>JAWWNH010000042.1:11795000-12205000 GCA_034641385.1 Darevskia mixta | reverse complement strand
TTATGATCTTCAGTGAACCTACAAGGTTAGAATAAATCAGCAGAAATGCCCAAAGCTCCACAGTGGGAAGTACCAGAGAAAGGTTTTTTTTAAAAAAATAAAAATAAAATAAAATAAAAAATCCAGCATCTGCACAATTCTTTGGCATTTTTTTCTTACAGCACAGATGAATGTGTTCTGTGCCACCCATTTCATAAATCCAGCTGAAGAGAATATATTTACATTCCCACTGTTTGTTTCTTCAACCTATTTATTGGATAGCTTAGCCTCAAGTTGTTTTTAATTAGCTGATAAGGGAAGCAATGACTCTAAACTCCACGAACATTTTATTACAGAGTGTTTGAGTATTAATTGCTGCCAATTTATCTGCCCCAAAGCTCTGTAGCGCTGTGGGGGAAAAATGGGTTTATTATTGTTTGCTCTATATTTATGAGCGCAATCTCAACATCAAAATATTAGTAAACAAAAACTATCTTTTGAATATGGATTTTCACCCTACTCCCGTTTTATTCACTGCTTGAAGAATAAGACCTGGTCCTTATCTTGTGCATTTAGCACCCAAAAACAGAATTTAATTAAGATCCCTTGGCTACATCTTGTGCCTTTTTAAAAATGGATTGTTCACTTCTTTCCTCTTCATTTCTTTTACATTGTCTCATCTGTTACACTGGTCACAATCTAGCCTCTCTGCAAATGGAGGGGATGAGATACAAGTAATTGTTGGCTGTTGGTGTCCAGAGTGTCAGGGCTCTGATTTTCTTCTAGCATTCTCTCAACGTTCAGTGAACAAATGTGATCTACTGTATTAGGCTGATGAAAGCAGAGGGCCATGTGTAGAACAGTGAAAATGTTCCGGAAGGCCTGTAAACCATTGTGGAAGTTGTCAGGGACTGGGCAGAGGAGGAATGATGGAAAGCAACTTACCCGGAGGATAAAATGGAGGGGTGATGTGATAGTGAGGTCAAGGCTCTGCCAGTCATCGCCCCAACCACATTATCACAAGGCTGTCGCTGCAGCGCCTCTCTCTACTGATTTATCTCATTGGGAAAGACATAGGAGTTTGCATCATGCATTGCTCTGAATTCAAAATGTTTCACTTTAGCTGGATCATGGTGAATGCTGCATGCAATTTAAATGAAAACGTATTTCTTAGGAAAGTGGGAATAATGGATTATAAAAATTGTACTCTGCTGTTTTATAAGGCAGTAAACCACTTCTTTAATGGGGAGGGAGAATGCCTTAAAGACAATTCTGTCATAAATTACCCTGATTGGGGAATGATGATTACAGAGAATTTTTGCAACCAAACTATAAATGCTGTGCATTTCATAAACACTTGTATTGCTATATTTCTTTTTTCCTACAAGTTTATATATAGACCCGGAGGTGGCTTACCTTTCTTTTTTGCTAGAACATAGCACAGTACAAGACGACATGCATTTGAAAGTAATAGTGCATCTCCTTTGTAACCATGAAAACCAAAGATTCCTGATGGAATTTTAGACTTTTTTGTCATTCAGTGTCAGACAACCATGTCATATCACAAACTGAGTGAAACAACCTTTCAGTTTCAAGAGAGTTCTGTCATGGCATTTGAGAAATATGTCCAAAACTCAATTGGGTACAAGCAACTAATCAGGTCATTCTTGGGTGACACATGAAGGTCTGGATCCAGTCTAGTCCTCTATCCTTCTCACTTTCATAACCAGGCACATGCATATGATTCTAAGTATTCTATATGTCAGTTCTACTCCTTCCTAGGTCCTTTCTACAGAAGGCACACAAAACTCCCAACCCTTTGTTGGAACTATGAAACAATTTCTTCCCTGTTGCAACTGATACCATCATCCTGAATATGATGCCGGCTCCACTTTCACAAATTATAACTGTGAAGAATCCCATTAGAGAAGGCAGCATGCATTCTCTGCAAATCTAAGACTGGGCTTTTCAACTTTTCACCGTATATAAAAAAGTTTGTGGCCTGCCTCCCCCTATAAAAATAAAAATGAGAAGGTACATCAAAGCATAACAAACAACACAGAGCTATACAATGAATACCAGAGGGAGAGCAATTTCAGACAGCTGCAAAAATATTATTCCTCATAGCTGACCTTGTGTGGATGTTATTTTCTATTTAGAAACAGTTGGCTTTGCAATCTCATTATGGCATGCAAAGCATTATACTTTTTTGTGCAAGGATATGGTGAGTACAGGGAAGATAGAGGAAGGATGTTTCTAAGAACATAAGACTGCCAAGTTACACCAGAGGTGAAACTAAGACTTTCTGATAGATAATATCAAAAAGGTTCTCTCCTCTCTCCCCCCTTCAATTGCTAATTCTAATGTGTTAATGGTTTCCAGTGGAGAGCCAGTGTGGTGTAGTGGTTAAGAGCGGTAGACTTATAATCTAGCTCTTGGGTCACCTTTTTTCACCTGCTCTCTACCATGAGATAACCCTGAGCCGGGGGGTGGTATTTGGTTGCTTGGTTTAATGGGACTTTGGTTTAGCTGACTGGTATTTCTGTGTGGACTTTGTATTTACTGTGGACAGCTAGGTAAAATGTGGTGAGGAGACGTACATGATCTGCCTATATATATATATATATATATATATATATATATATATATATATATATATATGGGGAGAGAGTAGCTGGTGGAGGAAGGAACTGAGCCTTAATACAGGCCTGCGAGCAAATGACTTTGAAGGCAAAAGGCAGGGTGACAATGTAGCACACCAGACTCATAAATTAACTGTGAAGAAGAACGCAATTACAAGGTAAATGGGAAAGTTGCCGATAAGCAGAGTGGTGCTAACTCCGTAAACGCAGGACAGAATTATGAGGTTCTGTAGCTACAAAGGAGAAGGCAAACAGAATACTTGATACACGTGAGAAGGGTCCTGGACTTCCTTCTGGAGGAGTAAAGGATTCCTCAGAAGCTGAGTGAATGAAAGAGGGTTCTGCGGTTCTGAGAGTACATTGAGCCCAAACATATTTTGGCTACTTCCAGTAAGCAATTTGGGGTCTCTACAACTACCTGCCAGCCAGCCTTTAGTCACTCCTCATTGGTTTCTGAAGAATTAAATACCAGCAGCAGGAAAGTTAACTGAATTTTATACCTGCAGATCCTGATTCAAAGTTGAATAAAGTTGTGATATTCTACATCAGTTCTTGTCTCTCAAGTCTTCACCTTGGGGTTTGTGGGAACACTAAAGGAGAAACGAGAGTTCTTATTGAACACTGTATCAATCTCTTCCATGGGCAGGTCTCCACACAGAGAAAATGGAGTGCAGACATAATATTTTTTCCCCAAACATGGGGAATGTTTGTTTTATTTGAAAATGGAATGTCTAAATTCAACAATCATAAACTGTATACAGTCAGTGCTGATTTTTGGGGTGGGGGTGGGGACAGAAACAGTGAATGTGAAAAGCATTTGTTGTTTGATTTTGTTTATACTATTTTTCTAGAAAAAGAGGTGCTGGAGCTCACCATGAACATCTCCCTTCTTCTCTTAGAATGGCAATGGTGCCTGCCTGAGAGGGGCCAGAACCAAGTTCCAGCAAGTTCTGACTAAATAAAAGCCCTGCTCCTTAATGACCACAACTAATAGATATTGGAACAATATGGGTTGCTATATTTCAAAAAGTAAAAACCAGAACATCCTGAAAGTTGTTCAGCTTTTTTTTTTAGGAAGACCCCCCAAAATTCCCCCTGGAATATATATATATATATATATGTATACACACACACACACACACACACACACACACATACAGTAAAGGAGGGTATTTGCTTCCTTGCCATAGAAAAGCAGTACATCCCCTTTTTATGCATTATTGGGTTGACATGGTTAATGTTTTCTGTTATTTTAATATTTTAAAGTCATGTTGTGTATTGTGATTGCAATAGAAGGGTGAGATATAAATGATCTGAATATAATACATAAAGCAAATGCAGCCATTTCACAGTTTATGAAAAAGGCCACTATGATTTCTCAGTGTGGTCAGAGATGTAGTTGCTCCTTCAAGCCTGTGGCCTGAGACATGTGGCCTGAGACATGAAGGGTCTGGGCTGATGCTTCGCAAGTCTCCTTAATGATGCTTCCCTTAATACCAAGAGCTGAAACAATATTGGCAAGATTAGAGTCTGGAGAGCAGTGCTGAATGTCAGGGACAAGTAGCAGAACTGTGTTAATTAAACCACTATGGCGACTGTTGTAAGAGAGATAAATCTACGAATGAGTCAGCAATGCTGTTTAATTGCCTTTGACCATTTATGCCTACCTAGGACAAGTTAGATCCTTATCCAAAGTACATCCAACTTTATTTTTTCTGCTTACACAACTCTGTTCTAGACCCTTGAGCACTTTAAACATAATTGAACTAGAAACAACCCAACCAAAGGTGAACTGTTATGCTCCCTTTTCAGAGATCTCTGAGACAATACAAAGAATAATTCCAATGATTTTATTGTGTTTCTTCTGCTAACATCAGCATATTTGGGCAGTGTATTAATTCACCCATTCTCAAAGACAAAAGGGGGAAGCTGTGCTATTGAATAATCAGTTATCATTCATGTTTAGGGGGCAACTGAAAAACTAGTGGTGTGTGCACAGTGAAGGAAACACATATCCTCAGCGCCAACAGGGTCTAGTGGATTGCATGGTAGGCAATAATTGCGTTTGCATATAATGGTAAGTCATGGCTTAGTGCTATGTTGATGAGCATCCATGACCCTGAAGCTTTGCTGAAGCTAAAGTCTCATCTGCACTACCACTTTAAATAGTCTCCCCTTCAAAGAATTATTTGGGCTATAGTTTGTTACGGGGGCCAAGAATTGATATGATATACCTATTCACCCTGGCAGAGCCACAATTCTCGGAATAGTTTAATAAACAATCCTTCTTCTCAGGGACCTCTCTCTACGAACTACAGCCCCCAGGATTCTTTGAAGGAAACCATCATTGTTTGAAGTGGCATAATGGTGCTTTAGATGTATGGGGTTTAGCCTTAAATCCAGACCATGCTTGTATACCTGCAGTAGTCTGTAGTCTGCAGTATGCAGACTATTGCAATGCACTCTAAGTGGGGCTACCTTTGAAGGTGACCCGGAAACTGCAATTAATCCAGAATGCGGCAGCTAGACTGGTGACTGGGAGTGGCCGCTGGGACCACATAACACCAGTCCTGAGAGAACTACATTGGCTCCCAGTACGTTTCCGAGCACAATTCAAAGTGTTGGTACTGACCTTTAAAGCCCTAAACGGCCTCGGTCCTGTATACCTGAAGGAGCATCTCCACTCCCACCGTTCTGCCCGGACACTGAGATCCAGCGCCGAGGGCCTTCTGGCAGTTCCCTCACTGCGAGAAGCAAAGCTACAGGGAACCAGGCAGAGGGCCTTCTCGGTAGTGGCACCCGCCCTGTGGAATGCCCTCCCAGCAGAGGTTAAGGAGATGAACAACTATCTGACATTCAGAAGATACCTCAAGGCAGCCCTATTTAGGGAAGTTTTTAACCTGTGATATTTTAATGTAATTTTATATCTGTTGGAGGCCGCCCAGAGTGGCTGGGGAGACCAGGCCAGATGGGCGGGGTACAAATAAAAGAATTATTATTATTATTATTATTATTATTATTATTATTATTATTATTACATCCTTCAGATCAATGGAAAATAAATTGGGGGTGGGGACCCACCTTCAACTCTCGGGGGGGGGGAGGGAATCTAACTACAAATGTGTTAAATCCTTAGTGAATGTTTAATAGGCTTATCAAAACTCTTTTGTCTTCTTTCAAAATGTATTAGGTTAGATGTTTTGCCTGAAGAAGAACTCCCTAAGCTGCATTATGTTCCACATAAATCAAAAGCCTGCCAGCAATCTCAGGATGCAGCCTTATCAAAACTCTTGGGGTCCCCTCAAAATCCCTCAGATGTTTCGCCTGAGAAGGAACTCCCAAACTCTCTTATAATTTTGTTTCAAGTGAAATTTCAAGGGCAACTGGAGGAGAGAAAAATCTGTCTAACTTTAGACTTGGCCCTGGAAGAAGAACACTCAAATCCCAGCTTCAGCATTATTGCACTAGGTGGCTCTGAGTTGCATTTCTGTTACTCACCGAGATCAGTCTGTTCTTTCCCCTTTTTTCATGTGCAAAGAGATGGCTGCACACAGTGATACATATTAAATATGAAAAACAGCAGGCTTCATTGGTTCCAAAAGAATAAAGCTTGCTGATACTCCAAGCTGAAAACAGAAGGTCCTATTCGGTAACTGATAACTTGGGGAACATTGCAGATTTCCCCTGCAGGTAATTTTTAAGTGCTTTTGGCTCCAGATTATCAATGCACTCCTGGGGGTGGGGGATATTTAGAGATATGAAAATAGGCTGTTGTTTGCAACCTTCATAATCATAATCAACCTTCATGATCGTAATTTAAAAGTCCCTGGCTTTTAAAGAAAAAGAACTTCTATTGGGAGCTCCCAAGGCAGGCCTAGGCAATCTTCGGCTCTCCAGATGTTTTGGACTACAATTCCCATCATCCCTGACCACTGGTCCTGTTAGCTAGGGATCATGGGAGTGGTAGGCCAAAACATCTGGAGGGCCGAAGGTTGCCTGTGCCTGTCCCAAGGGTTTAAACTGTAGACTAAAAATGGTAAATATGAAGATATTTGGCCAGCAAATTTCCCCAGCAAATTATATTCCCATTGAATATAATGGAAGCCATGTAACTACAACCTCTAATAATTACAAGTTAGTGGCTGCATTTACAGAAGAAATCAAGAGGGAGCAGATAATTTTGAGCAGCTTTCATGTGGCTGGTTTTCCAAAAAGAACACTGGGAATTTTGACTCTAGGAATCCATTATTATTGGGTTTCTCTAGCCCTGTCAAAAAGGAGAAGAGAGGAGAGGCTAAAGTTATAGATCCTACAGGTTCTATAGGCATTAAATAAAATGATGAAGGGGAGGCGGAGTAAATGGATATGACTGAAAAGCCTAAAAATCTGTTCTTTGTACTGTCCTTAAGGCAGAGTGTAGCAGATTTAGGGTTGAGCCAAATGCCCCTTGCAAATTGACCACCCTATTTAGAGGTGGAAAATTTGGGAATTGTAATGAGTTGAAGAAGGTGTTTAAAAACACATTTTTGAAGAAACCAGAGGCCTTCCTCCTTGGAATGGTACACCAAGTTTTACCAAAAGAAGACCACACGTTGTTTATGTATGCCACTACGGCAGCAAGAATTCTTGTTGCAAAATATTGGAAGACAAAGGACTTACCGACATTGGAAGAATGGCAGATGAAAATGATGGACTATATGGAAACCGCCGAACTGACCGGGCGAATCCACGACCAGAGGGACGACGCAGTGGAAAAAGAGTGGAGAAAGTTTAAAGACTATCTTAAAAAATATTATAAAGTACAGAATTAAAATAAATAGAAATGCCAATGTATAAAATTAGTTTATAAAAGATTAATATAGTAAATAGTATGGTAGATATATTGTAGAAATAAGTGTCAAGTAATATTGAATTTAAGTTCCTTTTCATAAATATTTGTTAGGAAATATAAGGTTGTTGAAAAAGAATCTGGAAGTTATTTTAAATTTAAAGAATGTAATTAAAATAAGATAAAATGTAATAGAAATGAGAAGATAGAAATATTAAGAAATTGCTGGTAGACAATAGACAAGGAGAATTGACACAGAGGGACAGAATGGAGGAAGTCAGGAGGAAATGTTAAGGAGATAGGATAAGAATATATGATAAATGTGGTGTAGTGTAGTGTTTTAATTTTAGTATAGTTTATATGTATGTGTTTTAGTTGTAGTATAGTTTATATGTATGTGTTTTATTGTTTGATTGTTTGTTTGTTTATTTGTGTGTTTAAAAATAAAAATATTATTTAAAAAAAAAGGAAAATTTGGGAATTGTGGATGGGGTTTGGTGCAGAGACATTTTAGTGATTTTTTAATTTTAAAAAATCCTGTCCCCCCCCCCACAGAATGGCCCAGAAATTGTGTCTTACTTTAAAAAAAGAAAAAAAAGAGAGGAGGGATTTATTTTCAGTTGCTGCTGATAATAAGCTTTCCTGGAGCTTTCAAAGAAACCTGTTCCCCTCTTCTTCCCCACCTTTCACTGACAGAAGCTCCACTGCTGTTGTGTTGCAGTGGTAAAATACCCTCCACTCAACTTTCAAAGAATTCCCTTCCCTTTTTTTGGGGGGGGGGGGGAATTGGGACAGATGGGACAGCACATTTGAAGAGGCCATTTTTTGTTCAGTCTATTATTCTACAAAACACACACAAATCCTTGGCAGCTGTGCTGGTAGCAGAGTTCAGGGCTTTTCCATCAACTGAATTGTGTGTGTGTGTGTGTGTGTGTGTGAGAGAGAGAGAGAGAGAGAGAGAGAGAGAGAGAGAGAGAGAGAGAGAGAGAGACTTTAAAAGTTGGTGCCTGTGGGTTGTTTTCCTCTTCTCTTCTCTTCCCTTCCCACCTTCCACTCCCGCTTTTTGTCATGTGTTTTTGAGTGTAAACCTGCTGGCAGCAGCCATCTTATTTTGGGGAGGGTTTTTTTTATTTTATTTTTTGCTGAAGAGTGAAGTAAAATCCCAATCCTATGACACAGACCCTTTTTCTTTGGCTTCACATCCAGTCTGAAGAAAAGTTCTTGAAAATCTGAAAACTTGCTGCCAATTTTATGACAGTTTATTTGATTATAATAAATGTTGTTTTATTATTACTCTTTCTTTTGAATTCCTCTCCCCCTTAATGGATTAACATCACTCCCCACAATGTATTAATTCCCCCCAAGAAATAATCTCCCTATATTTTGATGGTGAAGGTAAACTTTCTTATGTCTTTCCCTTTTATGACAGCCTTATTGAATATTATCTGTGTACCAGCCCCCAAAGGACAGCAGCTGAATTTTATTAAAACTTCCTTTGGGTTGTGGCATGTGTTGGTGTTATGACTAAAATGGCGCACTTTGCCCCTGAGTGAGCCCTGTTGCCCTAGGACATCAAGCAAATTCTACTGCCACAAATTATGGTCTCTCTCCTATTAGATGTTTTCCCTGCTTGTCAGGAATTGTGCTTGTCACTGTGCTAAGATGCAGTTTATAATGAAAGTGATAATGTACCATATGGCACTTGCTGTAGGACGGCGGGAACACATTCAGCTACTCACAGGCTATTAATCAAATCCTGGCGCACAGCTCTCTGAAACGACGCAATCTCGCTCCTCTGCTGCAGTAGAAAAATCGCTCATCCAAATTCCTTCAAGGATCTTTGAGTTAGTTATTGTACAATTCCACCGAAGCAACAATGTATTGTCATGAAGGCAGCTCAACTTTCTCAAAGCTGGTCTGTTGAAAATGCCAGCAATTTATGTTTGCAGTAACCATAATAATATGGAATCATCATCATCTTCATAAAATATTACAATGATCTTCATTTGATCTATCCATTCACAGTTGAAGTACCACATTTTTTCTTGCAAGCGATTTGTAGCTCCATTCTTTGTCCCCGTTATTATGCATAATTGCTTAAGGTTGTTTTTTTCTCTCCAAATCAAGGGCATTGTGCTAAAGATGATCCCCATCCTCTCAAGATTATAGAACAAGAAATGGCTAGGACATTTTTCCCCCCCTTTGGGAGGCATTCTTTCCTCCATGCAGTGGCTCGAGTGGGGGCAGTGCACAAGGATGTGTTTGGTCAGCATCCATAATATAGTCTGTGCTATTTATTAAAACTCCTTCATGGATCACTGCCTTGTTATGTGTAGAGGTCACCAAGTCACTCCCACCAATAATTCACACAAGAGACATAATTTTTGTTTGGGTTTTTGGCATAGTTTTGGCCACAACTTTATTGAAATACAAAACATGTGAGTGGTTGCGTAGGCATTGGTTCAGACTAGCTGTCCGATGGGACAGAGCTGACCACTGGTCAGCGAACGGAAACCAAACTGGGGAGAGTTAACGGAGGCTGGGAAGCAGAGACCTCCCCCTCCCCAGGGGTCCTCAGGGGCTCATACGCGGCCCTGCAACCCTACCGGGTTCGGACAAGCATGTCGAGCCCCTGGATTCCTTTAACGGAATTCCCATCACACCATCATCACTCTTGGAGGGCTACCGCCCTCCCATTAACCAACATAACCAATGCCTAACTGCCAACCTTACAAGTTGTGACTAGTTGCTACGTAGTAGGCGAAAACCAAGTGGCACAGCCAATCAGCCAAAT
Source organism: Darevskia mixta (assembly GCA_034641385.1). Classification (NCBI taxonomy): domain Eukaryota; kingdom Metazoa; phylum Chordata; class Lepidosauria; order Squamata; family Lacertidae; genus Darevskia; species Darevskia mixta. The sequence continues at coordinate 12,194,757 of JAWWNH010000042.1, read as the reverse complement.
GGAAAAATTCCTACTAGGCCCCTGCCTCAACAGCAGACGACCCCATGACAGGCAACAGCAAGGTCAACCAGGCCTATACCAGGGAGGGGGGGGCGGGTGATCCGAAGCTCGCAGCAAAGAGGAAGGTTGCATCACATGCATAGCAATATAAAGGACGCTGGGCTGTCCATCACAAGTTGATACATGTGATTTTCCCCAGCAACAGTCTGGGTCAATACAAGCTGTGGCCAGCAAGCCAAACCCCCAGCTACAAGGGGAGATGGCTTTCCTGCCCCCAACGCAACACGAGCTCTCTTTGTAATGGAGAACTCGCTTTGTGGTGAAGGGGCTTGAACAACTCCAAGAAGCTATGAGCTATGCCGTGCAGGGCCACCCAAGATGGACAGGTCATAGCCGAGAGTTTAGACTAAATGTGATCCACCTGGAGAAGGAACTGGCAACCCACTCCAGTATTTTTGCCATGAAAACTCCATGGACTTTAAAAAGGAGAAGCTTTGAGAAGAAATTTCCAAGGCATGCTTTGGTTCATGGGGTCATGGAGACTCGGACACGACTAAGACGACTAAACGACGACGATTTATCAAAAGGCATTGATAAAGTTCTTAATATTATAGAAATCTCTTTGAAAATCTAGCACTTTGTCCCCATCTTTACTTCTGCTGAGTTCTACAATATCAGAAGAGCCTGCTGGATCAGGCCCGTGGCCTATCTAGTCCAGCATCCTGTTCTCACAGATAGAAAACCCACAAGCAGGACCCGAGCACAAAGGCACTCTCTGCCCTCTGTGGTTTCCAGCAAACCATGGAGGCAGAGCAGAGCCATCAGGGCTAGTAACAAAACTGAGATTACGGAGGATGGAGCTGACAAGCAGTGCTAGCCGCTGGCTTTGTGGGATAAACAACCTCATATAACCAACATGCTTAAGTCTAATTAATGAATAAAGGAGTTAAGACCATAGAGCAGGATGGTCCAAAGGCTGCATGTAGCCCTTGTAAACTTTTTTGGGCAGCCCCCAGTAACATTCCCAAGTCCTTATGGCTTCCCAAAGCAGGGTAAGTGAGATGTTGGACTCTGGAAAGAAGGGCTGAGGCCTCTGACAGAGTCCCAAAGTCCTCCCACCTCCTTCCCAAAGCCCAGTTAGCCCTTTCCCAGCTTGGGGAAGGAAGTGGGAGAGCTCTAGGAACCTCCTAGAGCCTTGTGTCTCCTTCCCGAAGCCCAGCACTTCCCTTAACCAGCTTTGGGAAGGCAGCACAAGGCCTGGACTGGGGCATCAAAATTTTGCCTTGCTTTCCCCTCCCACACACGTGACAAGGCAGTATGTGGCCCATATGTTGAAGTACTCCTGTGGCCCACTTGGTATGAAAAGTTGGACCACCCTGCCTTAGAGTCAGCTGTCCTATCAGGATTAGCTAGCACACCTTAGGAGGAAGGGTTATCAAGCCTTTTTTCTTCCATTTCACCATGCAAACTCTACCAGTAAGTTGGGTGCTCCAAGCTTAGACTGTGTGGCTTAAGCAAGTCATATTTGTGTTTCTATACAAATAATTTAGAAACCTTCACCACTTTGGAACCTAAGTTTTACTCCTTGTGTTTTTTATTGCTGTATGGTAAAGCACACGAATCTGACCTTTGTGGAGTTTGTAAGTAAACTATTTTTAACTTACCAAGCGTGTTGTTTCTTTTTATGCTACTGGTAGAGACGTGGGGAACTTTGGAAGCAACAGGCTATATCTCCAAGCTTTACTTTGCTGCATATTTTGTGATTTTAAACCTCTCCTGGGGTTCCCTCACCAAAGACTACTTACCCTAAACCTGGATCTTGGAATCCAGGTAATTCTTCTTTTTTATTATATATTTCTCCTTTAACCAAATAAAGTATCAACAGGCTTAACTGTAACTAAGACAGATGAGGGCAAGCTAAAGTTGGCAGGGAAGCACCCTATTCACTCTATTGAAGTAACCTCCACTGGCTAGGTGTCAGGGCCTGGATATTACGGTACCTGGCCTCAGAGCATGTGAAATTTCTTACTTTTCCAGTGCTTAGACCCTGGATCTTCCTGCTTGTTCTTGGCACTGAGTAAATCAGGTACAGACGTACCTCGGAAGTCGAATGGAATCCGTTCCGGAAGTCCGTTTGACTTCTGAAAAGTTCGGAAACCAAGGCACGGCTTCCAATTGGTTCCTGATTGTGCAGGTGCACCGGAACCAATAGCAGAAGCCGTACCAGACGTTCTGCTTCCAAAAAAAATGTTCGAAAACCGGAACACTCACTTCTGGTTTTCGATCGTTTGGGAGCCAGAACGTTTGACTCCCAAGGTGTTTGGGAGCCAAGGTACAACTGTATAGGCATTCCCATCCTCCATTTTTTAAAAAAAAATAGGACACGGAGCCCAGAATTGCATATGAATGACAACTTTGTTTTCTGCATCATTATCTTCCCTGCAGCAAGTTCACTGTGTCTCCAGCCACACTCGTCCTGCATGCAAGAAATCCTTCAATTCGAAAATGCTATTGTGTAGCATGTAAAGGAACACATCCCTTCCTAGAAGCTATTAATTCTGGTGGCTAACACTTTGATTTTAACAAGGATATTAGCTTTATGCCTCATTGTCTGTTGTATTATCTTTCCTTCTCTCACAGCTCATTTAACCATATTTACCTGGAGTGTCTGAGTGACCCACATCTAATGGCCCACTTCATTACAAATGATCACCTCCAGGATTGCTTCTAATGACCCCCATTCACTTAAAAGTTTTAATGCTACCAGCTTGGGGGCAAATGAAATCCTTCTAATTTATTTATTTATTTTTTTAATGAAAAGCAACCTCAGAAGGGTGCCATTTTGAATAGAGAAGTCGAGGGAAGGTCTGCTTAACCCTTTCCTCACCTGCCTTTCACCATTCATTTTTCACCAGCTACATTTTCCTCATGTGGGGTTCCAGATACACATTATTTAAAAGATGAGCGCCAATTTTAGTCTGAAAAGACAGATTTTTTAAATAAAAAAGTATTAAAACAACTGGCCATTTGGGTTATGGGATATACCACAACTCCACAAGAAAACCCAATTGACGCATATTCTAGTATACTGATATGTATACTATAGTATACTGATATGCTTTTACTGATATTTTTCTGACTACCGGTCAAATAAAGGAATAATTGAATATTCTAGTATATTCTTTCCAAAGATGGGTATTGAAACCTGGCTGGTATATGTTTGCCACACTTATCAAGTATTTATATATTTAGTGAACATTTCTCTGTGTCTGTGTATTGGCTGCATACGATATAGGGACCCTTCAGAGTGGATTGGAAGCTGCATGAGGGAGGGAAGGAAGACTACTTAGGCAGCATTGAATACACCCATTGAATTTATGTCTCATCCCTCAGCATGTGATACTGAAGTGAATCACACCAATGAAAAGAAAGCAAACAATAAAAATAATAGCAAAATATACTTCAAAACACAACCTCCTCCATCAATGCTTTTTTTGGTCATTTTCACTGTTGTGAACAAGGCTTCAAATGAGGTAGAGCAGGAATGGGGATTATTACTGTTTTGTATGGCAGGCCAGATTGCTATCTGTTCCCATCCCTATGGGCCCAGCTTTGACACCTTTCAGTCAGTTGATATCATTACAATTTCACATTGCTGTTGTCCAGCCCAAGTAATGTGCACAGAAAGGCATATCCCAGACTGTTCTAGCAAATGGCATATGAAGATACATATCAGGAAAATCTGCTTTGCATGATAATAATAATAATAATAATAATAATAATAATAATAATAATAATAATAATAGTTTTTTCTTGCGAAGGCAACTCAATGTGGCTTACAAAAAACCAACATGTATTTAAACCAATAAAAAACACCCATATATTAAAAACAACAACACCCAGCCCATATTACCAGACTAACAGATTAGCAGACACAACAAGTATGCTAAAATTTGGGAAAGTTATCCATGGAGGAGCTTTTACTTTTTGAATAAAGCCAAAAAGGAACTGACAATAACCTTGCAAGAGCATGATGGCACAGGACTACAAACATGTGTCAATATGCACTGCATCAACATTCAGAGGTGCCAGAGATTTTCCAGCTGGAACTCGCCAGAACTGAGTTCCAGCACCTCTCTGGTGGGCAGCATTGCCATTCTAGGAGAACGAGGGAGGTGTTCATAGTGAGTTCTGTCACTTTTCCCTCCTAGAAAAATAGCACTGAGAGTTGCAGCAACATTTTGGTTACAGCAAACTACAACTTCATGTTTATTGAGTAAAATTGGACATAAGTATGTTTATATTGGGACGCGCGTGGCGCTGTGGTCTAAACCACAGAGCCTAGGGCTTGCTGATCAGAAGGTCAGCGGTTTGAATCCCCGCGACGAGTTGAGCTCCCGTTGCTCGGTCCCTGCTCCTGGCAACCTAGCAGTTCGAAAGCACGTCAAGTGCAAGTAGATAAATAGGAACCACTCTGGCGGGAAGGTAAATGGCGTTTCCGTGCGCTGCTCTGGTTTGCCAGAAGCGGCTTAGTCATGCTGGCCACATGACCCGGAAGCTGTACTCTGGCTCCCTTGACCAATAAAGCAAGATGAGTGCTGCAACCCCAGAGTCGTCCGTGACTGGACCTAACGGTCAGGGGTCCCTTTACCTTTAGCTTTGTGTATATTAGGTGAAGTTTGCACTAAAATGCTGATGAATCTTCAAGAGGACTTTTTTTTGGTCAACTAATGGGAAAATGTGGAGGAATGAACTTAAGAGAGAATTGAGAGAAACTGAAAGTGACAGATACAACTATCCCTAGACTCATGATAGCTATCTGTTGCTTCCCGTGTCAGAGGCAGTAAGAATCTCAGTTGCTGCGGAATATTAGCTGTTGTGCTCATGACATGATCCTCAGTTTCCCACAGGTATCTGGTTGGCCACCAGGAGAACAGAATGTTGTATTAGATGGGCCTTTGTCCTGATCGAGCAGAACAATGATGTTACTAACCATATCATTGTTCAGCTAAATTTCAACCACAATTAAACGATCCAAGCATAAACCAAGAAGTTATTACAAGAGACAGATATAAAAAGAGAAGCTATTCAAAGAGTCCACATGAAAATGGGTCTACTATTCCCTCCTTCGAAGCAACCACCTCTCACCTCTCTGAATTCCTGCTTTCATGTCATCATAGCAAGCTGAAAAGAAAACCAACAGAACTTTTTTTTTAAGGTATGATTTATCTTCCAGCAGACATTTGTACAGTGAAGATATTCTTGAAGATGAATCTGTAACTGAAACTGAGATGGCACTGCAAGAAAATCAATGAACTGGCATCATTCTGAAAAAGTCTCTCTAAAATTCCTACAATAGACACCTTTTGGAGTAACTGTTTTCCAGAACAGGAGTGTTCATAAGACATGTGACTAATAGCTTAACACAAAACACATATTTGTGGGAGAGAGAAACAGAGAGTGAGGTATATTTGCTTGATAATGCACCTTATACCCAGAAACAGAATCTACAAGGTGAGCAATACACAACACCCCAGCTTTAATCTGTAAATTGATTTACTGGGTAGGTGTCAGCATTGTGTTGTGATCATAAAGGCACTAAAACATGGAATAGATATGGAGACTCAGTGCAGCAGCACGTGTCAGTGGATGAAGACTTAATTTTGTGCCCCATCAAAAGGATGATATCCAACCAAGTTACTGAGTAAGAGCTAACCCAACACAATCAATGGATCTTTGGGATGCTTTGCCAGCATCAACAATCTCTTCACAAGTGCCACAAACCTTTTTTTATTATTATTGTTGTTGTTGTTGTTGTTGTTGTTGTTGTTGTTGTTGTTATTATTATTATTATTATTATTATTATTATTATTATTATTATTATTATTATCTCTGAGCTGGCTTTATTGTGGACAAGTGGGATCTGCGACAAGTGTGAAGTACTCCTGTTCACTGTGCCCTCCATGCCTTTTCCTAGGATACTCCATTCCATCCATATGCTCAGACCTGTTTTAGGTATTCACCTTTAGGGTAGTTTTCTAAATATTTCGAAAACCTTGGTATTCTCCCTGACATATTTCGCAAACCTTGGTGTTCTCCTCTCCCTCTTGTGCATGGCTAGTTCTGTTCTGGCTATGTAAGCAATGGCACTCATGTTAGACTGTCAAAAAATAGAGGAAATAAAGTTTTGTTTACATGTTTGTTAAGTTTGATTTATTTCATTTTCACTTGTTGCTTCCATGTGGGGAAGTAAGCAGTCCTCCATTAATTGACACCTTTCTATCTATGCTCTTTCTTTCTTTCTTTCTTTCTTTCTTTCTTTCTTTCTTTCTTTCTTTCTTTCTTTCATGGAGCATCTTGTGGCATGACAGACAGCAGTAGCAGGGAAGGATACTGGTTTTGCAATTTCTTCTATTTTTTATTTAGTTCTTTAAATATTCATAATGGTATATGTTGAGTGAGGGTCAAGAAGCAGGTAGGAACAGGGGGAGTTAAAGTCTGCATATGCTTAGGAAATCCTACTGACAGTCCTGTTTGTTGTATACCGGTGCCAACCTTGCCTACCTTGGACAACCTTGACTATACAGCCTGAAGATATGACTCAATAAAATCAAAGAGAAAAGTAAATTGATTAATTCCCCCCCCCCAAAAAAAACCTTCCTAAAGAAATGAAGGTTCTGAGGTGGAACCCTAGGTGTACAGTCCAAGATGATCAATTGAGCTGCCCCAGATTCTTATTTGTAAAGTTCATCTTAAAATAATAACAATCAAGGATGGTTTCTTGAAAGGCTATTTGTGCAAAATCATGACTAATTTCTCACCAAATGTTCCCATCAAGTAATAGCAGAGTTCTCATTTGATTAAAATATCTCAAGAGGTCCCCTGCCTGTCAGAGAGATCAAATTAAAATTGTCAGTTGAGTGTCATCAGTTACAGAACCTGTGATTTGAAATGTTGCAGTGGCAACTTCCCACAAGACTGACATCATTATCTATATAATACCGATATTAATGAGGGTCTGGGGAATGCTAATGCCAATAGGAAGCAAAGTAACTTTAAAAAGATAAAACAACTCTGTAGGCTAGATCATCTAGAGATGGTCTAACAAAAAGTTAGATGGGATGCCTGGATTTCTCCACCCCATGCAACTGGAAAAATGCTCTTTGTGTGTGTGTGTGTGTGTGTGTGTGTGTGTGTGTGTTTTCATGACTGCCAGGGACTTCAGAATTCAGAAGTGCAGCAGTCATGTGAAGGAGACAAGCTTAATATAAAAACCTTTTTATTCTGGCGGGTCAGGACAGCATCTTCAAGCTTGTTCAGACAGGGGGTGCAATCCAGCAATTTTTTTTTTTTTTACATCCCTTGGATTTTAAATGGGACATATATTGAAATGATCCGGGCAAAGTTAAGCACTTTTAAGGCTCATTCATGTCAAGTGATGAGAACAGTATGTAAAGCTCTTCCATTAATACCAGAGGGGGTTAATCTTAGTTATATCCCTGGGTCAGGGATTTCCAGATCTAATGGTCCCACATACTTACATGATTTTATATGCATGCCACCTTTCCACAGTTGAAACCATGCTCAATGCGGCTTACAATATGGGGGGGGGGACACCCACATAACTACAACAAAAGTAGTCATAAACTGTAGACAAAACATTAAAAAAAATATAACTACACTGAACAATTCCCAAATAAATCATAACAGGATCTAAAACAAAGATACAAAAAACCAACAGCAACTCCCCAGCACAAGGCAAGGCTAAACCTTATGATAAAGGGCAGGTAAGAACTCAAACAACAAGAATAATAATTGACACGCCCCTCAATGAAGATTAATGAATTTTTTTAGGGGGCCACCTCTCCCCAGCTCTCCCAATATCTACGACTTTTAAAATTGATGTTATGGACTGTTGTTTTGATGGGCTGTTGTGATCCATCTATCTAGGGCAACTAACTGCAATCTTACTAACATGACAAGACATCCACATGTGGGACAGAGCGGGATGGCCATTTCCACAGAGAAATGGAAACACAATTCCAGAGCATCCCTAAACATGCAGCTTATGTACTTGGGCTTGATGCCAGAGACAGAATGCAGCAGGGTGACTTCCGCATTCCTCAGACACAAACGCAGCTTTACCCTTTATGTGTATGAAGAATTAACCACAGTCTGGGCAAACGGCCAAGATGAGTCTTAGCTTTAACGTGCACCTTAATCCTAGACATGTTTATTCAGAAGTTAAGTCTGACTGAGTTCCAACTGAGTTCAGTGGGACTTGCTCTCACGAGTGCATAAAATTAGCAGCATTAGTTTAGCATTCCTTTCTTCTCTCATCCAAAGCTGCTGTTGGACCAATACAATAAAAGCAGAAGTTGTTGCCATAATGAAAATCTCCTCAGAAAATCCACCAGATAATACTGGTGGTGATAATTCTAATATGCAATGCTAGATTTAGGGTGCTTCAGGATAGGTGTTTATTGTAGGATCTGAGCAAGATTTTTTGCAGCACTGACACTATCTGGTTGGCATCAAAATGCCGGCCTCTGTTCCACTCCACTTTTTACCTGATTTACCCTTTCTGGGGGAAATCTGATAAGCAGAACAACCCATTTGCAATATTTGGATGTACCATTTGCAAATTAAGTATCTGTCTGGAAGCAATCCTTATTAAAAGGGACTGGCTTTGCATAATTCAAAATGACCTTAACAGATTAGAAAACTGGGCGCAAGCTAACAAAATGAATTTCAATAGGGACAAATGTAAGGTTCTGCACTTAGCCAGGAAGAACCAGATGCACAAATATAGGATGGGGGACACCTGACTTACTAGCAGTATATGTGAAAAGGATCTATGGGGTTTTGGTGGGCCACAAGCTTAACATGAGTCAACAGTGGGATGCAACAGTGGGATAATGCTATTCTAGGCTGCATCAACAGAAATATAGTGTCTAGATCAAGGGAAGAAATAGTACCACTCCATTTTGCCTTAGTCAGACCACACCTTGAATACTGAGTCCAATTCTGGGCACCACAATTAAAGAAGGATCTTGACAAGCTGGGAGGTGTGCAGAGGAGGGAAACTAAGCCTTATGAGGAGCGCTTGAAGGAGCTGGGTATGTTTAGCCTGGAAAAGAGGAAACTGAGAGGAGATATGATAGTCATCTTCAAATATCTTAAGGGCTGTCACATGGAGGAGGGAGCATGCTTGTTTTCTCCTGCTCTGGAGGGTATGACTTGAACCCATGGCTTCAAGTTGCAAGAAAGGAGATTCCGACTAAACATTCAGAAAAAACTTTCTGACAGTGAGAGCTGTTCAGCAGTGGAACAGACTCCCACGAGAGGTGGTGGGCACTCCTTCCTTGGAGGTTTTTAAACAGAGGTTGGATGGCCATCTGCCATGGATGTTTAGCTGAGATTCCGACATTGCAGGGGGTTGAACTAGATGACGTTTGGGGTCCCTTCCAACTCTAGGATTCTATGATTCTTATTCTAGACTCAGGCATGCAGAGGGGGACATTTAAAACACTTAAATCAGAGCAATGTAAACTTTTTTAAAAATCTGAAATTGTGTGCTTAACACAGGCATAGGCAAATTCGGCCCTCCAGATGTTTTTGGCCTACAACTCCCATGATCCCTAGCTAACAGGACCAGTGGTCAGGGATGATGGTAATTGTAGTCTCAAAACATCTGGAGGACCCAGTTTGCCTATGCCTGGCTTAACATTTTGAAAAAATCCTCAACTGCTGCCCTTTTACAACAACAACAACAACAACAACAACAACAACAACAACAACAACAACAACAACAACAACAACAAACAACAACAACAACACAACCCACAGCTCTTCAATACTTTGGAGGCAACATTTAGGGCAGCCTCACTTCTTTCAAAGCTAGACAAACAGAGAGATACAGGAAAACATTGAGCAATGTGGATAGAAAATGACAGAAACCACAAACAGACAGATTAACATAAGGCTTTGTGAGGCCCCTGATAAGACTTGAGTGCAGGTATTGACATCACACTTTGTCTCAGGAAGAGGAAAAGAACCCTGAACCACCCCAAATTTATTTGGCCCCCACACAGAGCACACCCCTAATATTTACTGAATTCCACTTTTCCCTTATGTTACCTTTAATTCAGAATTAATTTCCTGTGGCACCCCTTAAATGACAACTCTTATATTCTGGTTTAAAGTTTACTAGATATACAAAATGATCAACTAGCATCAGGTCACATGTTCCCAACACAAACTTAACAATGTAATAGGCTAGATTAGAGTTTACATGTGTTGCAAAATATGCCAACAACAACAAAAGCTTGTGAAAAAAGAAATTAAACATACAGACACCTGTTGTTAAACTTACGTTATGCTTTGTAATACGTTTTTGCTGATTTCCTCCAGAGTCCTCAGTTTTTCTCCTTTTAGTTACAGTCAATTAAATCAGATTTCCATGACTTGCCATAGAAATGCAAAACACAGGAAGAATTATTGGCAGTATCTCTCATTTCACTCCACTGCACATATTAATTTCAACACTGCTTTTACCATCTGCTCAGGACCTAATTTTAAATACAAAATAAAACACGCAAATATGCAGCTGGAAATGGTGTGAGCCCATGTGCTGTGGAAGTGTGTGTTCAGAAGTGTGTGTGTGTGTGTGTGTTCACATTAGTTTCAGTGTATATCACATGAGGGGCGGGGAGCCAAACTCATAGAAATGAAGAGTTGAACTTGCAGATAAATAATTGTAAGAATTGGTCTGATGGGTAGAGCTGATTGCAAACTGAAGTTCATTTACCCAAGATGTTCAATAAATGGCAAGGGACACAGCTCAATTCCTGCTGATTTTGTTTAACTGAAATAAATGCTTTGACTTTGGCTGGCTGTCTTTGGATCCTTTAGAAAGGCTCTTAAACCCACACTTTTGTGGTATATTGTTTAAATGCAGTGTGTGTGTGTGTGTGTGTGTGTATCTATATATATAAAACAAATGTACAGTGATACCTCTCGTTGCGAACGGGATCCGTTCCGGAGCCCCGTTCGCAACATGAAAAGCTCGTATCCTGAAGCGCCAAATCTGCTCATGCGCGCCACGCGATTAGGCATTTCTGTGCATGCGCGTGACATCAGCTTTCCAGTTCATATGGTCAGCTTGACTAAACCATTCTGGGTGCAATGGGACACCGTGACAAGAGCCAGAGAACACGGGAATGCTGTGCATCTTCCCGCCACAGCATTACTATTTGTCTACTTGCACTGGCATGCTTTCGAACTTCTAGGTTGGCAGGAGGTGGGACAGAGCAACAGGAGCTTAGCCCATCATAGGGATTCGAACCGCCAACCTTCTGATCGGCAAGCCCAAGAGGCTCAGTGGTTTAGACCACAGCACCACTCGCTCCCTTCTGAGTCCAATAACATCTGAATGGCACTATATTGGTCACTCTGGTAGTCAGGATTTCACAAATGAGAAGAAATGTATTGGATCAGATCAAGGAGCCATCCTGCCAGTTACAGCTGATTCTAGGAAACATATAAGCAGGGCATGATAATGCAACTGTCATCCCGTGACATTTATCCCTAGCAATTCAGAGAGAAACTCTCTTTAGATAAGCAAGTTTTATTTAACTCTCATATCTTGCAGACATAGGATAGATATATCCAGTGCTATTTCTCTAGAAAAAGAGGTGCCAGAACTCACCATGAACATCTCCCATTTTCTCTTTGAATGGCAATGATGCCCACCAGAGAGGTGCCAGAACTGAGTTCCAGTGAGTTCAGGCTGGAAAAAAAACTATGGACATATCATCCATAAATTTATCGAAGGGTGAAGTCTAGTAGTGTCCATTCACCAGTGGAATGGTCCCCCTTGGCAGAACCAATTTCCCACCCAGTGTAGTCCTCTTGACATACCCTCTGAATCTATTTGTGAGAGTTGGGGTTGCCCCAGTCATTTGATGTCACAATGTAGAAAAACCCATTTTGTAACTCTTTGTTCTATTATTCATTTCATGACAAAACTGTCAGCAAGCTAGTTGGCACACCTTGATTAAAGCTGGATAATCTTGCCTGAACATTGATGATGAACTTGCCCCAGGAACCTCATCTGATCTTCCCTTAACTAGAGCTTTCCACTTTATACAATCAGATGGAGTGATTTCTCTTCTGACTGCCCTTTATGAAAATGACATGATAGACAGTGTCTGATAAGACATTTGGAAGGACAAGTTGCCTCATCCACAAAGTCTAATCTTAGACTTTTCATAACTTGCAATCTCAAGGTGGGGTAGAGAGAGAAAGAACCCAGAACCTCAAAGCCTGGGAGACATATGGGCAGGTGTCAAAATGCACCAGTTTCTTTTTTTTCAATTTATTTCCTCAAGACTGCTGGGAGATTGACATTTCTCTAAGTACACTTGCTTTGAGGAGTAATTTACTGGCTTTTGTAGAATGCACAGGCAAACTCTGAGTTATCCGAACTCTTTCCTCTGGATTGAGGCGACTTCTGAAAACATGATTTACTCACAGAGCCTGTACTGCTGAGGGATTCATCGGTTGGCTTGCTCTGCAGGTGAAAAAAAGCAGCAACAACAACAATAGCTAAGAGAGTGAAAAAAATAGAAATTTATATTATATTTATTTTTGCTATTTATCACATTTATATAACACCTTGTCTTCCAAGGAGCTCAATGTAGTATGCATGCTTCCGCCTCCTCTCCAGTTCATCCTCACATCAACCTGAGATGGTGACTGGCCCAAGGACACCCAATGAGCTTCATGGCTGAGTGGGGATTTGAACTCTGGTCTCCCGAGTCATAGTCCAACACTCTAGCCATTATGCCACACTGGCATTCCTTTATGAAGAATGGAGGTCTTTCCCTCATCCCAACCCAGCTGGCAGAGTTGAAAGTTTTTGTTTTTAAAGATGTTCGTGGAACGTATGTTCATCTGTATTGGGTAACTAGGGTTTTTTTTAAGGGATTTGCTTAGGGTTGCCATATTTCACAAAGTAAAAACCATGACACCCCGAAAGTTGCTGGTTTTTTTGTTTTTGTTTTGTTTGTTTTTTACAAATTCCAAAACACCAAAAAAACACCACGATTTTTAGATTGACTTGCCTAAGAACCAGGTCAAAGCACCGCCTTTTGGAAATTCCCCCAGACGTCCATTCCCCCCTTTGAAATACCAGGGGGTATCTGGATGTATGGCATCCCTAAATATGCTTAAAGGTGTTTCTTTTTCTTCAAAAACTCTGTATCAGAGGCCTCAGTAAGATTAGAAAAGGGGAAAGGAAGCAGTGTAAGTGATGCTCTCTCAATCTTTTCTCAGCTATTCTTTGGAACCATTCCTCCAGCTAACTTTGAATGCAAATGCCCAACCTGCAAGGGTGCATTTAATTATTTAATTATCTATCAGTCACGTTTCTCTTCTGCTTCGCGGCAGAATGGAATGTGCTGTCCTTGGTGCAGGTGCAATTAAAAGTGGTCCTGTTACAAACAGATGCATACAAAATACATAGATTGGAAAGGGGGGAAACGGCGAGTGTCAATGCTTCTCAGGAAACAAGATCAAACCGCTTGGAATTTAACAGCAGCAGCAGCAGCACCATTGGGGTGGATTTCATAAGCATCTGGTTCCTCAGAACTATGAGCCCTAAGTCTAGGATGGAGTGAATGTGTGCATAAACTCAGGACCTGCAGATAGGACTCCTTACAAGGTATTTACAAGATAGTGTGCTGAGTTTAGGGGTGGGAGATAGGCTGTATGCCCCAGTCCCGTCTAATTCTGGGATCCAACAATGATCCAATTGCTGCAATAGCCAAACAAGTTTCTTGGTAAAGCCACCTAAGATTGAGTCATTGAAGTAACCAAGTGGCTCTGTGCCAGAGGGCAAATGGGTGCCCCCCCCCTCCATAAACTGCCTGGTTCTATTATTATCATATTACCCCCCTTTTCAAAATCTCCCTTTATGCAGAGATTTCCTAAAGGGATATATTACAAATCTTAAGAACCACGAATCCTGTAGATTGTTTATGTTAGCTAGATTTAATATGTTTCCCTCCATGATGGTAAGAGGAAAGTACTTAGCTCTCCCAAATTCTGAACGTTTCTGTAAATGCAGTAAGAATGAACTTGATACATTGGACCGTATCTTCTTCTCTTGTAATCTTGGCACAAATGCTAGAAGTCAGCTATTAAATGCTTTACAAATGGACAGGCCTACCTCTACGTTTCCAACTATTCAGAAAGATTAAGCCATCACAAAGAGGATTAGGGGATCTTAATTAAATAGTAATGTGGAATTGATATATTGTTATATCATTTATACCAATTGATGTTTTAACTTAGGTTTGCTATGAGAAGTTATTTTTTATGGATTAGTAGTGAATTTTAGTGTTAAAGATTTAATTAATACAAACCTTATTTTGGTCACTAAGGATTGTTTTCTACGTGCAAACCTGTTGTACAATGTTTGCTCTGAAATCGTCTGGTCTGTTATGCCTAATAAAGGTTATTGAATTTGAATTTATTATCATATTATTTATTACATTTATATAGCTGGAAATACAAAAGACAGAGCTGAGGTGTGTGAACTAGAATCTAGAAGTAGGCTGTAGGCTGGGCAGCTTAGAGACAGAGCCATGCCTGATTCTGGCTGGAATCCAAGGCTGTGACTATGGGAAAAGCAGGAGTTTCTTGGGGTGTTAATGCTATGAGCCCCTCCATTGTAGGCTCAGGTTGAATATATGCTTAAATAAATCGTATATACTAAAGACACCACAGCCTACACTTTCCCTTATTCCAAAGAAAACCAATCCCTGAGTAAATTCACGTAACCCCTGGACCCTCGCACTCCTAGAATCCTAGAATCATAGAATCATAGAATCATAGAGTTGGAAGAGACCACAAGGGCCATCCAGTCCAACCCCCTGCCAAGCAGGAACACCATCAAAGCATTCTTGACAGATGGCTGTCAAGCCTCTGCTTAAAGACCTCCAAAGAAGGAGATTCCACCACACAGCAAATTCTACTGTCAAACAGCTCTTACTGTCAGGAAGTTCTTCCTAATGTTTAGGTGGAATCTTCTTTCTTGTAGTTTGAATCCATTGCTCCGTGTCTGCTTCTCTGGAGCAGCAGAAAATAACCTTTCTCCCTCCTCTATATGACATCCTTTTATATATTTGAACATGGCTATCATATCACCCCTTAACCTTCTCTTCTCCAGGCTAAACATACCCAGCTCCCTAAGCCGTTCCTCAGTGAGTAAGAGTAATTTCCAGAACATCTAATGCAGGGGTCAGCAAACTTTTTCAGCAGGGGGCCAGTCCACTGTCCCACAGACTTTGTGGGGGGCTGGACTATATCTTGGTGGGGGGGGGGGTGCCACAGAAATAACCCAGAGATGCATTTTAAATAAAAGCACACATTCTACTCATGTAAAAACACCAGGCAGGCCCCACAAATAACCCAGAGATGCATTTTAAATAAAAGGACACATTCTACTCGTGTAAAAACACGCTGATTCCCAGACCGTCCGCGGGCCGGATTTAGAAGGCGATTGGGCTAGATCCGCCCCCCGGGCCTTAGTTTGCCTACCCATGATCTAATGCCAAGAACTGGATTTTCAGCTAGATGACCTCATGGGTTAGGTTGCATACTCTTCTCATTCCCCTTGCAGATATTATTATTAATAAAATGTGTCTCACCTCTTTATTCCCAGGTCTAGTTGCAAGAATGCAAAATTTTGCCAGCTGTTGCAGAGGATGTCACAATGGGCCTATGATATATTATAGCATTTAGAGACATGTATGTGCTCTCAAATAATAAGGAACCTTTCAACCTATTATGGATAATATGAGCATGATGGACACCGATTCTGATATATGTTGCACATACAGCAGACACGTGTCCTAAACATATCACATCAGCATGAAGAAAGTCAGAATATCTGTGGAAATAAAGAGATGGGCTTCACAAGTCCTTCTGTTGATTGGATCTGACTGCCACTCTATGGTTTCAGCCTTTATAGCATATTTTCCTTCCACGCGGAATGTGTTCTTTCTATTTCATGGGAACCAGATGACAGGGCGCTACACTGAATCAGCATGCAAGTGTGCTACGAAGCAATTATGTTTGATGGTGCAGATGTGCTCAAATTACCTTTCCTTCCTGACTTCAAAAAATCTGCTACGAAGAGACTAAAGGGAGCATTTCTTCCATTATTAAAAATAAATTACTGGCTGAACTGCAGCATGATTGGGCTCATTCTAACAATTTAGAGCACCAAGAGGAGAAAATAAAAGAATGTACGCATTGTACTACTAACAATAGATTGTACAATAGTTTTGGCTCTGCGATATAATTTGCAAGCAAAAGGTCACAAACTAACACAGAGTTAAATGAGCTTAAGTGTTTAACAGAGCAACCCTCCATCTTAAACATTCAGCTTGTTGGGTTCAGTCAATTTCTATCCAGCTGCACTAGAAATTAGGGCTGTGCATGGCACCCCAATTTGGTGAAGCTGATTCAGCCCCAATCTGGGATTGGTCATGGACCAAAATAACCCCCACCCTGAACTAAATAGGAGTCATTGCACAGCCCTAATGTTTTATTTGGGGCTTTGAAACCTAATTAAGCATGTGATTGGTGGTAAGGTATTCCCTCCTTTCCTTGCTCTTTGACAACCCCCTTTTAACAGCCCCAGATTGTTCTGTGTGGGCCGGATCCAGAGCAGTCTTCCCCTGCTCCCTCAACTCAGGATCTGGCGCATGCACGAGAGAGCCACGGGGATGCTGCAGAGTTGAGGGAGCAGGGGCGCCCAGCAGCGGGTCTGCTGCTCTCCCCCAACTCTGGGAAACGGGGGGGGGGGGCGCCGGAGGGAACTTCGCACCACGGCGCCGGATATGCTTAAGACGGCCCTGGTTGGATCCAGGGTGATCTTGAGCCTGAATTGGCCTAATTTGGTTCAGGATACAGGATTTTTCTGAACTGGATGCACAAAAATCTCTTTGCTTTAAAAAAGATGTCTATTTGACTGTTGTTGATAATATTGAAATAGCTATTAGGAGTATTTTTAAAAAAGTAATCATCCTTTAATCACATTTCACCTTTCTCACTGACCGAAGCACATGAATTTTTTTCTGTATCATGTTTCAGCTTCTCAGACACCAGTTCAGGATGTCGACTGAATACCCTGTTTTCCCTTTTTTAATACGTAGTCATACCTTTGTGAGAAGTAAGACGTGCCCCAAAAGTAAGCTGTGGTGCCGCCATTGTTCCTGTCGCCTCCTCAGCCCCACCTGCGTGCGCAGGGAGCCAGCGAACCAGTGAGAGGCACGGGGGGCAACGCGCCTCTCGCGGAGTTCTGTCCCGCCTGCTTAGCACGCAGGGAGAGGCGCGGGGGGGGGGGGAAGATGCCTCTTCCTGCCCCGCCTGTTCCCCATGTGCAGGGAGCCAGCGAACCAGCGAGAGGCGTGGGGGGGAAACGTGCCTCTTGCAGAGTTCTGCCCTGCCTGCTCAGCGCGCAGGGGGAGGCTGTACCGTACCATACTGACGTAATAAAAATAAGACATCCCCCCGAAAATAAGCCACTCTGTGTTTTTTTGAGGAAAAAAAATTATAAGACGGTGTCTTAAAAAGGGGGAAAGACGGTAGACAGCTCCTCCCTCCAAACACACCTGCCATCATAATTATGGGTATTTTGTTATATCACATGGGAAATGGGCAGTTACTACTTAGGAAAACCTTTTGTCTGAGTAGTGACATGTGCCAGATCAACTACTCTGATAGTCATTAAAAGCTCAGATCCTTCGACTTTACACTACAGCATTTTTACAGGAAACCTTTTATCTTTTCCCCTTCCGGCATCTTCTATATAATCAGGCTCATCAGCACAACACCAGGAAGCATAATTTCAAAGAAATGAGCTGGATTTTTGCTGTGTGGTTACCGCAGGCGTTAGTTGAGGTGATCCAGCTAAATCTACACCAGCCTGCTTTGAAACCCCCCACCCCCACCCCCTAACTGTTATAGGCAAATACATAAGACTATTACAGTGGATTGGGTTGAAATATTAAAGAAAAGGCCATCATTAAAGAGCAAAGTATGTAGGAGTTGCATATTTATCTCCTGAGGGAGGTGTGCACAAATGCAGAATTCCCCATGTTTATGAAGAGCCATGTGCATGAATCAAAGGTGCATCTAAATGTACATTGGCCAGCACATCCAAACACATGTGCCACCTATCTAAAATGCAACAGAATGCTCCTAACACAATGTGCATTGGAATGTAGATAGCCATCTACAAGCTGGTGCAATTGCTACTTCCACATAAACTTTGCTTTTAGCAGCAAGTTTTATCTGGATCAGGATGCAAGCATCTTGAACAATGCATTTCAAATCACTTCTCTCATTCATAGGAAAGCTAATCATGGCTGTGTGGGCAGTGGCAGCCCTTGGGGTCTCAAATTTCAACATTAGGTGCCCCCTGCCTCTCACACTCCATTCCAAATCATAGTTGTGACATCCCTGGTCACACACTCCTAAATCCACCTCTGGTGTGGGGGCTCAAAACATTTCCCTTGCATGTACATTATTTACAAGTGGAGAATGCAGCACTGGGAGCTGGTAAGATTCATGTTTAATACACACACATCACACGCATATGTATATAGCTATACACACACACTTTTCAAACAGAAGCAATTATGTCAACTTCAGTTTCTTCCTTGGATGTCAGATCCTCTTACAGAATTAATGAGTGGTTTAGTATGACTTACCATAATGCAATGGGAGAGAAGTTAAGACCAATTCAACAGAAAATACCGTAAATGGATCCTTTATTGAATATGCCAGTGTTAAGATCTGATACAAATAATAAAAGGGAATAGAGGGGAAATGGAATTATAAAGTCAGAAACACAGAGACTGAACATGCTACTATTCACCCACATGGAATCTGTAGACCAGAAGTTGTTATTAATATTACTTGATTCTAAAATATTGTCTATTGGCAACTGGCAACACACTATAATAGTGTCTGCTATACTTAACATTGTTCTTTAGCCTAATTAATATACACACCTATGGCCTGATGACCTGCTAGCATAACCTTTTATCACGGCAGCGCCATTCGCTCCTCCACAGTTAAGCTCCTGGCATTGCTTTTATTATAAGCCCTTTTTGAAGAGATTTATCACCCGCAAGTTTCACCTTGAGTTTCAGATTTGGAATGAGGATTCCAAATGACGGATTCTAAGAGACCTTTGAATTCTACTGTGGAATGAGCAGATCAGAAACCCTGAGACCTGGACCTTTTCCCAGAAACAATTATTTTCTCTTCACAAAATTCTTCCTGATCTTTTATGCTGAGAGATGCTACCCTTTCCTAATTATTAATGCATCGTTCATCGTTTGGGAGTTCCAGTCCGTCACAAGTACAAAACCTATTATGAAGCACATCATAGGGGTGCTGTAGCATCGCGGCTAAGCAGGCCCGGATTAAAGCAACCAATGTCCCTGGGCTAGAGGACCTTGGGAGACCCAAGTTTAATAGCATCCGATCATGAGGAACAAAAACTTGTTTTCTTCTTTTATCTGCTCAATGAAGTACTTTTCTTTATCTATTTTGTCTACTCTACTTTATCTACACTGATGAAAAAGGACTGGTGATAAATTCATAACCTTTCATAAGTTTACAAAAGTATGGAATTAATGAAGACATTCACACAGAACATTCATAGGGAAATCATAGCCATGTTATAACAATACCATGTTATATCCAAAGTCAGAACAGCTTTTTTTTCAAGCTTTTCTGGATGCAAACTGATCCATTGCATCAGGCATAGGCAAACTCGGCCCTCCAGATGTTTTGGGATTACAACTCCCATCATCCCTAGCTAACCAGACCAGTGGTCAGAGATGATGGGAGTTGTAGTCCCAAAACATCTGGAGGGCCGAGTTTGCCTATGCCTGCAATACATCATTAAAATCAGCAAGTCACTGTTTGTCATAGGAGCCAATAGCTAGGGGCTGAGGTTCCTTTGCCCACCCCCCAATAAAATATTATAACATATTTGAGGGGGCCAGTGCCCTCAAAGTTGATGGGCATTGCCATTCAAATGGTGTGTGTGCGCCACAACTTGTTATCAGTTGTGCAGGGTGAGGCTTATCTGCCCCCCAACCTTTCATTCAAATTGGTACTCCTGGTAACTGTTATACAGTCATAAACTCATGTTTAATGTTGCTAAGCAACTGAGTCTAGATAGTAAAATCTGCCTGTTTTTCGTTCTTCTATTTTTGGGCAAGCGGCCAAGGGACACACACACACACACACACACACCCGGCCAGGTTATGAGGCCCTGGGCTGCTGCCTACTCAGCCTATATGTAAATCCAGCACTGCAGCTAAGAGACTGAGCAATAAGTGAGAGACCCTGGTTTGAATCTTGTGATCTCACACTGCAAAGCAAACTATTCTCTCTTGACCTCATGCCTCACATCTACAATATGGCTAGACTAATACTGACCTACCTGTCAATTGTTGTAACGATTACATGATTCATGAACATAAGAAAGGGCTGCTGAATCAGACCAATGTGTAAACTCCCTTCTAGACCTGCAGGCAATGGTAATAAATCAAATGTACCACAAATAGACCAGCTATTTCACAGCAATATAATTTGCCTATGGATCCCCTTTTATACCTTCATATTTTCCTTAGCTATTTTGCCTCTATCTTCCTGTATCTTTTCTGATGAGACACACATTTGCCAGAGAAGGTAAAACCACATCCCCCCCCCCAGGTAGGCGCCATTGCCATAATAATAATAATAATAATAATAATAATAATAATAATAATAATAATAAAATTTATTATTTATACCCTGCCCAACTGGCTGGGTTTTCCCAGCCACTCTGGGCTGCTTCCAACAGAATGTTAAAATACAATAGGTGTTCATGGTGAGTTGCCACCATGAAGAAGAAGAAGAAGAAGAAGAAGAAGAAGAAGAAGAAGAAGAAGAAGAAGGCAAATTGGCATTAGGCAATTTGCAACACAAGGCTATGCATGCCTGCTCAGAAGTAAGCTCAATTAGTTTAATGGTACTTGCTCTCAGGAAAATGGATATAGGGTTGCAGCTTTAGTCTTCTTTTAAATCTCTCACTGGATCACTATTATCAGTCTGGGGCATCTAGAGCAGTCACTTTGGAAGAGCCCAGTGCAGCAATACAGCAATAAATTTTGCCAGCTGCCACAGATTTAAAAATGAAGAAGAAAGAAGCTATCTAGAATCCATTGAAAAGATGGAGCTACTGCTGTGTTCTTGTTCCAGGCCTCTGCCGTCAAATAGATTAGTTGGCATTCAGAGCCACCATTGCATACAGAATGATTTTGTGAGCTTGGCGAAATTTTCATTTTCAGGAAAATGAGTTGTCTCTTCCCCTCTTTTTCAAATCTCTACTTCACACGTTAATCAATTAACTGGTGCCATTGATACAGTCACTGCCTGGATTGTAGCTTGAAAACGGAGGGCAAAAATCCAGCTACAATTGGAAGAAAACAGTCTTTGAAACCCTTTACCTGGGTGCTACCCTGAGGTAAGATTCTGCCCATTCTGAAAAATGAGGTGGTATGGTGAGGATTGTGCAACTTCAGACTCAATTAAATGATTTGGGATTCTGCCATTTCTGTGGCATTTCCTTTGTGGACCACATTGCCTGCCAGTTATTTGAGGCAAAGCATGTGAGATGTCAGGACCCAGGTGGCGCTGTGGGTTAAACCACAGAGCCTAGGGCTTGCTGATCAGAAGGTCGGCGGTTCGAATCCCTGCGCCGGGGTGAGCTCCCATTGCTCGGTCCCAGCTCCTGCCCACCTAGCAGTTCGAAAGCACGTCAAAGTGCAAGTAGATAAATAGGAACCGCTCTGGCGGGAAGGTAAGCAGCGTTTCCGTGCACTGCTCTGGTTCGCCAGAAGCGGCTTAGTCATGCTGGCCACATGACCTGGAAGCTGTACGCCGGCTCTCGGCCAGTAAAGCAAGATGAGCACTGCAACCCCAGAGTCGGACACGACTGGACCTAATGGTCAGGGGTCCCTTTACCTTTACCATTACGTGAGATGTCTCCATTAAAAATGCAGCGACTTGGATCCTAACTTCCATAAATAGGACAGAGTTCATGGATCGTCCCCTTTCTCTGCAGCTCCCTATTCTATAGCTAAGGTGCCACTCCCCAAAAGGCCTTCCCTCACATCACTGGGGGGGGGGCACCTAATAGGGCATTATAAGATGCTATTCAGGTTTGGGGAAGATTTTTTGCTTGTTCTCAAAGGCAAGTCACCACAAGGTGGCGGCTAACTGAGCATCCTCAAATGTTTGTTTGAAGGTAAGAAATGGACAACAGCACAGAACACTGAGGCCACCCCAATACAAGTTTGATGAGAGGGCCTCAACACAAGTAGGAATCCGGCTGCTGTTTTTAGAGAGAAAGCCCACGAAGAGGGCATCTGCTGAACAGAAACATGACATTGATGGACTGCCAAATGAAAAGAAGCTGGCTGGAACAAAAGAAATAAGCAAGCAAACAGGCAAAAAAGCCTGGCACTTGAAGCCTACAGCTGGGAACTACCAGGGAGTTGCTGTTTGACCTGTTTTGTGTTTGTCTTTTTAGTTAACTGGTTGCTGAAACATTGAAAGTTGAATTGGAGACAGACAAGCTATCTGTACTGTTGTCTTCTGTGTTGAAGCAGCTCCCAGGTTTATTGTGGGCGGTAACTACTATCCCTCCTCTTCAGAAGAGCTTGCTAGGACAATGGCTTTTTTTTTTTCTTTTCTTTTTTTTAGCGACAGTGAAAAGAAAACGTCACAATGAGATCCTTGCCTTGGGATTTGTTTGGCAGCAGTTGCTCATTCTTTCAGTAAGAATCACCATGGAATTTTCCATAACACAAAACTAGAAGATAGTTTGGGAAGTCTTTTTTCAAGGGGAGATAAATCTTTGCAATGGGGGGGAAACTTCCAGTCTGAGCACCCAGTTAGGCTGCCTGCTTGGCCTAGAAGGCCATTTTTCTGTTGAGATTGGGCCATTCTAATGAAATAAAGGAGAACTCTCTTGAAAGCAGATTAATTCCATTCACACAAAATAGTTCCCAGACCTATAAGCGATCTCTGGAACAGAGCAAACACTTTAGACACATAAACTATCAAATGCTTTTTATGACAGTTCATTTAGGTATTGAATTGAACTAATGGCAGATTGGTTAACCCTTGCATTATAATTTTTCCTACTCCAGCTGAAAGCAATGAAATTTAACCTAGATAATGGCTAACTGAACAAGGATATAACAAGTTTACAATTTGTATATTAGTGCATTCAGTAGAGCACAAGACCCTTCATCTCAGAGTCAGGGTTCAAGCCCCACATTGGGAAAAATGTGCCAGGGGTGCCAACTTTAATAAAATATTGTGGGGGCCCAGGTAAGCCCCGCCCCGCATAATCAATCACATGACGCAGTGCACACACACCATTTGAATGGGAATGCCCATCAACTTTGTGGGGGCCCAGGCCCCTCAAATATTTTATTGTGGGGGGCTGAAGCCCCCACGGCCCCTAGGAGTTGGCTCCTATGATCCCTGCAGGTTGGACTAGAAGACTCTTGTGGTCCCTTCCAACTTTACCATTCTATAAGAAAAAATTTGATTGTATTTTCTCATGTGCTTCTCCCTTGATCCTCCATGATTCAAACAGAAGGCTATTTAGTGGTGATGGTCTAACTGGAAACTCTCAGCTTATAGGCATTGGCACAAAATATACTGTAAAATATATCTTCCATGCTCTTATCTTTCAGATGGTCTTCTAGAATGTCTGTGACAGCTACAGTAGGTGGTGAAACAAGCCATTGGCTCACAAATAAAAAGATTGCTACATCATCAAATGTGTTAAGCTCAACTTTGCAAATCCTGGGGCCTTATGAAACATCACAAATCATTATTTGGATTATAATGATGGCAGCTTAGTTGACACTTTATTTTTTAAAAAGGAATGATTGATTTCTCTGCCCCCCCCGCCCCACCCCACCCCATGTAAGTGAGGTTCATCAGAATACTTTGATATTATGCAAGTATAATAATAATAAACTAGTGATGGGTTATCACCTCAAGGTTTCCACTGAATTGACTCAGTTTCAGGCAGATAGATAGACAGACAGACAGACAGACAGACTTGGACATATCAGGACATGACTTGCCTTAATTTGAGCCAATCCCAATTAATCCAAACCCTGTTGTGCTCATGATTTGAGACCAAATCAAAACCATTCCCTATCCTCTAGCTCCAAAGCCTCTCCCTCTCACTTCATCTCACCTGCAAATTGATGTGTTGTTGTAGACACCTGATTTTCACTGCCAGTCATTGTTCCCCATCAGTTCCATGTTCAAAGTGAAACTCCAACTGCTAATGGACTTTGTTCAACCTGCTTCTTAATTATTAAGTCTACTAAAGACCTTTACTGAATCATGGGAACCCATATTAGACTTGTTCTGTACTTACATTTATGGTTGAGGAAAAGTTCCACCTGAATGGTCCCCATATATAAAAAGAGCAAAAGAGAAAACCCAGCCAATTATACTCATATTAGTTAACTTGCAAAATCCAATACTAAGTGCAATCCAATTATAAACTGGCAAGAAACATAAAATAATAGAATTGTAGAGTTGGAATGGATCCTGAGAGTTATCTATTCCAAGCCCTTGCAATGCAGGAATCTAAACATAAGCATCCATGACTGATGGCCATCCAACCTCTATCTAAAAACCTCCAGTGAAGGAGAGTTCACCATTTCTGCAGTGCTATTATTTCCCTTGATTAGGATACTATACTTCTGTTGATGCAGTCTAGAATAGCATTGGGTTTTTTGCTACTAAAACACACTGTTGACTCATATTAAGCTTGTGGTCCCTAGATCGTTTTCACTCGTAATACTGGTAAGCCAGCTGTCCCACATCTTTTATCTGTGCATTCGTTTATTCCCGGCTAATTGTAGAACCTTACTTTTCTCCCAATTGGAATTCATTTTATTAGTTTTGGTCCAGTTCTCCAATCTGTTAAGGTCATCTTGAATCCCAATTCTGTCTTCGGCAGCTACCCCTCCCAGTTTGGTGTCATCTGCAAAAAATTGATGAGCATCTCCTCAATTCCTTCATCCTAGTCACTTATAAAGAAATTGAACAACAACAGCGGGTCCAGGACAGAGCCTTATCACTTGTCACCTTCTCCAGGATGGCAAGGAACTCTTAATGAACGCTCTGTGGGTTCGGTTAGTAAACCAGCTACAAATCCACCTTCGTCCAGCCCACATTTTACCAGCTTCTCTGCAAGAATATCATGGGGACTTTGTCAAAAGCCTTGCTGAAATCAAGATACACATCTAGTGCAAGCAGGCTTTCAAGCTGCTAGATCTGCAATTAATCATTGCTTCCTTTTATATCATCATATACAAAAATATACTATAAATTGCACTCATACTTCATATCTGGCCTTTATCGATCTTTGGTCTGCATTTGATACTATACTGAAAGAGTGACTTTTTGAAAAACTTGAGGAGCTGCAAAGAGATAAATATATTTTATACCACATACCTGCTCTGTATACTAACATCTCCTTTAAAGTCAGGGTGATCATCCATAGGGAACTTACTGATTCTATCAAAGCCACAAAAATGGCATGTGTCAAGGATTGAGCCTGGCACTGATGTGTGTAGTAATGGTCACCTCCAAGCCAGCCTGGGTCCAGTGCCTCTTGAGAAATACCTGGCCACAACAGAATGCCCCCCTCTGTCTGCACACCCTTTCCCTGTGTGAGAATTCACTGCCCAGTAAAGCAGTCCCCCCCCCCTGCAAAGTACTTCATCAATCCTTCAAAAACTTCCCTAGGGTCTCCTTCAAGACTCTCTAAATGGTGTAGTTTATTGTTATTGGTTGTGGGGTGTTTAAAATAAGCTGAGACCACAGCAGGTTTATGAAATGAAATCTAAAGTTGACCAAAACAAAAATAGAAAGTTTTAGGAAGAAGAACTGCATTAAAAGGTTTCAGGAAAAAGCATATCCCCAATGAAGCGAAAGAACAAACAAAACCCAGTCTTCTTTCCCTATATCTCCCATATCAGTCTCTACAGCCACCACAGGAACTGCAACCTTCCAACAGTTTGACCCCACCCCCAAAGACACACTCTTCCATTGTCTCCCAAGACAGGTGAATGCCAACCACATTATTATATTTTTTGTTTATACTCCACCTTATCAGACTGATGTACAGAATGCATGAATGAATCTATATAAAAGTGATATAGCCTGACTAGTAGTTCACCCATCTCTGGGGCTGTTATGAAAGCATACATTCACAACTGGTTGGCATAGGAGATTCCATAGCACAATTGCCAACTGAAGTTATAGCTAGGATCAGATGGATCCTATAATCTCTAATATGCAAATAATTAGTTGTTTCTTGATTTATACTTGATGCAGAAGGCCAGTTATTGCAAATCATTTTGCCAGTGCAGTTTTAATTTACTTCAAAACATGGCTCTTGTTAACAGATTGACGAACACGGTGCCAATATTTTCTTTGGCCAATCCTCTCTGCATCCTGAAATAAAACAACTATAAAATGCTTTGGTTTGTAGAAAGCACTGAGGTCCAGAGCAACACATCTCTGGTGATGTATTACAGCAGCTGGTCAGGGACACAGATGGCCCAGCTGTATGGAAGGAACAGCAGTTTTACCATTATAAGGTATCATGAAATAAAAGGCATAGACCTCTATATTAGATGCTCAACCAAACCACACAATCGTCTACATCTATATGTGCAACTGATAGACCATATGATCCAGTTCCACAACCACTTTAATATTGGATTTTATCAAACCCCTGCTTTGCCATGACATATCATATCTCTAAGCCTAAACACAGAGCCCTTGCAAAGTTATAGCCAAAATGGTCTCAACTATGAATGCTATGTTTAAGGTGCATCCGGGGCTATGAAGATGTGCTCATAGCAACACATTTGCTGAGATCATTGGGATCTGCAGCAAGGCAGGATTTGCTAACTCAGTCTCTGTGGGCAAGTTTAACTGGGGAAACAGATGCTCTCGGCACCAAATTGTGAGATTAGCAGATTCATGCTCCCCTTTGCCTGATCAGCAAAAGGTGAGCAGAGGGAGTCTGGATTGCTCCATCCTTCTCCTGCTGTCCAGGGTGCCAAGGAGTGGGAAACCTCCAGGGACCAAAGATGACAATGAGGGGTAGTAGACTGCCTCCACTGTAGATGTCTCAGGGTGCTCAAAAGGGCCACCTAATCTATGCCTCACCCAGACATCTGAACTATCTTCCAAATGTGGGCAAATTAGAAAAGGAAAGCCATAGGATCAGATAACAAATTAGCTGAGTTGCCAATCCAGTCAAATGGAAAGAGTATGGAGTAGGTGAAAAAGCTGCCAGTTTGAGAAAAGAAACACGTAGTGCCTACTCAGCCCCTTAACAGCTCGCAGTCTGAATGATGTGTGGGTACGTGTCACATTGAGTAAACAGGAAGAAGTAGGGAGGGCTTCCTGTGCCACCTAGATTGTACAAATCTGCCCCACCCTGCCCTTCCTTTTTCTGAAGGGACAAATCAGCACCCAGATTAATGTGTGTATATGGGGGGCTCTTATTTAACAGTGACGTAGTTAACCTGTTTCAGTCTGCAGAGACTTGGTGAAATATCATGCTGATCAGAAAAGCTCCCCAAAATGGAACTGGATTAGCAATTGTGGAGCCACAAGGAATTGTGATAATGCCTCTTTCTTACCCGAATGGAGAGAAACCTCTAGCTTTAGCACAGCTGGAATGCAAAGGTAAGAGTCTCCTGCATTCCTTTGCACAGTTTTGATTCTGATTCTGGCCGCCACCAGTGGAAGTTTCTCCACTCCTCTCTCCTATATGTGATTCTATTTTGCTTTTAATTTTATGATTTCACTAAGGACACTGAGACCAAATCGTCTCCAAGTAAAGTGAAGCCAAGGGAAACAATTAATGACCATAGCATTAGGATCTATTAGGATTCATGACCATGGCATTATTTTATCTTGGTGAAAACTTTCATTTAACACAGTATGTTGATGAAGTGCTTAAAATAAAGAGGTGTTAAATATTCAGTGTTTATTATTACTGTTATTCATACGTCAAGTAATATTAAAGCTGAACATAAAAATGCAGAGTCTATCAGAACTCAAAGAAATGAATATTGGAGATCTTAATTCAAGATGCAAGCTTCCCATCAATACAGCTGTACTTATGAAGTTCATGCAAAGAAAAAATTACCCTTCCAACTGATCATTCATATACTGTTTCCTGTAAGCAATATTCCCTAATTTAATTTCACATTTTGACTCATTAAATTGAAGTTGCTAATATCATGCATTTTTATGCTGATATCTATGAATGAAGGGTGCCATACAAATTTAAATAATTAAAATAAAGTAATGTAATACAATTTCATTGGCTGGTTAGTCGGAATGGCAATCTGAGTTTTGATCTATCTTGCCCTTACCTGCACCCCCAATACCAGATTAGTAAAATGTTTTTTAATCAGATGTAACGTAGTAAAAGCCATACAGAACTGGGTTGATTTATTTAAATTGCCCAGAAAATCCTGGGTACAGAAGTCATCTTTTGCATTTTAGTCCAGTCCTCAAGCTATTTGTATAATTCCCCAATACTTTATTTCATGAGGCATCTCAGAAATTGAATAAATAAATAGTGTGGCAAAAGGGGACAACCAGCTATATATAGTGACAACCACTCAACATGGGGAAGGCTGGACAGTTAAAAATAGACAGAGAGATTTGTGGATTTCATTGAGAGCCCTCCCTGCCTTTCTCCTCCTAATTCAAGAACTGATTCAGTCTCTGTTTCCTGCATTTCCTGTTTCCATTGTTCTCTGGAGGTCCACTTGGAGTCTAATCCTGTGTATTTCTATGGATGCTCAAGACACTGTATCAACAACCTTGAAGTTCTTACAGCTGCACTCCTAGAAAACCTGTTTAGCATGCAACAGAGGGGAGCAATGGGACACAGTTAATGGATTTCTCAATGCCAATGACAAACCATTGTGCCAGTGCAGTGGACTACTTCAACCCTTGCTGCTCTTGTTATGTTAATCTAAGTGCTTGCAGTTCAAGTCAGGTTGGGAGTAATAAGTACTCCACTACGCAGAACAGAAACCACAACAAAAAAACAAGCTCAACATAAACGGCTGGTTAAACATAAATGTTGGGGGGGGGGGGAGCAGGTTAAAACTATATGTGACGACAGTAGACCATAACCCTTAAACTTGAGAGTCTGTCATGCATATGGTAGAGTGCATGCATCCAGTAGTTTAAGAGCAAAATGAATACACAGATAAAGAATGAAATATTATGAATGGGAAGGAATACACTGAACCTGGATTCTAATGTGGTTTCCATGATTTCATCCAGGAGAATCGTGACTGCGTTGCTTCCTCCATTGTGTAAAAACCTGTCTTTTAAGCTGTTGAGCAATGGTGACACAGCCACCGACAGACTGGAGTGGCTCGTGCCTAGGGCTCTATGCCACCATGAACTTTGCACGACAAAAAAACCTGTGTGTAGCAATCTTAAAGCAGAAATCCAAAAATATGCGACACAACGGCCAATATTGGTAAGTAAATGATAAATGTAATGATTCTTTATTCTCTATGAAAAAATAAACAGGTCATTCACCTGGTATCATGGAGAGGCTTATAAGCCTTTACAGTTCTATTCACCTGCAGCAGTGGTTACATAGTCCATGACCACTGCTCCGTGAAAGTTTTAGCATATAGCAAGGTATGTTACTAGTTCTTATTTGTTGTTATTATATTCATTTATTATATTATGTATTGTATTGTTTTGCATTTCCACACAGATGTTTAGTTTTCTTCTGTTCATTTCTTACAGCAGTGTAGCTGAAGAAGTTTTCCACGAAACAGTGCTTTACTGTTTACATAGAGAATAAAGAATCATTACATTTATCATTTACTTACCAATATTGGCCGTTGTGTCACATATTTTTGGATTTCTACCATGAACTTTGCATGCAGATACAGCAAGTCCCCCAAGGGAGCGACTTTCTGTTACTTTTAAGGTGAATTGTACAGGGAGAAATGCAGAGCTCCATTCATGTAAAAGCTAGGAGCAGTTGTGTGTTTTTCTGTAGAACTCCATCCTGGGTGTGTGTGTGTGTGTGTGTGTGTGTGTGTGTGTGTTTTGTTTAGCACAAAGCTTACAGGGAGGTTAGAAGCCATTGATTATTTATTGAGCATCTGCTATGATTTGTCTGTAAGGAGGTTATACAACGTTGTGTCAAGCAAATTCTTTCCCACATTTTCCAGTTCATTTTCCTGTCAATTTCCTCATTTTAGGGAGGTGTGTTTGTTCTGCAGAAATCAGTTTTTACTTGTGCAACCTGGATTTGCTGGTAAATGACTGAATTTCACTTGGAAAGGGTGACTACCTGGAAATAACCAGAGACTGAAATAGCACTCTGTACCATCTAACATCTACAACCCAACTCAAGCCACAAGCCACAAAGGCTGCCACGACACTGTTATTCTTTTGCCACCCTGATTCACTCAACCCGTGATGTGATGTGAGAACAGCACAAGGAGGCCATGCCACAAAGTTTGCTGTGTCAAACACTTTGCCCTTTTAGTGTCTGTGGTGGTATTTCATACATGCACCCACTTTTGATAATTTGCATCTGCAAAAGTTTCAGGGAAGAAGTACCACTTCAATTCCAATTGCTGCATTTTCTGTAGCTTCCTACTGAAATCCTGTAATATTTCATACCAATGCTGTTCCAGGTTGTGCATGTGTCCTCCTTTTTGTAGTGCAAGAGTACCCCTCCAGGCAGCAATAATGCAATAACATTGGGGAAGCATTGCAGGACAAATAATAAAGCAGAATGATGTGTGGACAGTCCACTATAAATCCACCACCAATGCACTATTATTGTGTCAATGACACGTTGCAGGATATGCCCTCAAGAAAACACTGGTCCGGAGTGGACCACTATGAGGAAGAGGGAAGAAAGAGATGCTGAGCAATAGCATCCCTGTGTCTCTTGCATCATCTCTCGTTCTGTCCTTGACAGCAAACCAATTCATAGACAAGCAAAGATTTACACATGCACTCCCTGTAAGCTTCCAGCGGTGCCCTGGGTGAAGCTGAATCGCTTCACCTTCTATCTTCTAACAAGGAGGAATGCCAGTCCTAGAAGGATTGTGTTATGTGAAGTGCCAACAACTAATTCTGCCGTTGAAGGCAGCTGCAGTTATGCAGATAAAAATCCCTTACTTAACAGTACTGCAGTGCCTCCTAAAGATCAGCTGTGGATTAAACAGGTTTCCGCCCTGCTCTGCTGCGTTTTCAAGGGTTGCTTTCCCCCCCCCCCTTTGCCTAAGCAGAGAATCTGGTGCTGTTTAAAAGGGATAACTTAAATGGTTGATATAATTTCAATCGCTGGTTTGGCGTGTGTGTGTGTGTGTGTGTGTGTGTGTGTGTGTGTTTAAGGGGAGTTTAAAAAAGAAAAGTCCTTTTGAGCCATGAACTTGTCTCCCTGATCTTCTTCTGCCTGGATTTCCATGATAACTGATTAGCTCCTGTGGATGCTCCAATTATAAGCTTTAGAAAATCAGTCAAAGAAGCAAATTAATGCTTGGGGGAGCATTAGAGAGAAGAGAAAGTTTTAATCTTTTTCAGAATTGTGGATGAACAAAATAACAGTGACTTTTCAGGAGATTAACAGCCATATCTGTATGGACTAATGGCCACTTATCATAAGTCCCCTGGGAACAGCGGTTTGTGGGCCGGCATAACCGTGACCAAGCTAGGCACCCTCTTCCTGTCCCATACATATAAAATCCTCCTCCTGCAGTTATGCAAGTTGGCAGGATCCTACCTGCTTGAATGAGCCAATGATGGGCAGTCTAGTGGGCATAGCCACCTCATTCATAAAGAGAAGTCAAAGTCTTTGCTCCTGGCCCATTTCCCACCCTCCCTATGCATCAATCTCCAGTCTTGCCCTGAGTTAAGTGGGCATGCCATGCTCAAGACATTGCCATGAAGGTTCTAAGTCACCATATTGAGATCCAGGTAGGAATTTTTCCTGCAGACATATTTGACCTGTCTGGAGGTTTTACCTGCCTCATAGCAATGGTCACTAACTGTCACAACTTTATGGCAGCGTTGGATCCATAGCCTAGCTGGGGTTGGAGGTGTTGGTGATCCCATCCCCTCCCACTAAAAAGATTTGGACAACTTGATAAAGGGGTCGGGGGGGGGTTCATTCTGATGCCTAGATGGCAGGCTGACTGGCCAAGGCACCCCTCCTGAGTGGCAGGCCTAGATGGATTGCCCTGATTTGATGTATGTCAAAGGGTGACCCTTAGTCTGGGGTTGACCTAGCGAAAACAATCCATCAGCAGTCACGTTGATTGATTAAGGATACATACCCAGTGCCAATACCTACTTACATATGTAATCAATAAAGTTGTGGTCTATCCAAGCCCAAGATTTTGTCCTGTGTGCATTCATCTTTCTTTCTCCAGGAGAGCAGCCCTGCTGGCCATTTGCATGCTGCGCCGGGGCTCACAATAGAACTCACAGGATTTTTTGTTTTGTTTTCTGAGAAGTGTCTTGGGATTTGGGGGGGGGGTTAGGAAATCGTACATATTCTGCTTTTTTTGAAATGTAAAACGCCACTCCCCAGTTTTTCGAATTAAATATTTTGCTTCTTCAGTATACATAAACACCTTCATGTCTCTCTGCCTTAAGGCATTCTCTGTTTGTTTAGTAAATCAGTTCATCTGGGACTTAAGGAAATGTTTGCTTGCCTTGAGAACTCCATTCGGCCTTTGTGGAATTCAAATTGAAATCAGTTTGTTTTACTCAAATACATTTACATGAATAGGTACTTTTCTTTGAATGGCCTGGAAACATTCGATTCAAATGTTTCCATGGCAGGAAATTTGCATTGAAGAGGAAAGTGTTGCAGTAGCATGGCTGTATAACTGGCCAGCTCATGACACAACCACTGGAAAACACCTAGAATCTATGGGAACCTCACGTGTCCCTTGACAAGTGTTGAAGGAGGGTGGGGAGCTCTGGCACCAGATTTAAAGGCTATCTGTAGAGTGCCTCACCAAAATATTCTCTTGAGTCATTAAGTATCCATGCACACTGAACAAGTACAGTGGTACCTCGGGTTATAAACACTTCGGGTTACAGATTCTGCTAACCCGGAAGTAGTACCTCAGGTTAATAACTTTACCTCAGGATGAGAACAGAAATCGTGTGCCAGTGGCACGGCGGCAGCGGGAGGCCCTATTAGCTAAACTGGTACCTCAGGTTAAGAACAGACCTCTGGAACAAATTAAGTTCGCAACCAGATGTACCACTGTATAGGTTGGGACAGCAAGCTCTGCCCCAAACTATGTCTGTTGATTCTAATGTCTGGAAAGAGCATTTGTACATACTGCAGCACACATGGAAATCCATTGAGGAATGTGAGAGGAAAGACATAGATCAGGGGCAGAATTTCCTGCCCCACAAATTATGCACGCTGTGTATCCATATATACAGTGCTTTTTTTAATAAAAAAATATTTAGCGGTACTCTCATTTTGACTCAAGAAAATCACCATTTTATAGTTCAAATCGGGGAAAATAAATACAGTAAATGGACAAAAGTACAAAGATTCACAAAATGTTTAGGGGTATGCGTACCCCTGCGTAGCCCCAGAAAAAGAGCACTGCATATACATATAATGGAATTGTAGAGTTGATGGGACCCTGAGGATCATCTAGTCCAAACCCTGCAATGCAGGGATATGCAGCTGTCCTATATGAGGATCAAACCTGCAAACTTGTCCTCGGCCCAGTATACCTGAAGGAGCGTCTCTACCCCCATTGCCCAGGTCCAGGGCGAAGGGCCTTCTGGTAGTTCCCTCCCTGCGAGAAGCGAAGTTACAAGGAAGCAGGCAAAGGGCCTTCTCGGTGGTGGCGCCCGCCCTGTGGAACACCCTCCCATCAGATGTCAAAGGAATAAACAAGTATCTGACATTTAGAAGACATCTGAAGGCAGCCCTGTTTAGGGAAGTGTTTTGTTTTTTTAAATGACTGATGTTTTAATGTATTTTTAATCTCCTGTTGGAAGTCGCCCAGTGTGGCTGGGGAAACCCAGCCAGATGGGCGGGGTATAAGTAATAAATTGTTGTTGTTGTTGATGATGATGATGATGATGATGATGTTGTTAGCCCCACACTTTAACCAACTGAGCTTTCCAGGCTTGAGGGCTATTGGCAGCTAACTTGCACTAATTGGTGACTCTGACTATTATGATTTCTCTCATTTTTCCAGTCTTGAGTTAAGTTCTCTGCATGTCCATATCAGTTTGTGATATATATATATATTTAAAAAATCCCCATGAAAATCTATGAGGATTTCAGTGGAAAATTCTCCCAATGCACACACATGTGCAAGCCATGTTTCCCAATGTAGACACTTTTGCAAAGCTATTTCCTCTAATACATTTTTATGCCGAATTAGGGTTCCCATATTTTGAAGAGCCCAAAAGAGGACACATTTGCTATGACAACACTACCCATGAAAAAGAGGATGTGTCCTGGAAAAAGAGGACATATGGCAATATTTTATGTATTTTTGTGCATCTTATTTGACTGGAGAACTACACTGCAAATTTCAGAGCAGTGCGGATTCGAAGGATGGCCATGTTTTGGATTGCATAGTGTTTTGGAAAATGTGAATAGGTATCTTCTCCTTTGATTGTGAAATTTATCACATTTCTTCCCCATCCCTAAATTGAACCATAGATGTCAACTCTTATTACAAAAAGAGGAGTACCCATTTATGAAACAGAAGAGCAGAAAAGGTAATTCAGTTTGGGCTGCATCTGCCCAGAATCCCCAGAAGCTTTGGGAAGAACAGGTTGGCTATCATCACTGTGAGATTACTCAGTGCCAAGATGTGTGGATGCCTCCAGAGACACTTTTTAACTTTCCTTCAAAATTCCCAAACAGATGCTTCACCTGAAGAGAACCCTCCACATTTGCGGCAGCTTTTGCCTCAGGCAAAATTCAGTGGCAATTTATCTTCTTCTTCTTCTTTTGCCCTCTTCCCCACTGAGAAACTTATCGGTGTTCTTTGGATGGTGATGGGAAATCTTAGTCCTGAGAAATTCTGAGTGTGAATTTTGCTCAAGGCAAAATGTGGTAGCACCTCAAATTCCAAGAGTCTGCCTAAAGTGATTATGGACACGATGATGTGGGGTAGTGGGAAGTATTGACAGCATGGTCCAGTTGGTGACTAATCTACAAGCAAGTGAGAAGTAGCATAGAAAACTGATGCTTCTTTAGTCACTTGCATGGGAAAACAACAACTACTACTATTATAACACTTAGCACTTAGCACTTCTTTTCTTCTTTTTAAATATATTTTAATTAAAGATTTCTTGGTTTACAAAAGTATGTGCAATGTCTCTTTTTTCAAGTTACATTTTCTACAGATCAGTTTCATTTGTTGAGACATTAGTGTTACATTGGGGAAGAAAAGGGGGAAAGAGGTGGAGGGGGGAATGGTGGGTGGGGTGAGGTCGGGTGGCGATGCTTCTATTCTACTTTGTGCATGTGTGGGGTTTTGTGTCACTGTCACTTGTGTGGGTTCTCCTTACTATTCGCTTGTATTCCTTTGGTGGTGAGAGAGGTTGGGGGGTGGCATAGGGTGTGGTTGGTTGTCTTTGATTGGCTGTAGGGAAATTGGCTTCTGGTTGTTGAGAGTAGGTGGGTTATGAGCTCTTTGTGTTGTGAGTGGGCATTATTGTCTTGGAAGAGGTTTCACATACTTTACCCCAGCAATCCTTACAATCAATACTATTTCTCTAGAAAATAAGGTGCCGGAACTGAATCTCAGTGAGTGGCTGCTGAATAAAAGCCCTGCTTACAATAGACCTCTAAAGTAGGCCAATATCTCGTATCCCCAATGTGTCATCAGAACTGATTTGGGAGTCACAAGCATTTACTTCTGTACTGTATTGTGGTTAACAACTGCAAGTCCGTAAAATAAATATTTAAGATTAACACATCGGCCACAAACTAGCTTTAGAAAGATTTAGTTTCCTTCTGAAGTTGGGAAATAAAGGCTGCAATGTTATAGTAAACACACTTACTTAGGAGTAAGTCCTGCTAAATGCAATGTGATTATGTCTGGGTAATTGCACCTAGGATTATGTTTTTAGCATTATTTTCTTTGTCTTCCATGCCAGGGATTGTTTCCAGTGCTAGGTAGAAAGTTATCTAGCATCTCGAGCAAGAGGAATTGTCTCAACCTGCCCTCCACACCAATATCTGTCTTTTTTCTGAAAATCTGGGAGTGATATGAGCTCTGGAAATCATTTACAAAGGCCTCTGACATTACTGATCTGCTTGACAGCTATTGGTATCTTCCACAAAAGCTGGAATCCCGAGTTAATCACAGACATAATTTCTTCTTTATTGCCTATATTTCATTGCCGAATCTTCATGTTGAGTTCCCTGTGCTTATGCAGAGCCCTCCTGCTATCCCCCCCAGGGCATATATTTCCCCCCTAATACAACAGAAAGCAGGATTTTTGACAATCCTATAAATAAAGTCAAATCCTATTCTTTCAAATAATATCATTGGAGATACATGGAAGCCTATAACAAGTCTACTGAATCAAACATGAATTGCTGGTCAGGGAATAGGTTGTTTTTTATGACTAGTCCCATCTTTGGTTAGCAAGGAATAGGAAAGTCATACATCTCTGCTAAAGCCAGATAATGGCTTTTTGTTGTGCTCCCTTTGGTATTTTGACACTGTGAACAGAACTGGATTCCCACATCTTGCATTGGCTAGGCTCGAATATTCTGGCTAGTGCACATGAAAAGAGCTGATGTATGCAGTCTAGGCTAGGGATTCCCAAACTCCTGATAGCTGAGACACACCTTTTTCCCTTAATTAAAATTGGAGGAACACTTAACCCTCATAGCCTCATAAATGTACTTGTTGGGGTAGTATTCAACCACATAACTGCACTAGTGCAATGGGATTTTGTGATGGCCTGGGATTCAGACTCAGACGCTGAACCTGAGGGATCCCAGCCTGCACAGGATTCCCTGCCTCCAGAACCAGCAGAGCCAGGGCTGGGGCCTGAGTCTGTAGGGGACTCACCTGTGCTAGATCCTCAGGTGCAGGCATCGGCTGAGTTTGATCTGGCTTCTGATGGGGTGGAGGACTCATTGCCTGCAGGTGCTCCACTCCCCACCCAGTCAGGAGAAGCTGAGGTTGCCTCTGGGTCCGGTAACCCTCCAGCTTCTCCTGAGCTGCAGAGGTTCAGGGCAGAGAGGCGAAGGGAACTAAGTTCCCGCAGGAGGAGTGCTCGCCTCCAAGCCAGGAGAGGCGAGTCACCTGAGGATCGGAGCCGCCCTATGCCTCGGGGCAGATAAAAGCCAGCCAGTCCCAGCCCCAAGTTGCAGGAGCAACATCGTTGCTGCCCAGTTCCTGTTCCTGGTTCCTGACTCCTGTGTTCCTGACCTCGGCTTTGTCCCTTCGGCTTCTGACTCCTGGCTTCCTCCTGACCTCGGCTTTGTCACTTCGGCTTCTGACTCCTGGCTTGGACTGACCTTGGACTGGACTAGACCTCGCCTATCGGATATCCCTCAGGACCAGCACAGATTTCCTCTCTCTCTCCTTCTCCCTTGTGTACCCAACGCTGCCACTAAATCTGCTCTGTGGGTTGGGGAAAACCAGTGAAACAGAATTAGGGGGCCAGGTCGAGGTAGGAGAGGGAAAGAATATTCTGTTGCACATGGATAAAGCCTTGTTCTGACGGAACATTTTGCTTAGTGCTACATTGAATACAACCCTTAGAGTATGTAAGAATTGTCCATTCCATGAAGATGGGAGGAGGGTGGACCCACTGAGAGAGGAAGTGAGGCCCACTGTTGATGCCCTTTCCACGTCCCTTCTCCAATCCCCAATCCTTGGAGTCATGAATGGTTCCCACTCACTATGCTTTTTCATGCTTCGCTGTTCTGAGTGTGGTTCTGGAAGCAGGTAATTCTGCTGCAACTGGGGGCTTACCGAGTCATACCCAACATAAGGTTGATGCAGGTGTTATTCAGGTGTAAAAAAAGGAATACAGGCCGGAGCACAGCCACACTTTTAATCCCACTCCCCTGCTGGGTTTTCTTTCTTTGACAACACCACATTGTGTGGAGCTGTCAATCTAGAACGTCCAATGCATGACTTGCTCCTTCCAAGCCGAAGCTCCATGTTGTAGGGCACCTGCACAGACTGGTTGTGTGTAGAGAAAGGCCAACTTGCAAGCTTCTCCTTGGAGCCCCTGCATGTGAGGAGAGCCCAGACACAAGGAGGTGTTTAAAGATTATATACTGACAATTATGCAGAGCTCACATGGGAGTAGCACATGCATAAAGAAGTATCAGTGCAGAAAAGTGTGTCATCAGAGGCTGGTTGGAAGGAAGCCAAAGCCAGAGCAATCTATCATGATAAATCACAGTGGGCAGCCTGCTCTGCGTGTAGTCACTCTTTAACTCAGAAGACCATTTGCCTTTTTTAACAGGATAAATAATTTCTAGTGGCACATTCACAATCCTCTTGCAACACAAGGGTGCCATTGCCACACATTTTGAGAATTTCCTGTTCCAGATGCCTTATTTATCTATCATCTATCTATCTATCTATCTATCTATCTATCTATCTATCTATATCCCACCTTTCCTCCAAGGAGCTCAAGGTGGCATACATAGTTTCACCCACCTTCATTTTATCCTCACAATATAACAGACCTGGTACCTCCTGCCTACCTACTCTATCAACCAACACAAACTCTAGATGTCACCTGGAACAAAGACATCATCTGCCCCAGGGGAGGTCCATGGCTAAGTGGGAGAGCAACTGCTCTGCATGCCAAAGGTCCCAGGTTCATCCCCCGGCATCTTCAGGTAGTGTAGTGAAGGCCTCTGAAACCATGGAAAACATCTAGCAGTCAGTATAGACAGTTCTGAGCTAGACGGGCCAATGGTCAGACTCAATATATGACAGCTTCCTAAGTTCCTTTGATGTCACAGCTGGGGAGCTGATTCACTTGGTAGATGGTCTCCATCGAGCACTGATTGTGTGATGCTCAACCCACACTGATCAATTGAACCATGCAAGCAAAGCCACTTTGTTTTGGATGGCTTCCCATGAGTAGTTAATGCTGCTCTGTTCCAAGTACTGCTTCACAAAAGTGGCACCCACTCCACTGAGGTCCAGGACATCAACTACACTCCTAGAGGAGCTTATGATTTGGTCTAGAAATGCCTCTATTTTTCCACACACACACACACACACACACACACACACACACACACACACACATATATATGCATGCACATTTATTTCCAGGAGTCTTTCTTCAATCACATTCTAATTTTTGTCAGCTCACTGGTTTCATGGCAGATAATGTCATCTAATAGTGCACATTTAAGATTTTGTATTATATTTGCTTCCCATCCAAATTAAAAGCATCTTTTGAGAGACTCTATCCATTCATTCCTTCATAATGTAGCTGTCAAACTGATAATTTCATCATTAAGATCCCTATATTTATGTAGATCATAGACATCTAGACGACTTGCTTTTGTCATACTTTCTTTGCAATTAAATATTGCGGGGAGGGTTTATTATGAGCTAGAAAAGGCAGTTTCATCTAGGGCTATTTAGGCAAAAGCTCAGTTGTAAGAGGCCCTAGTTATGAAATCCATTGATCAAGTTAATAAAGGGGGGGGGGAGCACAGGCTTTCATTCTGCTTTTCGTAGCCTTGTCTTATCCAAGACAATATGAGAATATAATTAGTATCAATAGTGGCCCTGTTAACTTGGCCCTTTTTGTATATATGTGTGTGTTTGCTGGAATAACACTGAGCAGAAAAAAGTTACTGGATGGGGCACAGGCTTAAGTGTAGCTTCCCCTCTGGTCCATGATAATAATTTTTAACTTCATAATGGTCATATCACTACAGTTTGAACAGAAAAAAAGAAAGTACTATTTCAGGCAACACGTAATTATTTCATAGAAATCACTTTCAGAAGAAATAGTTGGATTTCAGGAAATGGCTTTGGCTGGCTGGCTAAACCAGTTGAGGGCAGCCTACGGGTCTCAAACCCTCAGTGATTTAGGGACTTCCCCTGCATGTGATGACAGGTACTGGTGGATTGAACGGATGAGACCAATGGTGCATTCGATGGTTAAGAAGGAGGTTTCTGCACATGCTGTAGAGAGAAGTGAGCGGCAGATGGGGCTCATCAACCTGGGAAGGTAGCTTATCTAGGAGAAGGAAAAATCTGATCCTAAAGCTCAGCTGTCTTGCATGATATCTTCGGGAGAAGAAAAGGCTAAGGAGTAAACCCTACACAAATCCAGAGTGGGGTCTCTAAGACAGTCCTATGGCGCCTTGCACACCTTCTTCCAGAAACTCTCATAGCCAAGCTGGTGCCAAATGTGTTGCTCAGCATTCCTCTGGGCTTTATCAGAAAGGTCTTGTCATCTGGGCAGCACAGGACCTCCATACACACTGCCCAGACTTGTGTCCTGGGGAGGTCACTTTGGTGCTGCTAATGCAGCAAAAACAACATGGGAAGCAGCAGCTACAACTCTCTGCAGCCACAGCAGGTGCTGTGATTCTCCAGTGGCTTGACTTCACCCCCCAAGACACACTCCATTGGCTCTCGAGACAGACAGGTGCCAACAACAACAAATTATGGGGTAGAAGGGTGGAGGATCGGGCCAAAAGGCTGAATATTGCCCTCTGGGCATCTCCGTCTAGACCTTCATGCTCTCCCTACACCATGCCTCTCATCAGCTGGACTCAAAGCCTTCACAGAGTGTTTTGGCCTGGATAGAATGTGTCATTGAACACGCTTGAGTCATCCCCAGACACTAGGTGTCAAGGAGGTGGCAGAGAAACCGCCCTCACTGCCCTCACGGTCAGAACTGTGAAAACAATGCTTGGTGTTTTTAAGCAAGTGAGGGAGCAGTGGGAGATGAAAATGAACCAAGAAAGTAGGTGGGAGAGGAGGATGGTAGCACTGCTACCATAAAGAGGAGCATGGGGTGGGGATTCCAGTGTCCCAATTGTGCAATGCTACTTTAGGGCAAGATGCAAATATTGGTAATAGTCAGATATCGCTGTATTTAGTTGTTACACTAATGCTGAACTTCTAGACACACAGACCTAAGAATAAGCCCTGCTAAACTCAAATGTCAGTATGATTGTGCAATATTCTTGTTGTTTAGAGGCTTGGGACTCATAGAAGTAAGAAACTAGACTCAGGCTATGCTTGCTAGATGGAGATGTTTATTTCAGAGTTCTTTCCTTGCTTGCAGTTACAAACAGACTGGGCTTTATACTTCCAGACTTCTCTGTAAGTCCCGGAGTGGACAAGGTTAGACCAGAGCATTCTAGTATACTGATCTGAATCGAGAAAATCATAGGAAGCTGCTCTACACTATCTCATTATTGTCTACAATCTTGAAGATGGACTTCTGGCAAGTGATGGGCTGCACCTCACAAGGGTTGGGAGGAATGTTTTTGCCAACAATCTCAAAAACCTCATCAGGAGGGCTTTAAACTGACTTATGTGGGGGAGGGAGACAGTGGTCCTGAAGGTAGGAGTCTATCAAATGCTGAAGATGATCATCCAAAAGTCAAGGACCAAATGGAGCAAACAGCACACAGACCTAGTGGTGGGAGGAAAAAATCCTTAAGTAGGAGACTAGGGAGAATGATCAATGGTTTTCAATGTCTGTATACAAATGCACAGAGCATGGGAAATAAACAAGATGAACTTGAGCTCTTGATACAGCAAACTAAATACGACATAATAGGCATCACTGAAACCTGGTGGGATGAGTCTCATGATTGGAATGTAGTAATAGAGGGATACAATCTATTTCAGAGAAATAGACCAAACAGGAAAGGAGGAGGAGTGGCATTATATGTCAGGGATGTGTATACCTGTGAAGAGATCCATGATTTAAAACTTCAAAGCCAAATTGAGAGTATCTGGGTCAAAATTAAGGGAGAGAAAAATAACAGTGATCTCATTGTGGGAGTTTACTATAGATCCCCGAGCCAAACTGAGGACATAGATGATGCCTTCCTGGAACAGATGACCAAGCATTCAAAAGGAAATGAGATAGTAGTAATGGGGGATTTCAACTATCCTGATATTTGTTGGATGTCAAACTCAGCCAAGAGCATAAGGTCGAACAGATTCCTCACTGGCCTTGCAGACAACTTCATTGTCCAGAAAGTGGTAGAAGCAACAAGAGGATCAGCCATTTTAGATCTGGTCCTAACCAATAGTGATGACCTGGTTAGTGGGGTAGAAGTGGCAGGATCATTAGGTGGGAGTGATCATGCTCTTCTGGAGTTTATTATACATCAGAAAGGAGCAACCAAGCATACTAAGACTCAAATTCTAGACTTTAAGAAAGCCGACTTCAGAAAACTTAGGGAAATGCTGGATGTGATCCCATGGTCAGTAATACTAAAAGGGATGGGAGTTCATGATGGATGGGAGTTTGTTAAAAGGGAGATATTAAAAGCACAACTTCAAGCAGTACCAATGCGACGAAAACATGGAAGGTGCCTAAAGAAGCCAGGGTGGCTATCTAAAGAACTTTTAACTGAGTTAAGATTTAAAAGGGATATGTACAAGAAATGGAAAAAGGGGGAAACCACCAGAGAGGAATTCAAACAAATAGCCAGCACATGTAGAGACAAAGTCAGAAAAGCTAAAGCACAGAATGAACTCAGGCTTGCTAGAGAGGTTAAAAGCAATAAAAAAGAGTTTTTATGGGTATGTCCGTAGCAAAAGGAAGAACAAGGAAACAGTGGGGTCACTTGGAGGAGAAGATGGTGAAATGCGAACAGGGGACGCAGAAAGGGCAGAACTCCTCAATACCTTCTTTGCCTCAGTCTTCTCCAAAAAAGAAAACAATGCCCGACCTGAAGAATATGGAGCAGATGATTCAGCAGGGGAAACACAGCCCAGAATAAGTAAGGAGGTAGTACAAGAACACTTGGCTAGTTTAGATGTATTCAAGTCTCCAGGGCCAGATGAACTACATCCCAGAGTATTAAAAGAACTGGCAGAGGTGATTTCAGAACCACTGGCAGTAATCTTTGAGAATTCCTGGAAAACAGGTGAAGTCC
Source organism: Darevskia mixta (assembly GCA_034641385.1). Classification (NCBI taxonomy): domain Eukaryota; kingdom Metazoa; phylum Chordata; class Lepidosauria; order Squamata; family Lacertidae; genus Darevskia; species Darevskia mixta. The sequence continues at coordinate 12,151,400 of JAWWNH010000042.1, read as the reverse complement.
CAGCAGACTGGAGGAGGGCAAATGTTGTCCCTATTTTCAAAAAGGGGAAAAGAGAGGACCCAAACAATTACCGCCCAGTCAGCCTGACATCAATACCAGGAAAGATTCTAGAGCAGATCATTAAGCAAACGGTCTGTGAGCACCTAGAAAGGAACGCTGTGATCACTAAAAGTCAGCATGGGTTTCTGAAAAATAAGTCATGTCAGACTAATCTGATCTCATTTTTTGACAGAATTACAAGCCTGGTAGACGAAGGGAACACTGTGGATGTAGCCTATCTTGATTTCAGCAAGGCCTTTGACAAGGTGCCCCATGATATTCTTGTAAAGAAGCTGGTAAAATGCGGGCTAGACAATGCTACCATTCAGTGGATTTGTAACTGGCTGACTGACCGAACCCAAAGGGTGCTCATCAATGGCTCCTCTTCATCCTGGAGAGAAGTGACTAGTGGGGTGCCACAGGGTTCTGTCTTGGGCCCAGTCTTATTCAACATCTTTATCAATGACTTGGATGATGGGCTTGAGGGCATCCTGATCAAGTTTGCAGATGACACCAAATTGGGAGGGGTGGCTAATACCCCAGAGGACAGGATCACACTTCAAAATGACCTTAACAGATTAGAGAACTGGGCCAAGGCAAACAGGATGAATTTTAACAGGGAGAAATGTAAAGTACTACACTTGGGCAAAAAAAATGAAAGGCACAAATACAGGATGGGTGACACCTGGCTTGAGAGCAGTACAAGTGAAAAGGATCTAGGAGTCTTGGTAGACCACAAACTTGACATGAGTCAACAGTGTGATGCAGCAGCTAAAAAAGCCAATGCAATTCTGGGCTGCATCAATAGGAGTATAGCATCTAGATCAAGGGAAGTAATAGTACCACTGTATTCCGCTCTGGTCAGACCCCACCTGGAATACTGTGTCCAGTTCTGGGCACCACAGTTCAAGAAGGATATTGACAAGCTGGAACGTGTCCAGAGGAGGGCAACCAAAATGGTCAAAGGCCTGGAAACGATGCCTTATGAGGAACGGCTTAGGGAGCTGGGTATGTTTAGCCTGGAGAAGAGACGGTTAAGGGGTGATATGATAGCCATGTTCAAATATATAAAAGGATGTCATATAGAGGAGGGAGAAAGGTTGTTTTCTGCTGCTCCAGAGAAGCGGACACGGAGCAATGGATTCAAACTACAAGAAAGAAGATTCCACCTAAACATTAGGAAGAATTTCTTGACAGTAAGAGCTGTTCGACAATGGAATTTGCTGCCAAGGAGTGTGGTGGAGTCTCCTTCTTTGGAGGTCTTTAAGCAGAGGCTTGACAGCCACCTGTCAGGAATGCTTTGATGGTGTTTCCTGCTTGGCAGGGGGTTGGACTGGATGGCCCTTGTGGTCTCTTCCAACTCTATGATTCTGTGATTCTGTGATTCTGTGATACAATGGCTGGGAGCATAGAAATTACCATACTTTCCCATGTATAAGATGCCCCCATGTATAAGATGCTCCTATTTTTTTAACCCAAAACTAAGAAATTAAGTTGTTTAGCATTTGGGGGGGGGGGGAGGTCACTTCTGCCAATCGCTTACCCGCTTGCCCACCACTGCCAATCGTTTGCCACAGCTACGGCCAATTGCACACCTCGCCGCAGCCGCCAGTTGTCTGCCCACTCGCCGCCACCAACAGCCCACCCACCCACTTGCCACAGCCGTCAATCACCTGCCCAATTGCCACAGTCACAGCCAATCACCAGCAGGCCTTGCCACAGCCACCAATCACCAGCCCAATCACTGCTGCCAATCTCCTGCTTGCTGCTGCCATTAATCGCACGTCTGCCCTCTGCATTCACTATCCGTGTATAAGACTATACCCAATTTTTGCCTATTTTTTTTTAAAGCAAAAAGCATCGTCTTATACACAGAAAAATATGGTCTAACCCTCTTTGGTTATTTGCAGGAACAAAGTTTCCTAGTTGCATGGATGGGATCCCAAGTGCCTAGCCATCAGAGAGATAAGGTTCTGGGTATCAACATGTGAAGAAGTCATGGAAAACAGCCTTACAGCAAAGCAATTAAATTCTTATTAATTTCTCAAATTCTGTGACCCTCTTCTAAAGCTTATTCATGCACAATGTGCCACTTTATTGCCCAGTATTTCCTTATTCCTCCCCCATAAGCCTCTTTCTATTTACAACACAAGAAATTATCTGCCCATCCAACAGTTTGAAGACCTAACATAAAGCGATACCTCCTGCATAACAGAATCATTTGCCTGCCATGACTCCTCTTGCATGCCCCAGCTATGTTAATGAGGGAGAGCTGCAGAGCCACGATAAGACTGCCATACAATGAAGGTCCCTTCAAAGCTATCCAGGTAAATAAATAATAAAAAAGGAGAGATAATACAGGAAAGCAGCTTTATTGCATTGTAAGGACACATAGTGAGACTATTCTAGCATGCGGGCTAGAGTCTTTCAAGGAAGCTTTCAGGTAAATTTTCAACACACTGTAGATTCCTAATGTTAATTTGGAGTTGCATTTTAACATATCGCCATGTATTCCCAACTTTCCCTGAGCAGGGAGAAGTTCCAGGGGTGGCACTTCTTCAGAGATTAATTCCTCATTGTTTGAGAGCTCACTGGAGATGTCAGTCGGTGCAGCAGCATCACTTAGGAAGCTGCCTTATATTGATTCAGAGCATCAGCCCATTTTGGTCAGTGCTGTCGACATTGACTGGCAGCAGCTCTCCAGGGTCTCAGACAAGGAGTCTTTTCTCAGGCCTAACTGGAGACGCGGGGATCGGACCTTGGACCTCCTGCATGCAAAGCAGATTCTCTACCACTGAGCTACAGCCTTTCCCTAAGTTAAGTTGCAAAGCAGAAGCTTTGCCAGCTACCACTGAGCTACAATAGATTTTCCCCAAAGCAAAGAGCATGCATTTGAAGCTCCTCAAGACTCCTCCTTCCAGCAAGCCACAAAACAGAACTGTTTTCTTTGCTATATTAGCAAAATCAGAACATAGTAACAGAACAGACAATAGTAGGTGTGTCTACTGGTAGTAGCTATCAATGGTCCAGTGAAGAAAGCTTTTCTAATGATTATAAAATAATTATAATGACAAAATATGTGAGTACTAAAGAAATGTTATAATTATATAAAAAAGTTATAACATAATTTTTATAAATTATAACAAAATATATAAAAATGGTCAAAGGCTTGGAAACGATGCCTTATGAGGAACGGCTTAGGGAGCTGGGTATGTTTAGCCTGGAGAAGAGAAGGTTAAGGGGTGATATGATAGCCATGTTCAAATATATAAAAGGATGTCATATAGAGGAGGGAGAAGGTTGTTTTCTGCTGCTCCAGAGAAGCGGACACGGAGCAATGGATTCAAACTACAAGAAAGAAGATCCCACCTAAACATTAGGAAGAACTTCCTGACAGTAAGAGCTGTTCGACAGTGGAATTTGCTGCCAGGAGTGTGGTGGAGTCTCCTTCTTTGGAGGTCTTTAAGCAGAGGCTTGACAGCCATCTGTCAAGAATGCTTTGGTGGTGTTCCTGCTTGGCAGGGGGTTGGACTGGATGGCCCTTGTGGTCTCTTCCAACTCTATGATTCTATGATTATAATCATAAGATATGTGAGGGCCAAGTAAGGAATTATCAACCAGCAAGCAAGTACATCAAAGGCAGCCACAGATAACCAGTCATAACACTGGTGTCTTCATTGGGAAATTCTGGGTGTTGGTGTAGCATGGAGGCTAAAGTCTGTTAACTATGCACCAGGACATGACAACTTCAAACCTCACCAATTAATCAATCAACACTTTATTATGGTTGTAGGCCAGCATAAGGAGGGAGGGGTACAATCATTTTAATTTTTTTTTTTTAAACCCACAATCATTACTAACTTTTTACATTTTGTATATTATTTATTTATTTTAACTACATCTCTCAGGATTAAGCCTACCTTTTCTAAACGGAGGAAGCAGTCCATCTCCATCTCATTACTGAGTGCCATCAGGGGCGATACTTCACATCCATTTAGTTAGGTGCTGTTCAGAAGGATATATAAAGGGAGAAAATGATAATGGCACTTGCTTCCAGAAGAGTTATTGTATCCCTTTTCTTCTAATTGAAGGCAGGAGACATGCTGAGGCCTCAGAGGTGCCTAATTGCGTAGTCCTTCCTTCAGATATTGACCTAAAGTATGTCTAAGTGGGACTGCCACTGTTAGTTGTGTGGTGTCACGAAAACATAAATAACTGACAAAAGGGCACAACACATTTTCCATGGTTTCACGATGACTTAAATATTCAACAGAAACCTAGTCACTTGACCCTCCCTGTTGCTTACTATTAAAAGGTTTAGAAAGCATAGACATCACTTGTGGCTGATCCATTAGGGCAAATGGGGTACTGCCCCACCTGTTTGTTTTCTTACTTATAGCTAGTCTAGGGGATGGGACTGTCTGTCAGCTTCCTTCTCCTAAGTCTCAGTGTTGCTGTTGAAGAACTCATCAGGCAAGAGGATAAGTGCAAAATAGCATTAGTTAGCTCTGTTCTGTTTCCACTTTGGCTCCCTGTGTTCTGCCTGTGGCTGGACAAGGGGTGCCAACTTGAATAAAATATTGGGGAGGGAAGTTATGCCCCGCATCATGTAATCGATCACAAAAGGCAGCACACAGACACCATTTGAATGGCAATGCCCACCAACTTTGGGGAGACCTGGCCCTCTCAAATATTTTATTGGGTGGGCCTGAAGTGATCGCAGACCCTATGAGTTGTCTTGTCCTGTCAGCTTGACTGTGCTGGCCCCGAGGGTAATGCAAGAGGAGAGGTCCAAGTCCGGAGCGAAGTCCATGGAGTCAATGAGGGGTCAGTCTGATGAAGTCGAGGCAGGGTGCAGGGCAGGAATCCAGGCAGGGTCAGGAACAGGAACACAGGCATGATCTGGCACACAGCAATGTTGCACCCACAACCTGGGGCAGGATCTGACTGTCCTTTTATCTCTGCCAAGGTAATGGCCGGTCCCGATCCCCTGATGACTCACCACCCTGCCTCGCCCAAAGGCGAGCACTCCTCCTGTGAGTACTCAGGTCCCTCCTTCTCTCAACCCTGAGTCACTGCAGCTCAGGAGACGCCGGAGGGTTACTAGACCCAGGGACCACCTCAGTCTCTGATGGCCCTGCTGATGGCAATGAGGTATCCTCAGCACCTGGAGCCAGGACAGGCTCAGGCCCCTGACTCGGCCCAGCTGGTGCTTGTTGCAGGGGAACCTGAGCAGACTGAGGCTCTTCTGGATCAGGCCCCAGACTAGGTTCAGCATATACCTGCGGCAGAGTATCCGACGCGGACTGAGCCTCCTCCAGTTCTGAGTCCCAGGCATTGACAATGAAGAGTGGTGGCTGGAAACTGATGAGTGGGCACCAGGAGAAGTGGAGTTGGAGACTGACTTGGAAGAAGGAATTGGTGACCTGGCGATTCCGTAACAGCCAGGAGACGAGAGTCAGACGTAGGTGAAGTTGCAGGAATGGAGTTGAAGAGTGAAGAACAGGTATAGGAGGAGGGAGAGATAAGCTGGTGTAGGTCAAGGGCTTGCACACCTCCTTCTCCTGCCTCCACCCTCGCTGCTCCATTATCTCCTGGGACCAAGAGGGGATTGAAACAGGAGGAGCAGAAACAGGTTACATGCAAGCGTAGTTCTCACTTGCACGCAGCTCAGTTGAGAGAAATACATAAGCTGAGGTCGGGGATGGGACCTCTCTGCTGCTCCAGCTGCCTGATTGGATGCACACCTGGGGAAGGCTGAGAGATGTAGGACACAACCTCATTTGACTTGTAAGTGTACTTTTGACAATAAAAAGTTATTTCCACACCCTGGACATTGCTTGCCCGACAGTGCTGTGACACTGCCCCAACAGCCCCAATGGGCAGCAGCTGCCACTAATTAAAAAAAGTTTAGGAGGGAAAGATTAATAATGTTATTAATAACAATAATGTAGCTGAATATCTGCAAAGAGCTCAGTTCAACCCCCTTCACAAAACAGACTTGTTTCCAGCCAATTCAGTTCCTAATTTTGGCTATAATCTTGATTTAGGCTATAATCCTAAACTCATTTATCTGAAAGCAAGATCTGCTGAATTCAGCAGGACTTTTGAGCAGACATGGTTAAGTCGCAATGCGGGTTGGGTTTGTTCTTTAAAAAGGAGGGAATCAGCCCTAGGAATACTCAAGTCTGAATGAGTTTAATGAGCTTTTAACTTAAATAAATAAACAATCCCCCTAATGACCAAAAAGAAATCCTCTGGAGCTGTTCAGGGCTCTGCAGGCAGCCTCCTGACTAGCTGCATTTCTTGGAAACCCCTGCAGATTGCCCTGATGTAGCATCTGCAAGTTGACATTCTGGGAATCTGGAATAAGAAGTCAGCTCAAAAGCTGGCATAAAATTCATATTTGCTTTTGTGGTAAGAACAACAGGCAAACTCCCCAAGAATTCCCTCTAAGTTTGAAACCCACTTCCTTTTTTTGTAGTCACTTTCTTTTCACCCATTTTGAACAAAAAATGTGTGGTGGGGGGAGCCAGGTGAAACACCAAGGTTCTCAATCATGAGGAAGAGCCCTGTGTCCTTGCTTCATAGCTCGTTCTCATAAGTACACTGGTGTAGGAAGGGTGGGGTGATGGGGGGACTGTGCCCCGGGTTCCAGCCTGGGGGGGTGACACTCTGCGCCACCTCTGCGCCACCCCACCCCCCAAGCCGCCGGCCGGCATCCCTTCCGCACGAGCAGCCACCGCACGGAAGGGGTGCCAGGCGGCGGCTTGGGAGTACGGACGGTCTGCGCATGTCCACACATGTGCAGTCCGTGCGGGCTGCTGCACTTGCACAGTCTGCCCGGGCTGGGCATGAGCGTTCCCTGTCTGTGTGGCGGCTGCTCGTGCCTGGCAACTCGTAAGGCTGCAGCGCTGCCAGGCAGCCCGGCCAGACTGCGCTCCGTAGCGCATGCATCATGACGTCACGGCGCATGTGCGCTATGGAGCGACACCCAGCCCCCGGGGGTTGCCGCTGCGCGTGCCGCTCCCAGCAGCCAAGCAGCTCGGCTCGCCACTGCATAAGTACTATTGAAGCAAGAGTAGTGAACTCACAGCAAAGAAGCTTAAATCATATCTAGTGGAACCTCGGTTCTTGAACCACTCTGTTCCCAAATGTTTCAGCTCCCAAACGTCGAAAACCCAGAAGTGTGTGTTCCGGTTTTCAAACGTTCCTCGGAACCCGAACGTCTGACGCAGCTTCCGATCTTCAAAAAGCCTAGCTATCAGCCAATCAGAACTCGCACCTCAGAATTCGAACATTTCAGAAGTCGAACGTCCTTCCGGAACGGATTACATTCGACTTCTGAGGTTCCACTGTATATTACTGACACTCTTCTTTGGAAATTAAACCAATGTCCAGACTTCAAAAACTTTACTTGCAGAAACGTATAGATGAATTAAAACATAATATTTACAGTCACATGCTTTTCCAAGCATGGGCTCACAGTCTCTTCTTCTAAATTCCAAACTGCATTTTCCTATCTTTCGAGAGCTCAGCACTCAGCTTTCTCTGTTGCAATTAGGTCATGCCTTGCAGCTCTTATGAGAGATTTCCACTTCTCCCTTCTCCTGCAGCTTTGCTCTCTTTCTTTCAAGGGGAAGCAACACTCCAACACTCTATTCAACTTAGCAGTGTTTACAGTGGATTTGAAAATGCAGTAATGTTGCTTTGCATAAATCTCTCCTTCACTAGATACCTCCCAAGTGATCAACATTAGTCAGTCACATGAGTACTAGAGAAATCTCTAGAATTCAGTTACCAGCCAATCAAATTTAAACACATAGTAATGCATACAAGTATTTATAATTTCAGTTGAATTAAATTACTGTACTTAACAAGTACTGTATATGTGGTTGCTGGAAGGGGTGGCCAATGGGTTCTATCAGTGTTTGGAGGTGGGGCCAGCAAGCACAATGCTGTCCCCCCCCTCACCTTCCATGTGTGTTTGATGTACATAATGAGTGGGGCATATTTTAGAGCTCAAGGCCCACATTCCCTTCTGGACAACCTCCCAAGCACCACATGGGCAGGGCTAGAGGTGAAAGTGTAACAAATGTATTTAACACCTAATAAATTGACTAAAATGTACAAGAAGGTTCCTGATAATTGTTGGAAGTGTAATCAGGTAGGGGGATCCTTTTTTTCATATGTGGTGGACTTGTAAGGAAGTGAGGGTATTTTGGGAAATGATATATGAAGAGATAAAAATGATGTTTACAATGATTATACCAAAAAAATAATAACCCTGAAGCTTCTCTACTAGGATTATGGGGCAGAAGTACCCCCAAAATATGATTAGGCTGTTTATGTATGTCACAACTGCAGCTAAGATTCTGTACACACAAAAATGGAAGGAACCAGAAGTTTCCACCAAAGAAGAATGGATAAGGTGGTGAACGATGTGGAACTGGCAAAGTTAACAACCAAAATAAAAGAACCTAATGACAAAGGTTCTATGGAAGAATGGAAGCCCTTTTCGGACTATGCAAAGAAAAATTATTATACGATGAATACGCCACCAGGATTTGAACTATCGGCAACAGAAGGATTCAAAGATTATAGTAGTGTTGTTAAGCTATAAGAGACAGAAGACATGGTGCATAAGAGGGAGAGAAATAAAACACCATGGGAAAAGGGGGTGGGAAGTCGACAAAAATAACAAAGAAAAATGTTTTACTATGTATTGAAATGCATGCATTATCTTTTTTGGAAAAATATGATAAAAAGTGTAACAAATGTAAATTTTACCTTTCTACAGTAGGCTAGTTTCTATGCACACCTCTCAACTCAGACAAGCAAAAGGCATTGTCAGACTTCAATCACAAATTCCAGTGATGTTCCCCATCCCTGACGTTAACAATGTATGCCCATGTCGCGTCTGTAGCCATTCCCTAAGGTTCAGCCAAACTGAGCGAGAAAGAAGGAATTGTGCAGCAGAATGCTTCAGCTATCTTGGATGGCTTTCCATTGCCTTACAAAACTTAACCTAATGTAGCTTACCTTAATCATGCGCGCGCACACAACGAAAACAAGGAGAAAAAAATGCTTCGGCTACCAAATTCTCAATTATCTGTGATACGATTGCAAACACGTGGACTGGCTGCAGCCAGCCATACTATAGAAAGAGAAAGGATAGTATCTATTTGTTTTAGCCCCAGTTTGTTGCAAAGAAATATCTGAAATAGTCTCTACTGGATACAGCTTTTCCTTAAGCTTCTGTCAGTTACTTTTCAAAAAGGGCTTTTTAAATAAAGGAAAAACATTGCTTTAGCATATATATATTCTCATTTAATGTTTCCCTTCATCCCTGTGAAGTACTGCATTCTGTACCCTACTGGGGAGCCAATTCATTATTAACAGAGCTTTAAACAAATACTCATGACATCAGTCTGCCTTTTTAAACTGCACCTCTGGGTGTCCTCTGAACCTTTTATGAGGTAGCTTTTAGACGTACGACAACAAAAAAGAATAAAAATTTACTAGAGAGGCTCCTGGAAAGAGCGGTATTGTGGTTTAAAATGTATTTTTAAATCTTTGAAGCTTTAAATAACCCAGCAGCTTTTAATTTGAAGTGCAATAAAAGTTTTACATAGCAGAAATTAATACAGAGTCTGATCCAATAGCTTCTTATTTTCCCTGGCAATTCAGATTTAAACCAAGAAAGAGTCATATGCAGCATGCTTATTCAGAAGTGTGTCCTGTTGAGTTCAAATGCCCAGCAGGTATGCTCAGGACTTCAATCTTATTGAAAGACTGTGAAAAACTAGTGAAAATAGGGACATCCTTCATACCCTGCAACATTTCTCCAATGAAAATAGGGATGGCCTAAGGAAAAGTGGGACATTCCAGGATCAAATCAGAAACTGGGATGGTTTCTGTAAACCCAGGAGTCAGGACTGTCCCTGCAGACTTGGAGGGTCTGGCCTCCTTCCCATAGCCTGGCTTAAGCTGGCGCCACAAGAACTGGGGGGAAGGGTGTGAAATGGCCTTGCTCAGGGAGGCGTATTAGCAATATTTGTCCAGTGTCTATACAGCTACACATAACTGCTCTATAAAATACTCGGGGTACCGGCTAATCGAGTTTTGAAATCTCTATACTAGAAAACCATCTAGACTGGAAGCAATTTATTTTGCTTTTCGCGGTGACACAGACGCTGTACCAAATAAAAGGATGTAATAATCCTTCAAATGTCGATAAGAATTATTGAAAGGTAAAGGGTTCTGTTATCTGCTATCTGCTCTCTGATATTTTAGGTGCTTTTTTATTAAATTCATGAGAGATAATATTGTCTCTTAGATAACCTGCTTTGTTAGCATTTGTTCCAAAGTTTAATTTCCTAAACTTTTCTTTTTCCTGAAGATGGCAAGCAAAACATCCAACAGCACGGCTTCGCCTTCACTTCATCGCCTTCCATCATCTCCAAACTTTGTTGTATGTTGCTGTCAGGATCCCTCTGAAAATGGTAGTCTCATTTTGCCGATCCCTATTGCAATACCTGGAATTACCATGACAAATTCTGTGTGATAAATTTTGTGTGCCTTCTCCAAGGTGCACCCTAAATTTAAGTAGGTTTCCTTACTCAGGGGTAGAGAAGCTTCCAGGGACCAAAACCTCATTGTGGGCGAGGCCAGAGGCAAAAGTGAGTGAAGCAAATAAATGCAAATTTCTCATTTGTACAGTAAATTAGTTTCTAATTTACACTGTTCCCCTGTCCTGCATTCAGGCAAGTAAGAGGCATTATCAGAATTCAAGGTTACACTTGAGCCAGGCCAAAAACAATGGAAGGGGTATGAAGTACCGTAAGGCTTGTGAGGGGTGTGGCCTCAGAAGAAAGGGTGTGGCCTGGGGAGGAAGTGTAGGCGGGGGGCACAGTCCCAAATGCCCATCCCTGTGATAAACATTAGTGCTTTTCTTGTAAAAAAATGAGTTGGAAGAGATCTCAATGGTCACCTAGTCCAACTCCCTGCAATTTAGGAATCTTTTGCCCAGCATGGGGTTCAAACCCACAACCCTGAGATTAAGAGTCTCATGCTCTTCTGACTCTGCTGTCCCAGCTATATTCCAGCTGTCCCAAGAGTAACTAGGTAGGCATAGAGAAGTACAGTGGTACCTTGGGTTACAGACGCTTCAGGTTACAGACGCTTCAGGTTACAGACTCCACTAACCAGGGGCAGAGGAAGAGGGCGATGGGTACGCACCATCCCCATTGGGGTTCGGACCTGTCATCCCCCCACAACCTCCTACAGCCCTCACCTGGACTGGATTCCTCCATATCCGCAAGATCCTCCCACTTCTCCTCTGCATCAGTCAGACCACCCTCTCCAGGAATTCTTCATGGGACTAGTGACACAAAGTGATTTTGTGGGGGTGGGGTGGGGATGCTTATTCTTAGGAAGCAGGAGAAGCACTTGGCAAAGGATTGCTGTGTTCTAGCTCGGCCACTTTCAAATGATTTGGCTGTGCAATGTTTGCTTGCTGTACTACAGACTTTCAGATTCATTCTCTGCATTTCAAAGATCTGATTGCTTAAACCCTGGACCCTTCAGACTGCCGAAGAACTTCTGACAGATATTGGTAGAGTGAGGAAAATCTGCGGCCTTTTATATTTCTCACTTTTGAAAATCATATTTCTTCAGCATAATGGATGAGCTGCCACGATTTACAAGGAAATAATTTCACCAAGGGTTTTGGGAATCTGACGATATAATATAACAGGAGAAGAGGTCTTGATTGGTTTATGGTTTTGCTGAAACCCGGAGGGGAAATTAATTTCATTTAAATCGCTGCTTGTCAGATCCATTGTTATTGTTGTTTGTAATATATGGATCCAGCACATTCCTAAAGTCTGGAGATATTTTAAGCTAATAAATGTTTTAGTAGTTTAATAACTTTGTTAGAAATGATTGAAACTGCATAAATACTTAATATTGGGCGGAAGGAAGAGATGCTGAGAATTAGTGTTTATTGTGGTTATTGTACTGAGGTCACTATGATCCCAGTTCTTTTAATTCCTTGGATGTTGCAACCTGTGTCATGAAAACATGAGGTTGGGCACTTAGTCATGCTGAGAGTAGACCCTTGTCTGACTTAAGTCCCATTGATTTCAATGGCTGCTCTAAGCACGACTAAGTCTGCATTCAACCCATATAATTAAGATGTCAGCATTGATGGATTATGGGTTCAGATTGCATGAAAACAGGTCATCATTTTATGAAGTACATCCTGCAACAAAATTGCCAGTGCCCATCTGGTGACTTTTACCACATTGACAAAACACTAATTGGACAATGAAAATGTTTAATGGGTCTGTGACCGCATAATAAAATTTGATTGATTTGACAATGAAAATGTCTATGTTTTGGCATGCAGCTTAAGGGGAGGCTAATTCAAATTTGGTTAGAGTCCTTCCTGGACAATCCCACCTTAGAAAACAAGTAGGCATGGTTGTGTTTCCTCGATCTTCAAGACTCCTTCCACTCAGAAAGCATTCAAACCAAGGAGAAGATTAGGTTAAAACATTTCTTCTTTGCACACTTGATTTTAATATATTCATTCATTCATTCCATTTCTTTTTTTAAAATTAAATTTTATAAAACCGTTAGAGAAAGCTATTTCTCAAGATATATTAAATTTGTTTGGGAACAAAAGGCATATCAATATTGCAAAATGATGAAAATATTATGTGCCAAAATAATAAGACAAATTTCAATGAAACAGCAAATACAAAATATAAAAAACATGAAAATTATAAGAGCATCTCATATTAAACCACAAAAACACAGCAATAAACATAAAGCCAGAACATTAATCAGAAGCAAGAAAAAACTAAAAAAGTTGGAAAGTCAGTAAAAAGGAGACAGTGTTCTTGTGTTCTATGCAAATGAAGGAAATAAGAATGTGGAAGTAGTACATTCAGAGACTATTGATGGTAATCTGGAATTGATATCAGGTAATTCAGAATCCTGAAGCTTGAGGGAAAATTTGGTTGGGCAGATTTTTTTTAAGGAATCTAATAAAACCCATTTCCACCAGTCTTCTCTTGGTCCATCAAGGTTTTCCTAAATAAACAAATTCCTAAATGTGGTCCAGCAAAATCTATACGGCCACAGGTTTCCTACTGCAGCATTAAGCCTTATGTGGCAGCCATGCATTAAATTTTTTAGTGTTGGGGATCTGTCTGGAAATCTCAGTGCATCGCGATCTCTCCTACATGGACTTCATTGGGTGCTAAACAGCTGGAGCTTGCCAAATGCAGGAAAGATGGACGATCTCAGCCAGTGAACTCCTGGCCCCTTAGACTCTGAAATGAGTTTATTATGGAGAAGATCACGCATCATATGATAGTAGCCGAAGGCTTCATTGAGCAAAGGCATTTTCTACTCAGTGGTAATCATTTATGGCTTATATTAAAGGAGGGTCCCAACTGGTGCAACCAGCCTTCCAAAAATGGAACTAGGTGGTTCTACAGCTATGATTAGAATGGGCTCCTGTGGCAATGCTTTTTGTTCTTTTGTATCCAATATGTTTGTGAAATAAGCATACATGCACACATATAGAGATATCTTTGAAATAAAAATTAAAGTTCAAATGAAATGGCTGCAGCCTAAATGCCTGTCCATATTCCAAAAAGAAAGGAAGACGGGAAAGCATTTATCGTCTAGCAAGAATTGCACATTTAGAACTCTCTACTATTTCAGATTCATCAGAACTGGGCAGCAGCAGCAGCCAGCATTCTGTCCAAAGATGGTTATCAATAAAGCAGGCAGAGATGGAAGGTGATGCTGCTCTGAACTGGAAGAAACTGTCACCCAGAGTGATTTATCATATGCATAAGAGTCATAAAAAGACTCTGAGTGATTTCTCTGAGTGGCTTCATACATTATATCAGTATTAAATAACAGGGGTGAAAGATAAGAAGCTTGTGCTACACAGCACAAACGAATGAAGTCACATTAGGCGGAGAAAACCCAAGTCCTACTAAATGATACTAAGGAATGACTTTCCTTAAGAGACTGAAGAAATGGCTCAGTAAGGAGAAAACTTCAGTCACTGGAAGCAAGGAGAACAGTCACTTTCCATCTCAGAACAACTGCTATGATCTGATAACCAGGCAAAGGTCTTGGAACTATACCATTTTGGCTACTACTAATAGCTCTTCCAGTACGTTTATTAGGACTCAGTAAAATTTACCAGAGATGCTGGAAAAGTATGCTGAGCTCAAACCCACACATGACCTTTGGGAACTCAGTAATATGGTCACGCAAGGAGTGCCTTTATAATTTCTAATTACATATGTTTAAAAACGCCGTTTGTTTCATGACTCATTCATTAAAATCACATTTGGTATTTTGCTCCTTCATTAGAGACACCATGATTTCATTACTAACATCTATTTTTGTTCAGCTTGCCTTTTTTTTTTGCCTTTCCTAAATTTCATTGTTCATTTTTATAAAAGAAAGAACCGGTCCCACACTCAAATATACCTTCAATGGTTCGGAATGGTTCACATGGGAGTCTGTATTCAGACTTCCATGCGTCTAATGGCTCCATTCGGTTCAATTACAGATTTGTTCCAAAACAAATGCACAGCCCTACTATGGAATACTCACTGCATTGGAGGGGAAAACATTAGATTCCGCAATCCCACCACACCAAATTCTTCATATTGTATTAAAAATCAAATAGGAGAATATATGCTCTGCATTGGAAGGCTGGTCCTGTTGTCCCAAGAACATCCCATGGAACTGATATTTTACCATACCACAACCACTCCCCTCTCGTGTAAAATCTGGGAGTGGGGTGGGATTTTGACCCTCCCCTGGAGGCAGCTTTTCAGAGGCAGTTATTCCTATGTCCTTGAAATGCTGAGGGGGAAAATGCTCATCTATAAATGACTTTAACTGGGAACAACCCTTCAGTGCAGTTCCCAAGGCAAAGCAATCCAGATTCTGAGACTCTGCTTCTCCTTTGTTTTATGTAGGTGGGCCAAATTGGAAAAGTGGGAGTATGCACCTAACTGTCATAGGGACATCAGGTGATGCTGTGCTTTGTAGTTCTGATGTTTAGAGGTTCAAAGAGCTGCATGGAGCAGTTCATAAGCCCACGATAAACATCTCCACACTTCTCCTCAAATCTAAAAAAAACTGGAGCTTTTTGGCCCTTTACTTGTGGGGGGCAGCACAGAAAGGGGGGTTTCCAGCACAAAGCAGCACAAAACCAGCACACCACTCTGGCACCAGTTTGGAGTCGATAAGACAAGGTTGGATTTTGAGGCATTAACATGACCCTGACTTGTTTTGTCAATTACTCAATTGGGGGTGGCGTGAAATGTGGGGTTTGCAGCACAAAATGGCACTAAACTTTGGCAACCGTTTGTGGGGATCCTGAATTTTGGGATCACACATTAATGAAGTTGTGCAGGGTTGTTTGAGAAAGTGCATCCCATGGTGCTCTTTGAGTATTTGGTTTTCAGCTGATGTGTGTGGAGGAATGTGCCTTATTCCAGCAAAGGAATACTTGAGAGATCACTTTAAGCCCCCAGTTGTGCCTTTGAAGCCCTGCATTTACCTGCCCGACATCTGATGTCACATAGGGTGTAGGGTAAGTGGGTGTGGCTCCCCCAAAATAGTCTGATAGGCCAAATGAGGAAGGCTGGTAGGTCAGGTCTGGAGTTTCCTTATACCTGTCTTACAGAACACTGCTGGTAGCAGACAAAAGATGTTCAAACAGCCCTTATGCAAAGTGATGTGCTTATTGGCACCACTCCATTTATATCCTAGCATTCCCAACTTTTGTGGAACTCAAGGCGAAGACAAGGGGGTTCCCAGACAGTATCCCATCCAAGCATTGACCAGGCCTATAACTGCTAATTTTCAGCAAGCCAGCAGGATCATAATACCTTATGCCATCACCCTTACCTCACTTATTGTTTTGCATGGGGGCTGCCACAGGAAAACTGGTGAATTGAGATGGGATCAAAAATTAACGGATGCAATAAAAAGGTAAAGGTAAAGGACCCCTGGACGGTTAAGTACAGTCAAAGGCAACTATGGGGTTGCGGCACTCATCTCACTTTCAGGCCGAGGGAGCCGGCGTTTGTCCACAGATAGCTTTCCGGGTCATGTGGCCAGCATGACTAAACCACTTCTGGCACAACGGGACACCGTGATTGAAATCAGAGTGCACAAAACCACTGTCGCCGGGATTCAAACGGCCGACCTTCTGATCGGCAAGTCCAATAGGTTTAGACCACAGCACCACCCCCGTCCCTTCTAACAGATCACAATACAGTGGTACCTTGGTTTAAGAACAGCTTAGTTTATGAACAACTTGCATGAAGAACGCTGCAAACCCAGAAGTAGGTGTTTTGGTTTGTGAACTTTGCCTTGAAATCAGAACATGTTTCGCTTCCTGTTGAGTGTGTTCCATTTGTAAATTGAGTTCCCCCGCTGCTATGGGAAAGCACGCCTTGGTTTAAGAATGCTTTGGTTTAAGAACGGACTTCCGGAACGGATTAAGTTCATAAACCAAGGTACCACTGTATAAAGATTGAAAGATACAAATCTACTATGTGGCAAGTTCACATGCATATAGACATCATTTTATTTCTCCCCACTAGATAACCCAATATTTGTCTCTGTGTGTGTGCAAGTGTGTTTAATTATCATTTGCTTGGATCCTAATTTTTCTTCTGTGAACCAAACAAAGTTGACTTTCATGGAATAGGGTTTTCTTGCCTGTCAATTCACACTGCAGCCCCCTCTGCCTGCCTTCCAAGACCTACTCCTGAGAGGTGGGGGATCTTGAAGAATAGTGTGAGGTGTGGGATGTGCGTGGGATTTCAGATGGACTTTGCAAAAAAGCCCAATAACTTTGGCCAAAAATATAGAAAGCTCAACAACTTTGGCAAAAAAATAGCTCAACGACCTCCTTTGTATGCATGGAGGGATTTGTGTGACCCACCCCCCATCTGAGTCCAACTTTACCCATGTCTCAAAGCCACCATGCATCCGTGGAATCAAGTGGAAATTGCAGCATGAGCAACCAGGCAAATCTCACCCAGGTTCTGTGTCTTTTAACAGCAATCTACCTGTAAGTGGCTAAGGGGAAATGGAAGGAAGGAAGTGAAATAGGGCAATGAAGAAGAGGAGTAAAGTTGATATGGAGAAAATGTCCCCCTAAAGATAGATAGCAGAACAAAAGTTATTTTATCGCTTGCTGCCCAAATACCTTAGGGAGGTTGACTTGCTCGATGAGATTGGGGGGGGGGGGGGAAGAAAAAAGGAAAAATAACAGAGGGCAAAAAGAAGCTGATAAACTGCTGCATTCACCAAAAGATAAATGACCACAATGCTCTGGCTTCCAACATTCTAAGCAGCAGAGAGCCTTTTTTATCTTAATGAAGAATGCCTTTTCTTAACATTTCTGTTCCCAGCCTTATTTTTACTGAAACTTGTTATTTTCTCTGTGCACAATTAGAGCGCAGACAAATATATATAAATGGACACGAGAGATTCATTTCCTGATCAGTTTCTAGAATAAATCATTTCTGAGCATGGTACAGTACATTACTATATAATAATAATTCCCAGAATTTAATTTGGATGCTAATTAGATTTATTGCAATGCCCTGTACTAAAGAAAATTGTCCATTGCTATGCTTATTTTCTTTTCTTTTCTTTTCCTATGTTAAAGCTTTGTACCAAACACAACAAAAGGAAACCTGCAAGAAGTGGATGTAAAAAAGAGAAAAGATCACCTTATCCCCGAGGGAAGGGGACTTTTTCAGTTCAAAGGAAGCATTCCCTCATGGGTAAAACCCCTGGGCTATATGGTGGATGGGGCCAAGAGTCAAAAGTGGGTGGAGAATTCCAGTATGGCTAAAGCCTGAGGTTTCTACGCTCCCCCCTCACATCTTGTCATCATCCATCCAAGCAAGGAAGCGGCATGATCAAAGACACATTACAGCCAATCAAAACCACACTCCAAGAGGGTGTGACTTGGGGAGTGGCCTGGATTCGCTCCGCGGACGAAAGATTCACATTCAGCCTATGGACACATTCAGCCTATGGACCAGAGGTCCCCCTGGCCTTAGCTGCTCTTGTGTTTCAGACCATGCAGTCCTTGTCATGAGATACCTAAAGTGTATCCACTTAAGATTCATTTTTATTATTGCATTTTCAATTGTTAACAGTTCGTTTCCTCTCTTTTGGGTGGTTTATATCTTCTCACCATTGTTTTGCATTAAGTTTGTTTAAACAGAGTGGCGCATTACCCTCCCCCCACTGCAAGATAGTTCTAAGTTCTGGGGCTTTGTGTGAGTACTTTCAATTATAGGGGACCCGGGTGGCTTAAACCACAGAGCCTAGGGCTTGCTGATCAGAAGGTCGGTGGTTCGAATCCCCACGATGGGGTGAACTCCCATTGCTCAGTCCCTGCTCCTGCCAACCTAGCAGTTCAAAAGCACGTCAAAGTGCAAGTAGATAAATAGGTACCACTCCGGAAGGAAGGTAAACGGCGTTTCTGTGTGCTGCTCTGGTTCGCCAGAAGCAGCTTAGTCATGCTGGCCACATGACCTGGAAGCTGTACGCCGGCTCCCTTGGCCAATAAAGCGAGATGAGCACCGCAACCCCAGAGTCGTCCACAACTGTACCTAATGGTCACGGGTCCCTTTACCTTTACCTTTACTTTCAATTATTCAGTGTGGTTTTATTTTATTATTCACTCAGGCTTATTATTATTTGAGAGTGTCTGTGTGCATGTGTGTGCAGCGTGCCAAGTGACTTTCATTTCATTTGTCGTGAGTCTCAGCCTAGCATACTTGTTGTCCCTTCCAACTCTACAGTTCTAGGAAAGTAATACTTGAGTAATACTTACCCAGCTATCGTTCTCTCATTAGTTGCCTCTACGGTAATTTTGTGATTTTGTCCATGGTAGGCTTTTCCAACCTTGTTGCTGGACTCCCATGAGCCCCAACAAGCATGGCCCAATGAAAAAGGGTGGTGGGAATTGTGTTCCAACACCATCTAAGGCTGGGGAAATAATTTATCATCCATTCCTCCCCATCCCCCAACTAGTGCCAACCCTTCTAGCTCCAAAGATCAGAAGAGCAACATGAGTGAAGAAGAGAAGAAGAGTTTGGATTCGATATCCCGCTCTATCACTACCCGAAGGAGTCTCAAAGCGGCTAACATTCTCCTTTCCCTTCCTCCCCCACAACAAACACTCTGTGAGGTGAGTGGGGCTGAGAGACTTCAAAGAAGTGTGACTAGCCCAAGGTCACCCAGCAGCTGCATGTGGAGGAGCGAAGACGCGAACCCAGTTCCCCAGATTACGAGTCTACCGCTCTTAACCACTACACCACACTGGCTCTCATGTATAGTGAGTCTATACATCTGGCAAACTGCATGAAATTAGGCAGTTCTCCCACAGGTTACCTCACCCGAGTGCTAGTGGAAGCCTTTATTGGACCAAAGACCTCCTGGAAACAGAAAGACACCTTCCAGTCACACTATGGCAAATCTGGATTTCAGCTCTTGTGTTTGAGGGGAGGCAATATCAGTGGGATAAGTTACATCTGTGATGGGTGATACAAGTCATTGCTTCATGCTTCACTCTTCAGGTATTGGGCATGTTTGTGTGAGGCAGCATGAAGGGTAAGTCAAGAGAGTGTTCATCAACATACCCTCTAGTTGTCTATGGATCATCAATTTACCTTACATCTTGTATATTTTTAGACACTGTAGACTACTTCATGTCAGCATGCAAGGGCAAAACTCAGTTAATGTCAAACTGACAGGCGAGCTAGAAGATTTTAAAGTGAAATTAGCTCTCTGAAGGTAACACCTCAAATCAAAACAGCTGGATATGTTTCCACTGACAGCCAAAATAGTCCCAAACAGAGAGATGATTTGTTCAACTATCTGTGAATGTGTTTCCCCACTTGAAAGGCAGCTTGGACAGTATTTTCCATCCCCACAGGTATTTGAGTTTGATTGGGATGAGAAATCCATTCTTACCTAATTCTGTTCTAACTGCAAGCCATTTATTCCTGAAACTACAGGACCCCACTCCCCTCAGATAATCGCACACTGAATCTTGAAGATGAAGCGCACAGCAAGTTGCCACACTGAATAATCTGAGGTAGCCACAGAAAACAAATAGCAAGGAATTGGATCTATTGCGCTACTGCTTGTGTTTGCTAAATGTGTGGGGGAATCTTACTTTTTCATCAATAACTACAGGAGGAAAAAACAAGTCTTTTTGACTATGCAGAAGGAGAACTTTCTTCAACATCTATCTTTACATGACCCAGCTCTGATTTCAAACTTCTTGGCAAAATATGAATCCTTGCTGCATCCCGAACATCAAACAGATTAGGCAAAGTTTCAGTGGGTCTGGGTTATAGGTCTGGTGTCTTCAGACTGTGTCAGCTCAACCTCAACATGATTCCCTCCAGAAGTTGTTAGGCTTTACTTCCTAAGTTTGATAATTGGACATGCCGGATGGAGGTGATGGGAATTGCAGTCCAACAACACTGGCTATTCCTGCTCTACACAGAGTGGCGTGAATCCTTAGCCAAAATCTCACCATCCACACTCAAGAGGGAGAGATCAGCAGGCTTTGGGGGAAGGTACAACCTAAGTGCTCTGGTTCGCCAGAAGCGGCTTAGTCATGCTGGCCACATGACCCGGAAAAACTGTCTGCGGACAAACGTCGGCTCCCTCGGCCAGTAAAGCGAGATGAGTGCCTCAACCCCAGAGTTGTTCGCAACTGGACTTAACTGTCAGGAGTCCTTTACCTTTTTTACAACCTAAGTACAGGCATCCCTCCACTTACACACGATTGACTCATGCCTGGTGCTGGAAAATCAATCAATCAATCAATCAATTTAAATCAATTCAAACCTAGAAATGGTGAGGGAGAGCGCAAATGTCCTTGTGGCTCATGGGGAGACCCTCTCCAGAGCCTGAGGAAGTTTTAAAGGCTTAAAAAAAGAATTTATGGGTTCCAAAATGGCCCACGGGAGCTCTTGCTGCAACCGTTGGACAAGAAGCTGCATTGCAGCTGTAGGAAGTGCTGTTCCCTGCCCTTTCTGGTGATCAGGAGGCAAAAGTACAGTACAGGTTGCTTTTTTTAATATAGGGTTCTGAAGCATAGGAGCCAGTTCCTGGGGGCTGAGGAGGCTTCGGGCCCCCCAATAAAATACTTGAGGTGGCCGAGGTTCCCCAAGTTGATGAGCATTGGTATTCAAATGGTGTGCATGCAGCGCATCATGGGATCGATAATTCGGAGCAGGGCCTACCTGCCCCCACCCAATATTTTATTAAAGTTGGCACCCCGGTTCTGAAGAGCTCTGAACTTTTTCGTTGTAAAAGAAGTAGAAATCGCTTTTGTTCCCCGCTCTGACGAGACTCCCCACTTATTCGCATTTCCCTTATGTGCACAGGGATCTGGAACATAAAACATAACCCCCATAATGTAAGCCCCCAAAATAAAAACTTTAAGGGAAAATGCTAAGGGGGGGGGGAAATGCCCTCCCCCACAAAATAACACCATCAAGCTCTAAGCATGTTACAGTGACCACAGAATGCTCTCTTGGGTGAGGGAATGGAGCTGGAGCAAGCAAAGGGAACGAAAAGAAATACAGGATGCTCAAAGAAGGCATTGTTGGTGGTTTGGAACCTAGAAAAGGAGCTATCCACAAAGCAACATTTCACTACACATCTTGTTGTATTGCGGGATAAGAGCAAAGACCCATTTAGTCTAGCATTCTATTTGCAGCTGTGGTCCACAAGGTATCTCTGGGAGTTATCAAGCTGAGGCAGGGCACAAAGATGATGCCCATTTCTGTTTGCTTGTCTCCAGTATCTGCACTTTACACACTTACTTCCAGGGCCACTGCAGCTTCAGTTACATAAACCATCTAAAGGTAAGGTAAAGGTAAAGGACTCCTGGATGGTTAAGTCCTGTCAAAGGCGACTATGGGTTGTGGTGCTCATTTCGCTTTCAGGCCGAGGGAGCCGGCATTTGTCCACAGACAGCTTTCTGGGTCATGTGGCCAGCAGGACTAAACTGCTTCTGGTGCAACGGAACACATGATGGAAACCAGAGCACACAGAAATGCCATTTACCTTCCCACCACAGCAGTACCTATTTATCTACTTGCACTGGCATGCTTTCGAACTGCTAGGTTGGCAGGAGCTGGGACAGAACAACAGAAGCTCACTCTGTCACAGGGATTTGAACTGCTGACCTTCTGATTGGCAACCCCAAGAGGCTCAGTGGTTTAGCACCACCCACATCCCTATATAAACCAATTGGGAATCTGAGACAAGAGAAAAAGAAACTCCAAATTGAGCGCTAATCTTTTAGCTCCGTGACACAAGTTACTGTTTCTTAAAAGAAAGAAAGAAAATTGCTATTTATCAGGAGAAATGTGAATGGTTTAAAAGGTAATCAGGGATGATAGGAATGCCATAAAAACCCACAAATCTTATCAGAATTCTTTGGGCTGCCTTCAAAATTCCTCAGATGTATTGCCCAAAGAAGCACAAAATTCACTTTGAATTTCAGAGGCAACTTGAATGGAGAAAACACCATGCATGAATGACCATGGGGGTTGCCCTTTTCACCGAAGTATGTCAGGAAGCCAATATGTACCGCAGGATTCCTTCAATATCTGAAGATTCCCTAACTCCTCAGGGCAACCTATTCCATTACTCAACTAACCTTGCTGCTTTTACCATCATTCACAGTGTTACCTTAATTGACTTTCTGGAGTTGCATTTATTTCACCCAGAGCATAATTGAAAGCGAATTTCAGACTACTTCCTGAGGCACAAGATTGGAGGAGCTTTGAGGTAGGCCAAATGAGTTCTAATAAACCAGCAGCATTCCTTAGGGAGTGGTGAGGCTCACATGTTTCTAGATAAGTGGTTCCCAACCCGTTTTTTGGCCATGTCCCACCTTAAAGGTAAAAGTAAAAGTACCCCTGACCATTAGGTCCAGTCGTGGATGACTCTGGGGTTGCGGCGCTCATCTCGCTTTACTGGCCGAGGGAGCCAGCGTACAGCTTCCGGGTCATGTGGCCAGCATGACTAAGCCGCTTCTGGCGAACCAGAGCAGCTTCCAACAGATATCAAAATACATTAAAATATCACAATGCCATTTACCTTCCTGCTGGAGTGGTACCTATTTATCTACTTGCACTTTGATGTGCTTTCAAACTGCTAGGTGGGCAGGAGCTGGGACTGAGCAACGGGAGCTCACCCTGTTGCGGGGATTCGAACCGCCGACCTTCTGATCGGCTGATCCCCCCACCCCCCCGTGACATATAATTCTTACCATTCAAAAAGTGAACTCCTATTCACATAGAGGAAGCTTAAAAGGCCATTCACTGTTAATAATGCATTCTCAAATTGCCCCCCTTAAAAAATCAAATTGCCCCCCTGTGAGTTGTGTGCCCCATGTTGGAAACCACAGCTCTAGATGGACATCTCATTTTGCTTTTTGTATAAGTTCCTCATCAGGTGACACGTGTGGAATTTCAACAAAAAACACAGTAGTTTTTTTAAAGAAACAAAACAAAAGGGGGGGGGAGATGAGATATAGGGGTGCCTACTTGACTAAAACATTGGGAGAGCAGGTAAGCTCCACCCCACATAATTGGTAACAAGGCATGGTGCACACACACCATTTGAATGGCAACGTCCATCAACTTTGAGGGTGGCTCCCTCAAATATTTCATTAGGGGGGCCAAAGGGATGTCGGCCCCTGGGAGTTGGCTCCTATGATGAGAGAAGTGATATTTCTTAAGGGAATTCAACACATATCTACCATCAGGAACTGCCAACGTTTTGGAGCCTGTGGGGACATTTGCAGAGTAGAGAATCTGTCATGGGCACCACACACATCTTTCAAGTTTTCCATCCTCGTCTGTACCCCTCACAAATTTGAGCTAGATTTGATGACCAAAGGTTCCTCACACCTACCCTAGTTTTATCTTAATATGATATTGGGAGAGAACTTGGAGATACTTTCTCAGGTGTGTCATGTGAAGAATTCCAAGGGAAGAAGAACAAGAAGAAGAGTTTGGATTTGATATCCTGCTTTATCACTACCCGAAGGAGTCTTTATCACTACCCGAAGGAGTCTCAAAGCGGCTAACATTCTCCTTTCCCTTCCTCCCCCACAACAAACACTCTGTGAGGTGAGTGGGGCTGAGAGACTTCAAAGAAGTGTGACTAGCCCAAGGTCACCCAGCAGCTGCATGTGGAGGAGCAGAGACGCGAACCCGGTTCCCCAGATTACGAGTCTACCGTAAAATAGGAAGGTAATATAGTTCTGATGAAACGGGTGAAATTTCACGGCACGGCGGGGGGAGTCCACACATCCCTTACCTTTGTCCTTTGGCGTTCTGAGTTGCCAAATGTTAAGTGCTCCCACTTTCAAAACATAAAATTGGCATTTGCGTGTTTCCCTAAGCAACAGGCACCTGCCAGCCAAAAGCCATGAAAGGGGGAGCAACACGCACGCACACAAAAGAAGTAATATAGGAAATTAAAAGAGCGCAATGCTTGTGCCTCTTGAGGATGAGCACTGAATCCTGAGCAGGTATAGAAAAGGTTCACTTAAATAAGTAGGAAGCTGAATCCTCATCAATCACAGCTTCGCTCTGGCTGCGCTAGAAGACATTATCCTACTGCAGTGAGAATTAAAGGGGATTATAATGAATAACTATGGTGCTGCTAAGTGTCAGCACTATAATATATGATATGATACTTTCCTCCTATTGTGCCTGGTGTGAGCATTGCCCAGAGCCATCGCTGCAGGCAGAGTGTCAGGGAAAGGGAGCGAGGAGAAGGGGGGAAGAAGCATAACAGCTGCCTCCTGGCATTTAGCAGCACTCCCACCTTTGCACGAAGCAATTTTCTTTTCACCTCCGGGTCAGGATCATGGCTTGGGCTGGAAAGAGAGCAAACGAGCAAATAAAGGATTGTTTGCTTCCTCTAGAGGGAGGAAAACAAGCAGAAACTTTAACTTACAAAGGCTCCTGTAATGATGGCAATCCCTCTGAGTAAGCAAGGTTACCAGTCCCCGCTCTATCTCTGGTCTTGGGCCAATAGCCTCTCTCTTTCTTTCCCCCACTCTTGTTTTCAATGATAAGGGGTCTTTTTATCCTCCCGCTCTCCTCCCCGCCAGCTCACCAGGGGCTTTCTGGCTCTCAGCTCTTCCTTTTATACCTTACTCAATGGCCTCAGGCAAGTTATGAAGTTTCTCCGAGGGAGGATAATGTGTAACCCCTGCTTACGGTAGCCAAACCTTCCTTGACTACTTTAATAGGCATTCCATTCTCTATCCTTCTCTCTAACTGAGCATGCTACCTATAAAGATGATTATCGCAGATTATTATACCAGTAGGTACATATTCTTCTCCTACAGTGGTTTAAATTGCTTGCACTACGTCCATGTTAGGCCCCATCTGCACTATACATTTATAGCAGTATCATACCGCTTTAGTCATGGTTTTCCCAAAGAATCCTGGAAATTATAGCTTGAAAAGGGCACTGAGCATTTTTTAGGAAACCCCTCTTCCCTTCACGCAACTACAGTTCCCTGAACTTGCTGGGAAAAGGGATTGATTGTTAAACCATTCTAGGAATTGCAGCTCTATGAGGGGGTAAGTGGCCTCCTAACAACCCTCAGCACTCTGAATGAACTACAGTTCCCAGAATGCTCTGGGGGAAGCCACCACTGTGGTGTGATGATGCTTTAAATGTATAATGCTTATGGGACCTTACACGTGCACATTTTGTGAGCCAACGGGATAACCACAACCCACTAACCATGTCTTGTGGCCCATCAGGAACTTGGCAGATGCCCTGTTGGTACAATGGATAGGGAAAGTGTTTGAAAATGGGTAGCTCAAAATACCCCCCCCGGCACAACCAGAGTGCTAAATTGTGCAGGGGGGGTTCCCACCGTGAAACTCAGGGAGGGTTGAAGGCAATGCACTTTAGGGAACAGAGCTTACATTTAAAGAGAACACTAATCGGGTTCTAGTTTGCTATGTGCAGGGAGTTGTCATATTTATATACCGGTATATCTATATACAGTGGTACCTCGGGTTACAAACACTTCGGGTTACAGACTCCGCTAACCCGGAAGTAGTACCTCAGGTTAAGAACTTTACCTCAGGATGAGAACAGAAATCGTGCGGCGGCAGTTTCAGGTTAAGAACGGACCTCCGGAACGAAGTAAGTTTGTAACCAGAGCTACCATTGTATATATATCAGTCTGTATATGATATCATTGTATATTATGTCAGTCAGCTGCAGTCTGAAGTGGCCCATTCCACAAACAGTTTCGCCGTGTGGTGAGCTGTTTTATCTACACCGGACGAATGACAAATCCCCTAATTTAAACACCCTGAATTTGTATATTTGTGGAATAAGATGGAGTCGACAGAGTGACATGGCTCCACTTCATTCAGAGGTGTATGGAGTGAACCTCTAAGTAAAAATGGATTCTGAAGGTAGTGTCTCAAAATTAGATATTGTGTCTGTGTGTGAAGGACAGCATAAATAGACAACGCACACTGATGGACATTCACAGAATGTGTTTTATTAAAATGATAGCTACTAAGAAAGTAACAGAGGAACTCAGCTCAGAGTAGGTTGAATGAGAGAGAGAGAGAGAGAGAGAGAGAGAGAGAGAGAGAGAGAGAGAGAGAGAGAGAGCTTACCCTCAAGCTTCTGTACATTACCTTGTTTGGGAATTTCTCTTTGTCACTATTATGGTTTCCCTAAGCAATTCACCACAAAGGAACAGAAAGGAAACAGATAGGTATGATCCATCTAGTGCTGAAATGCTTTTAATGAAAGTATTGTGGTTTCAAATGAGTGCTATCCATTATCTCCTTTTTTGAACCAGATGAAAAATCATGAGGCTTCCATCCAATATGTGCCAAAGAAAAGGCACAATAAAAATGGCATTGAAATATATGAGCTCAGTGACAGTGGTATTAGTCACATCTTCTACCTTGACCTTTCTACTAGCAGGGACATTTAGTAAGCTGTTATAAGGGTTTGGCATTTTCAGTTGTAATAAACCTCCTTAATGCCACTCAAATGCTTAAACTGGGAAGATCCCCATTTTGCCAACCCTTTTAACTGATGTAAAACAGAAAGTAAAGAACTCAGATATGTTTTTAACTTCTAGTTGGTTTACATGGAGGTTGTTAAGTTTCTTCAAAGAGATTGCTGCATGGATGAGGTGGGGGATCAAATTGCATGTCATCATTATTTAGATTGTACAGACTTATAATTTGTTTTTTGTACAGTGTAAGCACTCTAGAAAGAAAAGAGCAAACAATTCAATACATAATGCCTACAGAGTGATGTATCCAAAAACCTGCCCATCCACTGACTTGACTTAGAAAGTAGTGGGTCACATGGGAGTTTGGTGAACTCACCAGTGCATATGAGGCAAAGGGTACACTCTGGGGGTGGATCTAAACACAGGGGGGTGCTATAAATAAGTCAGAAATTAGATCGTTATACAAAAGAAAAAATCCCTATGGAAAATCACATTTTAAAACTTCCTGCTCTCTGGCGTCATCTGGTGTTACATGCTTATAGTGCATTCAAATCACTGTTTCTTTACTAATGTAGCTGAGACCTGGATCAGACTATATATACAAAACACTATCATTCTCTCTATTTTTCATGCTCAGCCAGTTGCTTATATAGCCATTGCTTATATAGCCAAAATGGGTATCATGCATACACAAATGGGAGGCATCAGCAGGCCTGGGAGAAACCCAAAGTTAGAAAAGGGGGGGGGGCAAATAAGCCTAAGTAAAATTTGGGCCTGCTCAGTGGCCATAGCATACCAACTGGTTTTAAATGATACTGTGGTGGCTTGATCAGGTTTATTATTTTAACTGGTTTTATTCATTTATGTAACACAATTTATATACTGCTTGGTTGTAGTAACACCTCAAAGTGATTGACAAAGAAATGTTAAAATTATCAATAGAGTGAAAAACAATTTAAAGCATTAAAAAAGATTTAAATATTACAGTAAAAGACATTGAAACACATCAATAGTTTTGTATCTAGATAGGCTTGCCAAAACAAAAAAAGTTTTATAGTACAGCTATTTATTTATTTGATATGAGAGTGAGTGAGTGAGAGTGAGAGAGAGAGAGAGAGAGAATGAATTGTGGCTTTTATGATAGAGATAGCTAGCTAGCTAGATGATAGAGTATGGAGGCAGAGGGTAGTTACCTTAAAAGGTGGTTTACAAATCTTTTAACTGAGCCTTAGCTCAGTGAAAGAGGAACTGTTGTAATGCAGAAGGCTCCAGGTTCAAATCCTAGCATCTCCAAGTATGGCTGGGGGGGGGGGACTCCTGATAACAGTCACACATATCGCACTAGTAATCAAAGAAAAACAGAAAATGTCACTGCAGGCTAAACATTTCACATGATGTGTAATTTGGCCCTCAGATTGTGTTGAATACCACTAGCTGTCTGCTAAGAGCATGGAGGACTGGATCCTGAATTACTTCCCTGAAGTGGTAATGGGTTTTCAGCCCATAGAAATATGGTGGATCAGAGATTATGCCACTTTATTCTTTGCTGAAAGGAGTAAGGAACTGTGGCCTTAGGGGAGGGTAGCATGTGCAGGGGGAAGGAGAGAGCTGGTGAAAAGCCCCTCTGAACCAAAATTCATCTCTCATCTTGCAGAAGGCAAGGAGGCAGGTAATATTTCCAGGGCTTGGGAACACTATACATCTAATATGTCCCGAGTTCAAATTCACCAGTCATAGATCCTGAGACCATGGGTGGTATCAGATACCATATAAAAGAATAAACTTGCTGGGAATTACCTCTAGATCCTCAGGCTTGGAAAAATTGCCTTCTCTGCTGTATTGTTTTACTGCTTGTATAGTTGTTATATGTCCCCTTAAATTTTTATTCCCTTGTTGCCCCATGGCTCACACTGGGGTCCTTCTCCTCATATCCCTCAGTAAAGCAAAAGTCTCCATGTGTAAAGGATCTTTGTGCCAGGGGCTTTAAGAGCTGTGCTGCTGTGCAGTCATAAATAGCATGAGAAGTACAGCAGAATAGGAACTTCTGCAATTTATGTTGAATTCCAGTGTCAAGTATTCTCCTGGTGCTGCCTGCCTGCAAATTATAATGTTTCATGCATGCTGATCAGCACAACCATGGTTTAATCAACCATGGTTATTTAAATTGTGATGATAGTACTGGTATTTGTTTTCTTTCTCTAAGAACTGGGACTCAGTGGGGGTTATAATTATCCAGTGCTTTTTTCTGGGGGTATGCAGGGGTACGCATATCCCTAAGCATTTTGTGAATCTAAGTTTGGCCTCATTGAGGGGCAGTATTTCAATATGAGTAGGAAAATGAGAGTACCCCTAAATATATATTTTTTTAAGAAAAAAACCCACTGTCATTATGTACAGTGGTACCTCGGTTCTCGAATGAAATCCATTCTGGAAGCCATTTCAGCTTCCGAAATGTTCGAAAACCAAAGTGTGGCTTCCCATTGGTTGCAAGAACTTCTTGGAGTCAGCAGAAGCCACATCGCATGTTCGAGTTCCGAAAAACGTTAGAAGACGGGAGCATATACTTCCGGGTTTTCGGCGTTCGAGAACTGAAACGTACGACAACGGAAGCGTTTGGAAACTGAGATACCACTGTACTTTATTTTCACAAACTTCCTCAGCTGAAGTTGCCTTGGGATGCAAGCCAATGTTTTGATTCAATATGAGCAAAATTCTCACAGAATATTTTCCAAATTATTTGGGAATGTTGGGAATATTTGCAAAAATGAATGGAACGCCCATTCATCAAATTACCTTAAAAGCCGCTTGAAAGCAGAGACCAAGAAGACAAGAAATTCAAAAAAGAATGGGAATAGTTTATTGTTTATTTAGGAGACCACTGTCAGCAGATGAAAACATTAGTAGGATTTTAATCTCACTTGTAATGTAACAAATACTATGGATAGATATAAAACATAGATTATGAAATAATATGCAGTTGAAAATTTTGGCAATAGGACCCATGGAGGGGATGGGGGGAAGTCTCGAGATTCAGAGTAATCTCATTTTATGGATATGTATTTGGTACTGTAATTAATTTACATTTGTAAAATCAAATAAAAATGATGATGATGATGATGATGATTTTTAAAAAGCAGCTTGTAAAATTTTTCTTACACAATGCAAGCTCTGGTTCCAAGTTAAGAAAAAAATAATTTGGCAGAACTAGCCCCAAGACTATCCAGATTATTTGACGTATGAGGACCTTAGCAAAAACTAAAGAAGACAGATTTATGCTGCTATGAGTGGCAGATGGGGACCAGGAACTTTAATACCTTTCTTTGATTGCTCATCTGGACAAAAAGGCCCTTTATAAACAGAGCGAACATTTTCGGTGCAGTTTCTCCTACTTCAATCAACCTTCATACCATGCAGTTTGGGAAAGTTCAGTGATTCCTGTCTACTGCTCCAAAACCCATCATTCCAAACATCAAGGGCTTCACCCACTTAGTGCTCAACAGTACGAATCAACTGTTCAGTTCCTGAAGGTGTAAGATATCTCATGAGACTCCATCATTTTCACTTGCTCCTTTGTCTGGTTGAAGGTCCTCTCAGTTCAACATCATATCACATATCGCAAAGAGACTGCTCTTCTCTTGAAAGTGTAAACCTCTTCGTACCCAACTGTGGTTCGTCCAATAAATGGAAGTTATTTGCTTCAGATTATTTTCACTGAAATTAAGGAAGTGGATCCAGATCACGACTCCTCTGGAAGAAGAGGAAGAAAGCCAAGAGTTGGAATGGCATCTCAGCAGTATAAAGATATACAGGATGTTTATTGTACATTTTCAATTATATACTGTCTCATTTCAACCATTCTTCTTTGAATTTAAATGTTTCAAGTAGGAATTTGCCTAAACTGCTCACAAGTTTTCATGCAGGGGCGTAGGAAGGGGGGCGGAGGGGCGGAGGGGCGGAGCGCTCCGGGTGCCACTCTGGGAGGGATGACAAGATGGCCCCTGCCTCCCCCCCCAGCTGCGGCCGAGGGCATGTGCAGCGTCCGTAAGGGCAACCTTGCCGCCCGCTGCTCTCCAACCTGCCGCCGCCCGCCCACAGCATGCGCACAGCCCGGCATCCCTAAATGGGACGGTTCTGTCTGTCACGTTGCCGCTCCACCCTCTCCTCAGAAACTTTTGTCCCACTGGCCAATTAGCGGAGGACGGCCAAGGAGTGGGGAGGGGAGGCGGGGAGCCGATGCAGGAGAGAGGGCTTTCCCGAGGAGCTTTTGCTCACGCTCGGCTCACGCTGCCAGCTGTCAGTCCCGCTTCCTGCGCCACAAGACCTTCTAGTAGAGCCGCTGAGCAGAGAGAGTGGCTGGCAGAGAGGGAGGCGGGGAGGGAGAGAGAGAGAGACTGAGGGAGCGAGCGGGGTGGGGGGAGGAGGCAGGAGAGGCAAGCGGGCACTGTTCATTTACTTTACGGCGCCTTCCACATGGAGGGAAAGCAGCATAGCTGTCAACCCTCCCTTTTTTTGCGGGAAACTCCCTTATTCCAATGCCGTTTCCTGCTGCTATCCCGGATTGTTGATATCCCTTAAATTTCCCAGATTTCAAAGGAAGCAGCTCCTCTCCCTCCCTGTCGGCCAGGGAGGCTCCTCAGCAGCGTTGCTCAGCTGCCAATAAGGAGTCTGAGACTGACTGGGGGCGGAGCTTGCATGCCTTATGCAGCCAGACCCTCACGCCCAACCAGACAGCCTGCCATCTACGCGCTCGCTTTTTTGCTCACCCGCTCGCGCGCAGCCTCTGGAGCGCAGGGTGGCGAGGCTACTTGGTGCCATTGCACCGCCCTCGCGGCATCCCTTATTTTCAAATCCAAAAGTTGACAGCTATGGAGAGCAGCGGAGAGGGAAAGGAGAGCTGTTCGGTGCCTTCCCCTCGCCCCATGGCACTGGTTCTTCATCAAGCATCCGGATGCTAAACTTCCTCGAACGTGCATTTGCGCGATCCGTGAGTGGCTCTGGCACCCCCAGGAGGATTGGCGCACCTCCGTGGGTGGATCGCCCGGCTCCCAGGTACGCATCATATTTGCTGCTCCGGGTACCCCAGCAGCTTCCTCCTCCACTGTTTTCATGGACATTTTTGATAAAGTTGGGAGGCGGGGAAACACTTTGAATATTTTGGAGCTCCTTGCCCTTATGCCCATTCATTTTCATTGTGCTCTCTTGCCCTCACTTTGATTTCATGTACCCCTCATGACATCATCACATAGCTAAATTATGTCAGTTTATCAGCATTGTGATATAATTTCTATTCATTTGTGTGATCCCTATTTGGATAGTATCACTTCTGTGACTAATCTCGTATCCATTTCTCTCACTATCAATTAATGATGAATAATAGATCAGTCTATTTCTGGTTGTTGCCAATGTTGCATGAGTTCATTCATTTCTCCATTCTGTCCAGTTTCAGCATTAATCTGTGATTTAAAGGTAAATTATTTATTTTTAATGTACACAGTTGTCTTGTTAAATAGTGTCAAGATATGTATTTTATATCACTGTGCACAATTATATCTCATTTGTGCACATTTTAAAATACATTTCTGCTAAAGTATGCATTTTTTGCATATTTGGTACTTTTAAAAGTCAAAATTATATTGCAAAATTCGGAGAAGTGTGAAATCTGAAGGGTAATTATGTTCTGATCCCTGTAATATTTTGAGAAGTGTGAATCAGGTCAGCTCACAGAAGGACTGAACAAAATTCCTCTCCATACTTACTAAGCATTATCTTTAGTATCATATATCTAATTGCCTACACCATGTTCACTCCAAGAAGTTCAGGTGGGGGTGGGGTGGAATGGTGCTGAATCAAGAAAGCCTTGGGAAACAATTAAACCAGGCATAGGCAAACTCCGGCCCTCCAGATGTTTGGGACTACAATTCCCATCATCCCTGACCACTGGTCCTGTTAGCTAGGGATGATGGGAATTGTAGTCCCAAATATCTGGAGGGCCGGAGTTTGCCTATGCCTGAATTAAACCAAACAGGATTTGGAGGAAATAATTTTTTTGGGTTTAGTTCTTTCTCTCTAAAATCCCTATGTTTAAAAATAAAAACTGGGGGATATTAAGTGATTTTGAGTAAGATCAGTACACAGAAATGAAAAATTAAATGTGAGCCAAAAACAGAAACAAGTAAAAGAACACAGTATTCTATATTCTCAAAGTATTTTTCCCCAGCAATAGAAAATAAAAAAGGAAGTAGGTAGCAGACATATTTGAATGAAGACAGACAAGAGTAACTTTCATTTCCAAAGCCTTTTTTTACATAAAATTTGAAATTTGAAGCCAAGCAGTCAATGCCAGCTAGTCTTAGCCCCGAGGCAGTAGGAGGAGAGTTCCAAGTGGGGAGTTATTCAAATTTAATGAATTTATTTGAGCTATCTTATCTGGCCTCAGGGTCACAGTAGTTTCCAAAGGTCCTGGTCAGCTATACCATACTGTTACTATAAAGAAGGCAGGGCATGAGATATTGGGGGGAGGGGGGAGAGAGAGAGAATAGAGAAATGACACATCATTGAATAAATGGCTGGAATCTCTATGCTCACATGTCAGGCCTATATTTTGATTTTAAATACACTCATTAAACATTGCCATGGTATTTGACTTGTATGGTACTCATTAAACATTACCATGGTGTTTGACCTCCCTCCATTTCAAATTGAATGCAACTGAGGATCAGACTGTCCAACACTCTAGTGCAAATAAATGGGTTTCTAGAACATTCGACTCCATCTCACTCATCTTCTATCCAGTTAGCTTTTTTGGTACCTTTCTACTTAGGGTAAAAGGTGAAGATACCCCTGACCGTTAGGTCCAGTGGCAGTTGACTCTGGAGTTGCACGCTTATCTCGCTCTATAGGCCAAGGGAGCCGGCGTTTGTCCGCAGACAGCTTTCGGGTCATGTGGCCAGCATGACTAAGCCGTTTCTGGCGAAACCAGAGCAGCGCACGGAAACGCCGTTTACCTTTCTGCTGGAGCGGTACCTATTTATCTACTTGCACTTTGACATGCTTTCAAACCTCTAGGTTGGCAGGAACTAGGACCAAACAATGGGAGCTCACCCCGTTTGCTATAAACAAGTGGGTTTGGGGTTGCAGTTTGGGCACTCGATCTCTAAAAGGTTCGCCATCACTGGCCTAGAATGTACTACTACGAAAGTAAGTATTAATTCTAAACGATATTCAGTGCTGCCCTATATATGCAATTGCAACTTATAGGCAATGACAATTCTTTGTTTCAATTTGTATCAGCCTTCAAGTGCCTTACACTTTCCTA
The DNA here is from genome assembly GCA_034641385.1 of Darevskia mixta. Taxonomy (NCBI): domain Eukaryota; kingdom Metazoa; phylum Chordata; class Lepidosauria; order Squamata; family Lacertidae; genus Darevskia; species Darevskia mixta. The sequence continues at coordinate 12,116,904 of JAWWNH010000042.1, read as the reverse complement.
TTTTTCATTTATTTATATGGGGGGGGGGGTTGTCCACAGAAAGCCATCGTAGTTTGTTCCTGCATGACAGGCATTGTGCAGAAGTCTCAGCTGAACCAAGCAATGTGTGTATAATTATTGTTTCTTATGGTAGAAATTATAGTTTAGCCGAGCTGTAAAGTCGTTTGCTGCACTGCCACAGAGACTAATAAGATCAAAGGATTTAAAACAACACCCACAGAGGAAACAGACTCTTGTGTGATGTTGACACATTTATTTAAAACTCACCCACCATCATCTATCTGTAGCTAAGGGCTGAAATAAAGATGTGGACACAAAAATCTGGGTTGAACAATGGGTCCCTTCTGTTAACATTAACCTGGAAATGAAACTCTTTCTACAGGAACTAGCTGTAAGGTATAAGGAAACACCTGCAGCTCTTTGAGTGGGGAAGGTCAACAGTTTTAGAGTTGCTTTTGTCTTTCTGGTTTGAAAATTCACCTTCATGACAGGATGGAATAATACCAGACCCTCCAAGTGTGCCTATTTTCCAGGGACAGTCGCAGATTTACAGAAGCCATCCCAGTTTCTGATTTGATCCCAGATTGTCCCGCTTTCCCTTAGGATGTCCATATTTTCTGAGAAATATTGGAGGATATTGTAGGACATCCTTATTTTCACTGGAGAAATGTTGGAGGGTATGGAGTCATTTGACCTCCAAGCTATCTGAAGGCAGCCCTGTATAGGGAAGTTTTTATAATGTTTAATGTTTTAGTGTGTGTGTGTGTGTGTGTGTGTGTGTGTGTGTGTAGGAAGCTACCCAGAGTGGTTGGGGCAACCCAGTCAAATGGGCGGGTTATAAATAGTAATATAATAAAATAATAATAATAATAATAATATGATGATGATGATGATGATGATGATGATGATGATATAGAAAAATAGGGGTCGTTGGCTTTTGCTTCCCTAGTCCCCAAAGGACTGACTCCCCTAAGTCCGTGATTGGTCAGAGATGAATGGATGGAGGAAGGATGCAGTAAAAGCAAGGCAGGTCTCTATTTTTCTGTCGCAACAGAGTTCCCTCCCCTCCTAGCAAGGAAGTGTGATATTCCTGAGGATTTACCAAGTTTCACATTGTTCCAGGCACAGTTTAGACAAATCATTAGCATTTTATAAGATAATCATCCCTCAATGCAGAGCATCTGGGCAAATAATGACAATTCATACAAAGGAGGTTCATAGATACAGGAGAGGAATCTCTTCACGAATGTCCCCTGATTGCTATCAGCCTACCTCTTCTCAGGCAAGGGGGATTAAGGAGGCAGAGGAAATATTGAGTCTTTAAGAGAGCCAAGATGGCTTTTGGATTGCTCTTCTGTACTATGTTAGACATGTGCTTTATATACTTATGTATGTGAGTTTACCTTGTGCAATTATCAACACTTATTCTATATTTGAGACTTTTGAATTCCTATATCATCATCATCATCATCATTGAATAGGACATCCCTATTTTCATCAGATAAATGTTGGATGCAATATATTCATGTAAAGAAACAAAATGGGACTGATACTTTTTTTTTTAGATGGTTAATCTACTGTCTTTCCACCAATTCATTGATTCTGCAGTGGCTTCATAGATGCAGTATGACAAGGTCTACTCATTTATCAGAACCAGGAAGTGTAAATCTTAGCTCCTTTCTGCACAAAACTACAACGAAGAGTCAAACCAGGCATCCCATTAATTACTTGCTTGACCCCTAAGTGGCTTCTATGAAGGACTTCTGAATTGAGATCATGATATTGACCCTGGTGCAGATGAGGGAAGGGGGGGAGGCATGGTGTTTATTTATTAAATAATGAATCTAAAGAAGAAGAAGAAGAAGAAGAAGAAGAAGAAGAAGAAGAAGAAGAAGAAGAAGAAGAAGTAGAAGAAGAAGAAGAAGAAGAAGAAGAAGAAGAAGAAGAAGAAGAAGAAGAGTTTGGATTTGATATCCTGCTTTATCATTACCCGAAGGAGTCTCAAAGCGGCTAACATTCTCCTTTCCCTTCCTCCCCCACAACAAACACTCTGTGAGGTGAGTGTGACTAAGAGACTTCCAAGAAGTGTGACTAGCCCAAGGTCACCCAGCAGCTGCATGTGGAGGAGCGGAGACACGAACCCGGTTCACCAGATTATGAGTCTACCACTCTTAACCACTACACCACACTGGCTCGAATAGAAAGGCCCATAGTTCAGTGGTAGAGCATCTGCTTTGCTTTCAGAAGGTCCCGCATTCAATTTCTAGCATCTCCAGGTTGGCTGGAAGAGATCCCATCTGAAAATTGGGCAGCTTCCTATGCTCAGGAGCATGCAAGCACAGACCTCAGATCATGTCTAGTTTGGCCCTAACAAGAAGGACAGAAATCAAATTGAAATGGGTAGTCTCAAGGCTTGTACACAATTCACCAAATTCCCAAGTGCCTCCATCTGACACAATGTCACAAACTTGTTCATAAATTAAATGTAAAATAAATGGGTGCATTACGAAAACCTCAGTACATTTTGAGAGACTGAAGGGCAGTAAGAGTGATTTCAATTAAATAAACAAAAGCTTCCATCCATTATTCGGTGAAAAGGGCATCTTTAACCTTTTCTCTCTTAGCCCCTGTTACAGTAACATGCCAGAACCAAAAGAGCCTCAATGTGCCAGCCCCATTGATTAAAATTTGCCCCTGATGATTACACAACCAGTGTTTTAGTTAGCTAACCTGCCAATTAAGCCAATTACATCGTGAAAATGCACATATTAAGTGCTGCTTAGTGTTTATTAAAATATATGAATGTTCGTTTACAAGCAGAGGCTCAGAAAGATGGTGGATGACATTAAGAAGATGCCTCTGGTGTTTACATATTAGGAGATCTGTGATTTATATTCATTATTTACAGTCTTTTGTTGAGCTCAGCTGGATTAGGGTGTCCTCAAATGGCTAGCGGAGGGGGGGAATGGAGATAAGACGGGGAATGATAGACTGTGATCCATGGCTCATATTTCTTGTTTTCATAAATCTCTGTCTGAAACTTAAGTACAATGATGAAACTCTAAAGAGGTAATATGGTAATGGGGCTTATTTCATTAGAAGTTAAGGTTCTGAGTCTTTTTTCCTTGAAGGCAGATAATTTATCAAGATGTAAGTAAAAGTGGTGCAATTAACACATGAGACTGAATTTAGCAAGTCTGGAAAAGCTTTTATCACTACCCCAAAATAAAGTCTTTCTGAAGTGGCCTTATTGCACTGCATCTCAGTTGCCATTCAAAGGGAACATATTACCTTTTATCATCTAATTTGGTTCTAGGACTGATATGGCTAATATTCACATCATATTTATATGACTAGTATTTATATAATAACTTTAATATTTAAAGCATGCAATTATTGCTTTCCATTTAATGAACAACCATTAAGGGTCAAACTACATGTTACACACAAAACTATATAACTTTATATTATGTATTAATTAATTCATTTTAATATTTATACAGCACCTTTCTGGGTTTTTTTAAAAATATATATATAAAATTTTACAATTTATATTTCAACATCATAATGGATTCACATAATCAAATATCAAAAACACAACCCATATAACCCCCCCCACCCTGTGGCTTCTCCCAACTTCCCCTTCTGGTTTTTTGGTACATTTATTCCTTCTGCTTATATTGTTTAACTTAACTTCTTAATCTCTTTTGTAGATACTGTTATATTCCTCTTTCTATCATATTTTAATGTATTTTTACATTCTTTTCCCCCTTAATTGTAAGTGTTTATTCAAACCCCGCAAGTGATATACAATACAATATTTCTGTAGGTACTGTATAAATGGATTCCAGTCTTTTAAAAATTCTCTATTGTCTTTGTCTCTTATTCTTCCAGTATGCCATTTCTGCATAGTCCATCATTTTGACTTGCCAGTCCTCCTTTGTTGGTATCTTGTCATCTTTCCAAAGTTGAGCCAGTAGGAACTTTTCTGGAACAATTCCACCCAAGACAGGGAACAAAACATAAGCAGAAATGCAACTCAAAATTATAATAAATCATTAAAAGCCAAATATTATATGAAACATGCAAAATGTAAAAACCATAATAAAAAAAACAGTTCTGGAGCCATCCTAAGTCATCAGTCATGGTGATGAGTGAGTAAAACATATCAATTTAGAGCTATTTAAAATGGATGAGTTTTCACTGCCTTTTTGAACATTGCAACTGAGAGGGCCAACCACACATTCCTGGGAAAGGCGTTCCATAAAATAGGGGCCACTACTGAAAAGGCCCTGTTTCTAGTGCCCACCAGTCAAACTGATTGTAAAGGAGGGACGGTTCTGATTAATATGGGAGCAAGTGAGACTTGAAAACAACCTGGCCCTGCACCTTTTAGGACTTTAAAGTTTGAAACCAGCTCCTTGAATTGGGTCTGGAAGCTGTGTCCACACCATGCAAACCTTCCAATGCCTCTCCTCTCCTCACTCCCTCTTGGTTAGCAGTGACCTCTGTGTTGGGAAGCCACATTGTTCCACCCTGCAAGCTGCTACTGGTGCAAGTGATACTGAATTGGTGTAATATGTTCTGTTCATCAGGCCCTGTGCACCATCTGAAGGTTCCATGTTGTCTTTAAAGGTAGACCATGTTGTCTTTAAAGGTAGAATAAATTACAATAACGTGGTGAGGGACACCTCATGCTACTTCTAGGGTGATTTGTCCACCTTTGGTCCCCACCCAGCACTCAGCTCTCACTTGTGGCTCCTGGAAGCTGTCAGCAAGAGACAGTTGCCTCACCCTGGGAAACAACTTTGACTGGCTGGCTAAACCAGGTGAGGGTAGCTGATGGGTCTCAAACCTTCTGTGAGTTAAGGACTTATGCTTCATGCAAAAACAGGCTCCAGAAGATTGAGTGGATGGGTCAATACTGGATCCAGCAGTCAAGAAGGCAGTTAGTGCACGTGCTGTAGAAGGAAATGAGGGGCAAATGGGCCTCATCAACCTGGGAAGGTAGCCCATCTAGGAGGGAAACTCTGACCCTAAACCTCCGCTGCCTTTCAGAATATCTTCAGCAGGAGAAAAGGCTAAGGAGAAAACCCTGCACAAATCTGAGAACTATGGGACATGATCACAGCAGCGAAACCTTTATATGCACAAAGATGGAAAGGCTCATCATTACCTATCATGGAGGAATGATTGCTAAAATTATTAGACTCAGCTGAGATGGCAAAGTTGATGTGTTTAATCAGATTAAAAAATATTGTCAATATTTACTAAAGGCTACATAGAAACCCCTTAGAGACTTTGTGTGTGAGAAAGATAATGAACATGATATCCGGGTTTGAGGATTGAAGAAATGTGGAGAACTGGCAATCCTCAGGATGTCGTGAGATTTCAACTCCCATCATTCCTGGCCATTGGCCATGCTAATGGGGCTGATGGGGGTTGGAGTACAACGGCACCCAGAAGTTTCCCACCCTGAATTATCCCCAGCCTATGGTGCTCAGAGTCAGTCTGCCCCTGAACTCAGAGGTCCCATCTAACTAGGATGGTCAAGCACCTGTCTTCCATGATTCTGTCCTAGTATATCTGCAAAACTATTGAAGGTAGTTGTATCATTAGCCCTCCATGATATTCTCTCTCCTGACCATCCTCTTCCCCACCATCAAGCATATTGGATCAAATTGCCCGTTAACTTCAATAAACCAATTAAATCATTTTGCCATGCATCCCATGTAACTTTCTGGTTATTTCCTATTCTCGGTCACAAGGCAGCAAAAGCAGTGTTTAAAAATTCCTTTTGTGAGCAGTAATTAAGATAAACATCACCTCAGGTCCTATAAAAGTTCTGAGGCACTTTATGGTGCGGCTGTTAAGCTGAGACACTACTGGCTCTAAATCATTTCTAGTTGCAGATCCATTGTCTTTTTTTTTTTTTAAAAAAAATGAAAACACTTCTAAGTACTGCAGATTAAAAGTGTGCATGTTGTCATTTCCTCTGGGACTCAGAGGATCCATATTCCCATTTAGGAAGCTGCCTTCTACTGAGTCAGATCATTGGTTCATCTAGCCCAGTATTGGTTTCTGAAAGGGGACTTTTCCAGCCCTATTGGGAGATGCTGAGGCACTCTGTGTATACAAAGTATATAGTCTACAACTGTTCAGTGACCCATCCTCAAGATCTCTCTCTCTCTCTCCTATGTCTATCATTTGATTTATACAAAAACCAGAATCTGCTTCCTTGATAGACCAATCTTCTAGATATAGGGTCTTTTGATTCAAACCCTTCGATCAACCCTCACTCGCAGTCTCAAGTGCTACGGTTTCAGAAAAGATGGACCAGAATTGAGGGTGTACATTTGTGCAGAAAGTGCACAAGCATTTCATTATAGTTTAGCTATAGTTGTATTCAGAAGTTTAAAGAACTTTTATCACTAAACTAGAATGTAAAATAAGGGACGCAGGAGGCGCTGTGGGTTAAACCGATCAGAAGGTCGGCAGTTCGAATCCCCGCGACGGGGTGAGCTCCCATTGCTTGGTCCCTGCTCCTGCCAACCTAGCAGTTCGAAAGCATGCCAAAGTGCAAGTAGATAAATAGGTACCGCTGCAGTGGGGAGGTAAACGGCATTTCCGTGTGCTGCTCTGGTTCGCCATAAATGGCTTTGTCATGCTGGCCACATGACCTGGAAGCTGTACGCCGGCTCCTTCGGCCAATATTGCGAGATGAGCACGCAACCTCAGAGTTGGTCACGACTGGACCTAATGGTCAGGGGTCCCTTTACCTTTTTAGAACGTAAAATAGCTCTTAGTAAGTGATGACTCTTAAAGAGAATTATCAACAGCAGAGAAAATAAAGGATACCCCCTCCCCATTTATTAACTAAGATTAATTCAAGATATAAGTCAACATATATGTGCCACTGTTTTATTTTATTTTTAAGATAAAATAGCTGCACATCTCTTGAGGGAACAAAAAGATTGATAGCACATATTTCTGTGTCGGAATACGCACTTAAAAAACCTATAGCTCAATTTGCTTTTTCTTGTGTTGATTATACCAAGGCAGAGTGGAGATCTCCAGCCTATTGGTAAACTTTAAAATAATAAATAGTGATTAGACATTTGGCATTTCTAAATTGTCCGTGAAAGAAAAGAACAGTATTGAAACTCATGGTTCTAGTGATATGTCTCTCTTTATATCTGCAATGCTGTATTTATAGAAATGAAATAGTGCCTCCCCAGAATTACGTATAAGCTACATAATATTCATTTGGTTGACCCGTCAGATAGACTCTGCCAGCCACAGTACCTTGTGATATCTGTACACAGCAAATGACGCATCAAGTTAATAGTGCCCCGCTGCAAGAACTGATTTGCTGTGATTCAATGAGCTAGTTTAGAAACAACCTCCCATCACAGAGGTTTCCAATTTTGATCTCTGCGGTTTGAAAAAGCTGCTGCTGTGAGGAGCAACTTTGAAGGATACTTGGCTGATTTACCTTCTCCCCAACCCCCCAACCCTGGTCTTCTGCCTACTGTGAGGAAAACCTCTAGGTTTCATACATGACTGACCTACTCACAGAAGCCTACTGTGGCATGTTGGGGCTGGTAATGGGATTTTTGCTGCAATTGTAATCAATGAGCTTAACGTCTGGAACTTTGAGGCTCCAGCAATTATGGACAACCCATATTGAATAATACAATGCAATGTGTGATTTAAAAAAAAAAAGTGGGAGAAAGCTCAGATGCATAACCTGCCTTCATTTGTTAGGCAGCAAATATGTCAATTAGTATTATAAATGAGGAGAAGGTTAGCCATTTATATTTACTGCTGTGCTGTGCAAACCGGGATCATTGAAAAAGCAGCGAAATGCAAGCAGATTAACCTAAAAACAATATGGGGAATCAGTACAGATGCTTCAATGACTGTATTTTCCTAATGGGACTAGTAGACTAGTCCCAGGGTGAGTTAGGGCTATTTAAAATATGATATTATACTCAGTGGTGTGTCTTAAAATATATACATCTCAGATGTCAAAAGGCCAGGGAAAGGGGGTGGATCTTCAGTATGAGACAGAAACTCCATAACGAAGGTGACAGACACAAGTTAAAACTCTTCTTCTTCTTCTTCTTCTTCTTCTTCTTCTTCTTCTTCTTCTTCTTCTTCTTCTTCGCTGCCCATCTGACTGGGCTACCCCAGCCACTCTGGGCGGCTTCCAACAAATTAAAACACCATAAGACATCAAACATAAAAAATCTCCCTAAACAGGTCTGCCTTCAGTTGTCTTCTAAAAGTCAGATAGTTGTTTATTTCCTTGACATCTGATGGGAGAGCGTTCCACAGGGTGGGCGTCACTACCAAGAAGGCCCTCTGCCTGGTTCCCTGTAACCTCACTTCTCACAATGAAGGAACTGTTGGAAGGCCCTCAGAGCTGAATCTCAGTGTCCAGACTGAACGATGGAGGTGGAGACACTCCTTCAGGTATGCAGGGCCAAAGCCCTTTTGGGTTTTAAAGGTCAGCACTAACACTTTGAATTGTGCTCGGAAACTTACTAAGCCATGCCAGTGAGGGATATGGCCTGGGAGAAAAGGGTGTGGGGATAGGGAAACCTGTAGAACCACATGCAGCATCCAGGCATGAGGTTCCCCACCCTCTGCTTTAAGGAGATACAAGTTAACAGACCTGTTGTCCATTTGAATGCACATCTCCATCTAGGGACATTTTATCATATGTGGTGGGAATGTAGAGAAGTGAAAAGATATTGGGAAATGATATATAATGAATTGAAAAAAATGTTTAAAATTACTTTTATCAAAAGACCAGAAGCATTCCTATTAGGAATTTTAGGACAAGATATCCCAAAGAAATTAAAGAACTTATTTATGTATGCTACAACTGCAGCAGGAGTTTTGTTAGCACAAGGATGGAAGGAAGAACTACCAACAAAAGAACAATGGCAAGAGAAACTGATGAGCTATGCAGAATTGGCTAAATTAACAAACAAATTGCGTGAAAGGGACAATCGGGACTTTAGAGAAGACCGGGAATTATTTACAAAATATTTGAAAAAACAACAAACAGACTTAGATTCGTTGGCAGGATTTGAATAAGCATACACAAATTTTATTAAAAATTAAGATTTGGAACAACATGGAAACAAAATTTTAAATCGATAACATGCAGAAAGAAAATTGAATTAGCAAAGCAGTTATGGAAGCTTGGGGAAGTCCTGGGGGGAGGGAGGGGGAGGGGGGAGGGAGGGAGAAAAAAAGGGGAAATTATATAAGATTTTATTATTTGATAATTTGTTGGAATTTAAAAGTTTTTTCAATAAAAAAGATATGTAAAAAAAATAAAAGAATGCACATCTCTATCTGCCTTGTGGTGCTCACTTGAGCCCCCTGAATGTATATTTTGATGCAAGTGATGTCATGCCCTCCAACATTTCTCCAATGAAAATAGGAACGCCCCATTCCATAATGATAATTTTACTATTTATACGCCACACAACTGTTAGGATCGTCCTACTCACGTGTAGGACCCTGGCAGAGACACATGCCCGACTGGCATGTTCTCTCCCCAGGGGTGTAGCAAGGGAGCGGGGGGGCCGCCCCGGGTTCCACCCCAGAGGGGGGTGACACTTTAAAAAAAATACATTTTTTTTAATTTGTTTTTTTAATTTTAAATTCATTGAAAAAAAGAGATAATAGACACACACACAACCCCCACACCTCATAAAGTGGCACCATCAGAGGGGGGTGACACTTTTTTATTTTTATTTTTTATTCTTATTTTTATTCTTATTTTTTATTTTAACTTCATTGAAAAAAAAGAGATAATAGACACACACACACAAAAACCCCACACCTCGCAAAGTGGCACCATCAGAGGGGGGTGACACTTTTTATTTTTTATTTTAAAAAAAATTAAAATTAAAGTGGTGGGGGTGACAAAAAAAATTCCACCCCAGGTACCACCTGGGCTTGCTACGCCCCTGTCTCTCCCTTCTGGTCATTCGTTCGGGAGCTTCAAAAGCTTTCTTCTGCCCAAACATCACAGCGACTGATACCAAAAGACATCAGCACACTTAGGAACCTGCAGAGTATTAGCAGTTCGCGTAACAAACTCAGTAGCACAGCATTTTGGCTAATCTACTTTATTTACATATAATACACTCGGAGCATTCTGACTTAGCTCCTGCCTCTTTCTCATCAGACAGCAAAGAGAAAACAAAGGACAATAGTCCTACATCACGGAACACAGTAATACCAAAACATCCTGTCTCCGTCACTTCCCACTATGTGGAATGAAAACATACATCGTCATGTGATAGACAACAATCCCATGACAGCAAGCACGGAGTAGGAATCCTAACAACAACTTGCCCCAGCATTCTGGGCAGCTTCCAACATATAGAAAGGCATAATAAACATTAAGCATTTTTTAAAAAAGCTTCCCCATACAAGATTGCCTTCAGACTGCTTGAGGGTATGATAACTCCATACCCTTCGACATTTCTCCAATGAAAATAGTTATAGCCGGAAAAGTGGGGCATTCCGAGATCAAATCAGAAATCTGGATGGCTTCTCTAAATCAGGGACATCCCTGGAAAATAGGGACACTTGGAGGGTATGTGATGTGCATTTGGGGGCTCCAGCCCTTATGCTTGTTATGACTAGTTGGTCACAGCGATGGCTGAAGCAAGATCGTTGTTCTTGCAGCTTTTTTTCCAAAATAGAGACCCACACTAATTTTCCTTGACCCCCAAAGGGTCTTCTTTAATTAACTGATATTTTTAGCATTGCAATGCCTTACATATATACATATGTAAGCCTTTGTACTGGAATTCTTTCTTCAAATTAATTAATTCAAAGCAACTCTTTAGTTATTTTTGCTGCAAACCCAAGGACTGCGCTAATGACTCTTTCTAGGGCAATGTATCAGCTTTAAAGTCCATTAACTTTCTATGACTTTTCTGCATGCTAATGCTAATTATTATATTATTCCCACTGTTCTTGGAAAGCAATTGAAATTCGAGCCCTGAAATGCTGGGGGTGTAACATTGCGTTTAATTGTTCTATCTTTACTGTGCTGATTTGCTTGCTGCAGGTCTGAGATAAAACAGATACGAAAGTTGATTGTTGGTGGTGCGGTTTTTTTGTTTACACAAGCACAATATATTCCAATAGTGCTAGAATGTTCTTGAAACTGGCGCAGAGTGCAATTCTGCTTCTGCCATAGCATTTGAAAATACATAAGAAAGTATCCAGAACAATTATCATTGGAATTGACTGTTGGCAACACCAGATGTGGATATGAAATGAACATTTTTCAAGTGCATGGCATGTTTTCCAAAGGTAATATATATATTTCTGGGTTACATCTGACCACTCTGAAATTGCTCAGACCAATGTTTCGTGACAGCAGTCATGAAATTAAAAGACGCCTGCTTCTTGGGAGAAAAGCAATGACAAACCTAGACAGCATCTTAAAAAGCAGAGACATCACCTTGCCGACAAAGGTCCGTACAGTTAAAGCTATAGTTTTCCCAGTAGTGATGTATGGAAGTGAGAGCTGGACCATAAAGAAGGCTGATCGCTGAAGAATTGATGCTTTTGAATTATGGTGCTGGAGGAGACTCTTGAGAGTCCCATGGACTGCAAGAAGATCAAACCTATCCATTCTGAAGGAAATCAGCCCTGAATGCTCACTGGAAGGACAGATCCTGAAGCTGAGGCTCCAATACTTTGGCCACCTCATGAGAAGAGAAGACTCCCTGATGTTGGGAAAGATTGAGGGCACAAGGAGAAGGGGATGACAGAGAATGAGATGGTTGGACAGTGTTCTCGAAGCTACCAGCATGAGTCTGAGCAAACTGCGGGAGGCAGCGGAAGACAGGAGTGTCTGGCGTGCTCTGGTCCATGGGTTCACAACTAAACAACAACAACAATGTTTCATTTGCCATTTTCTGGATGCTTCCCATAAAATCCTTTCAAAGCACTGGCGCATTCTAGCATGAGATGCTGCCCAAGAGAAAGGGGAGAGGGTTTTACAGTCAGCCTCATGTTTTTGTTCAAAAGTATTGTTGATAACGTTTGTTCAAAGCTACTACGAGGAATCTGCTTTCAGAATGAGAAGATGAAAACTTTTTTTGCACAGAGTTTGTAATATACTAAGATTTGATTGCAAGAAAAGCATAACTGGGTTAGCAATCCTCAAGGCAGCTGTGAGAAATTGGCAATTTAAGCTCCATGATTGATTAACAGCTGTCAACGTTACAAAAAAAAGCAGTCCATTTGGCTATAATGAGTTCCTTGTTGGCAATCTCAGAAGGGTGGTTTGGGTATGGAGATTGAGGCATGTATTTTATCATGGGATTTTGTCTTTTCTGTCTTTTCTTTGAGGTTCATTAATTGAATGGGGGAGGAAATAAGCCACCAGCTGTAATTACACCTTCAGAACCAACTGTCCAGTTGATATTAAAAACAAATCATGTTACTCTGGATGAAATTCCAGGATTTTTGGAATCTCTGAGGTGCTATCATGAAGCTTTCTACCCCTAAAAAAAAAAAATGTAAAGAGCCTCTTTTTTTTATTTATACAAAAACATTTGTAGCCCACCTCTCTGTAAGCTGAAGAGGTGTCACAACAATCATAGAATCATTGACTTGGAAGGAACCACAAGGGTCATCTAGTCCAACGCCCTGCAATGCTCTAACAATTGAGCTATCCCAATGACAATGCAAATCAGTGGTTTTTAACGAGAGGCATCACATGATCAGAGCAACAAGATGGGCGAATGAGGCAGTGAGAGATTTTACTTTCTTAGGCTCCAAGATCACTGCAGATGGTGACAGCAGTCACGAAATTAGAAGATGCCTGCTTCTTGGGAGAAAAGCAATGACAAACCTAGACAGCATCTTAAAAAGCAGAGACATCACCTTGCTGACAAAGGTCCGTATAGTTAAAGCTATGGTTTTCCAGTAGGGATGTATGGAAGTGAGAGATGGACCATAAAGAAGGCTGATCGCCAAAGAATTGATGCTTTTAAATTATGATGCTGGAGGAGACTCTTGAGAGTCCCATGGACTGCAAGAAGATCAAACCTATCCATTCTGAAGGAAATCAGCCCGGAGTGCTCACTGGAAGGACAGATCCTGAAGCTGAGGCTCCAATACTTTGACCACCTCATGAGAAGAGAAGACTCCCTGGAAAAGACCCTGATGTTGGGAAAGATTGAGGGCACAAGGAGAAGGGGACGACAGAGGACGAGATGGTTGGACAGTGTTCTCGAAGCGACCAACATGAATCTGACCAAACTGCGGGAGGCAGTGGAAGATAGGAGTGCTTGGCGTGCTCTGGTCCATGGGGTCACGAAGATTCGGACACGACTAAACGACTAAACAACAACAACAACAGATAAAGCTGAGATAATGAAAATCCAAAGGCATGTTGATAGAAGAGGAAGAAAAATAAGGATGATGGGTTGAAGATCTGCATGCAAAATCTGTGGTTTTGCTCACCATGGTTAACTCAATCCACAGTCTATGAACCTGCTTCTAAGCCTGGTTGCTTTGGAGTTGCTCACAGTTACCCAAAACGAAGGTGCATACTAACCAGAGTTAGCGGCAAGAATGAAGCTGGAGAAATTGCTCACAAAGGCAATAGATCTGTATAAGCCTATGTGGTGTTCCAGGAAACAGAGATTCCCACCTTAGATCTCCTTACCATAGTTAGGAAATCAGACTGTGCTACATCTTGCCAAGGGGACGCGGGTGGTGCTGTGGGTTAAACCACAGAGCCTAGGGCTTGCCACTCAGAAATTTGGCGGTTCGAATCCCCATGACGGGGTGAGCTCCCGTTGCTTGGTCCCTGCTCCTGCCAACCTAGCAGTTCAAAAGCACGTCAAAGTGCAAGTAGATAAATAGGTACCGCTGCAGCGGGAAGGTAAACGACGTTTCCGTGTGCTGCTCTGGTTCGCCAGAAGCGGCTTAGTCATGCTGGCCACATGACCTGGAAGCTGTACGCCGGCTCCCTTGGCCAATAAAGCGAGATGAGCGCGCAACCCTAGAGTCGGTCACGACTGGACCTAATGGTCAGGGGTCCCTTTACCTTTACATCTTGCTAAAACACTGCTGAGGTCATTTCCAGCTTAGATGGGTTTTTTTGTGTGTCATCTTTCTTTTAATTAAATTCTCGAACTGTTGCTCTGAAATTAAAGCTGGAAAAATATTATCTAATTAATATGTCGGTTGCTATTAGAGTTGCAAGGCAGCCCCTCAATCAGATTCACTTCAGGGTTAGAATCACTAAGGACAATGTTCTGCAACAGTGTAGGTTTGCTAGTAGATGGAGCCCTATCAACTGTCAGCTCTTTCACCTTTCTTTTTGTACTCAGATGACGTATTTTGAGCTGGATGCAGTTTTTGGGTTCTTTCTTCTCCTTGCAACCCCTTGTATCCCCTGACAATCTGCTCTGGAGGGTTGGGTGGGAAGGAGGAGTCTCTCAGGGTGCTTCCAAATGGACGTCTTTCCAAATGGATGTCGAGGGTGTGACCGGCGTTCTTCAGGCATGCAAGCTTTTTGCAGTATCCACATGGCGGCACCTCACTTTACAATGGTTATCGTAGAACTGGGGATGGTTCAGAAAAGGGCAACAAAAATATTTAAGGGGGTGGAGCAACTTCTCTATGAAGAAAGATTGTGACATTTGGGGTTTTTTAGTTTAAAGTAAAGGTAAGCGGGGACAGAATAAGAGGCGCATAAAATTATGTGTGATGTGAGAAATGTGGATAAAGAACTGAGACATCCAACGAAGGTGAATATGAGGCAAAAGCAGGCAAAAGGAGGTCCTTCTTCTCACAGTGCATAGTTTAGGCATGGCCAAACTTGGCCCTCCAGCTGTTTAGAGACTACAATTCCCATCATCCCTGACCACTGGTCCTGTTAGCTAGGGATGATGGGAGTTGAAGTCCAAAAACAGCTGGAGGGCCAAGTTTGGCCATGCCTGACATTGTTAAACTATGGAATTCACTCACACAAGAGGTTGTGATGGCCACCAACATGTATTAGGATTAGATTTAAAAGAAGGTTGGACAAATTTATGGAGGATATCATTGGCCACTATCCAAGACAGATGTATTCTACTTCTACTGCTGGAGTGCAGGATGCTCCTGAAGATCAGTTGTTGGGAACTGCAGCAAGGAGGGCTTAGTTGTGCTTGGGTTCTGTTTTCAGACTTCATATGGGCATCTGGTTGAACACTATGAGAAAAGAATGCAGGATGGGATGGGTCTGTGGACTGATCAAGCAGAGCTCTATGTTCTTATGCTGATATCAAATTGCCAGCCATTGGGCCCATTTAATCTGGATTTACACTTCCCATGGGAAATTAGATAAATTAACCAAGCACCATCTTGCCAATGACCCCTTTGTGATATCTCAATGACCCTTTAATGGCATTAAGCCTCTATCTGGAAGCATCCTCAATCCTTTTCACAACTGGAAGGGCCTTTCATGGAAGGCAGTCTCTTGAGCCAACAGATGGAGTGTTAGAGACAAATAGAGATGGATATAGAGGCATTGCTAGTTGAACTGTAAGGTGATCATTTCTCAAGATGTACTTCTGTGGTTTATTTTAACAAGCATTTTATAGTTTAGGCGAAAAGAGTGCTTATTTTAAACAAGTTCACACTTTCCTTACAGCAGCCTCATTAAAAAGGAAGAAAATGGAAGTGGTTTCAGTAATGGGGCTTAAGTGTTAGATAATACTATCAATTATTGAAATTCATTAATTAAGCAAAATATTTGCTGGAAGTTGCTACATAGCTCTCTCATTCTGAAGGTTTTGCTATCAAAACAGAGTCTCATTAAAATTTTACATGCTAATCAGCATGTTTACAATTTCCTTTCTCCCAGCTACAGTTCTTTTGCACCGTGGGTTGAATTTTATTGCCTTCTACCAATTAACTCACAGGAGGAAATGTAATTTACAGGTTGTCCAGATGCTCAGATGGAAGAGAGGACAGGGCAGAAAAAGGACATTGGATTTGGAAACCTTATTGTTTTTAACAGTGTGGGTGATTGATATTCGTGAGATGGCCTGGTTATTATCTTTATAGCACTGATTTTGAAAGTGGGTTTTGATGGAACGTAAGTCTGGAAATAATTATGGATATGGATTGTGCCCAGTTATCCTAACACAATATCTGGGTGCGTAATTATTCATTACTGGATCCGGCACCTATACAGTATAATTTCAACTACAGGATCACATGGGTCAAGCAAATTGTGTTGGATTTAGGGAACGGGCCATAGCTCAGTAGAAGGATCTTGCATCCAAAGGATTGCAGTCATTGTGTTTTAAGATATGGGTGCACATAAATGACACATCAGTGTATGTGATGGCACTTGTGGTATCTATGTAGGTATGAAGGATGGGACCAAGTGAATGCATGAGTATCTGTGCGGGCATGGCTTTTTTGGGTGCAAAGAACAGATATAAGACCATAAGAAGCTGTTTATACATTGGTCCATTGCTCCCTCTAGCTTAGCATTACCTTCACTTACTGACACAGGTCTCTGGGGTTTCAAACATGAATTGTTTCCCAGCCCTACCTGGAACTTTCTGCATGCACTGAGCTATGGCCGTTCACCAGGTAACAGTCAATTCTGATGATTTCAGAATCTATCATTGTCTTTAGGCACTTCAAGTTTTTATACTTACTTATTTTGGTTCAGGTCTTCGTCACCTAACACTGAAGACCAAACAAACAAATAAACCCAACTACCCAGACCTGTAGGAGCTTGCTTTATCCTTCCTGTCATCATTTAATTGAAGAAATATTTCAGCTCATACATCTTTTTCTCCTCTCCAGCTTTTCTCTTTTCTCTCCTTTCCTTGTTCAGCTCTGGAATATAGATAAACCAAAGTGTTTTATTTCGCCTAGACCAGGGGTCTGCAACCTTTAAGACAAAAAGAGCCACTTGGACCCGTTTCCGAAGGAAAAAAAAAACCTGGGAGCCGCAAGACCACTGCGACATTTAAAACAAATATAACACTGCATATATTGTTATATATATATGCAGTGTAAATATAACACTGCATATATTGGGCCAGCAGCCGGCAGCGCCAGAGCCAATTTGCCCTCCCTCTCGGCGACATGGCGGACACCCCTCCTTCCCGCACACGTGTCCCTCTGTGGGGCAAGGGCGGCCTCGACACCTGAGCGCTTCGGGAGTCTCTCCCCAGAACCCCGCGAAACAGAAAAGGGGGGGGAGATACACGTCTGTACCATAGCTGTCAAGTTTCGGATTTGAAAATAAGGGATCAGCAGCTTCAGGGGAAAAAAAACCAGTTTTCTTCTGCCACACATACCCAGCTCCCCCCAAAACCGACTCCAGCTAAATACATAAAATAGCTAGTGGCAGACGGGGCAGGTGGGCGCGCAGGGAAGCCGGTTCTGGCTGACCATGAGGGGGAACTGCCCAGTGGTCAGAGCTGTGGGACAGAGCTTGCCTCAGGGGCTCTCCTTGGTTGCTGCCACTTCAGGAGGGGCTGCAGCAAGGGGTCGCCTCCCAGGGCTGCTGGCGATGCAGACAAGAAGCTCAGAAGCTGTGCTGACTGTTGCACTGTAAATGCACTGGCTGCTGCTCCTTGCAGAAAGGAAAAAAAGACCGGGCTCCAGCTTCCCCAACCTCGCAGCTCAGTCCTGCAAGCAACTCTCCCTGCATACTAATAAGCTCGTGCCACTCACTCAGGGTGAGCACGCTCGCTGATTGGCGCCTAATTCAAGTCCCTCCAGTTGCGCAGCTCCCCTCGCGCAGCTTAGCCTCCGCTTTGCTGAATGGGGGGATACGTAGCAAGCGCAGGGGGAGGGAGAGAGAAGGAAGAAAGCTCTGCAGAATGGGGAGGGGAAGAGCCCTGCCAGAGAGCGGCTCCAGCCCACACACGCACGCCAGCTGGGTGGTGAGGGGTTGCAGGGGGCTTGTTGTTGTTTCTTTCGCTTAGCTAGGCTGGCCAGTGCGTGTGTGTCTTGAAGCGGCAGAGCCCAGTCATCGCCACGGAGTCGCCCTTGCACCGATCAGTGGGGGGGGGGGAGCGCCTGGCTCACGGCAGCTTTTTTCTTGAGCAAGGTATGCCTTTACAAATCAAACACTTAAGAGAGAGATTTACGACCGTAGGGGTCCCTAGCACTCCCGTGCATTTCAACATCCCTGGATGATATTCCGTGCGGGGGGGGGGGTTGTAAGGCGTCTTTAAAGTGCTCAAGGACACGAGTTCCCATGGGGATGGGAGGGGGGCAACCTTCATAGCAAAGCTCCTTCCGTCTCCTCCTCCTGCTGCAGCCGCCACCGCGCGCCCAAGCCATGCAACCAAGCCACCCGCCCCCTGTACCCCTAGACCACCCCCAAGCCATGCAACCAAGCCACCCACCCCTTGCATCCCTAGACCACCCCCAAACCATGCAGTCAAGCCACCCACCCCCTGCACCCTTAGACCACCCCAAGCCATGCAGCCAAGCCAGTCTGGAAAGCAAACGTGAAAGAGAGAGGGGAGGGAGAGAGAGAAAGAGAGCAGCGAAAGCGAGAGAGGGAGGGAAAAAAAGAAGAGGGCCTTGGATCTCGGCAACCACCATTAAGTGGGAGGAAGAAGTGAAAACAGCTGGCCAGCCAGCAGCCGAAGGGTTGGCTTTGACCCCCTTCGGGCGCTGCACCCTTTTTTGGAGAGGGGGGCGGCGTGTGTGTGTGTGTGTGCGCGCGCGCGCGTTGCAAAAGGAGATGGCAGGAAGAAGAGCGAGCAAGGAAGGCAGAAGGAAAAGGAAGCAAAGGGAGAGGGAGGGAAGGGACGGGACTGGACGGGAGGGGAAAGAAGAAGAAAAAAGAGGAGCGAGGAAGAGAGACAAATGCGTTCTCCTCCTCCTCCACCAGTTGTCTGCCTGCCTGCTGCTAAGGGGAACGGCGGAGGCGCGCTCTGCGCTCCGCTCAGGGGCTCCCTCTCCCGGGCGCCGCTCTCCGCCTCCCCTCGCCGCCTGCTGCATCCGACGGGCTCCCGGCAGCAGCTGCTGGCCTGGGCTTGGCTTGCTGCTGTTCCCTGAGCTGCTGCAGCCGCCACCGCGCGCGAATGAAGTTGAGCGCAGGCTGAAGGGCGGCTCCCGCCTCCTGCTTTCCCTCCCTCTCTTTGATTCGCTCCTTCGCGTCCAGTACCCGTCCCTTTTACTCCGGGCCTGCGCATTCGACGTCACAGCCAGTACAGCGCCCGGAGCCGCGACAAAGCTGTAAAGGAGCCACGTGCGGCTCCAGAGCCGCGGGTTGCCGACCCCTGGCCTAGACTCTAAGAAGATCTACACCTCCTGATCCTTTTTTCAGATGTGATGTGATTGTTCAAAATGAAATAAGCACCAGTACCCATACAGAACTTTGTCTTGACTTTCCTTCCCTAATCCAATTTGCTAATCTTTTCCTCTGTGTCATATTAAAAATGGTACACCCATTGAATATTTTGGTGTTCTTCACAAGGAAATGGTTTTAAAATCCGGCAACACTGAAATAATCAGAGCTACACTAAATGGATATTTCTTACTATTTTTCTCTATGCTTTAGTTTCCTCATCTACTAAAACTCTTCAGTAGGAAAAAACACTCAAAGAGACAGGGCTAGCAAGAAACATAGCCTGGGGAGAAAGCGGGTTCTCCTTCATGGAGAGCATGTGTTGCGGTGGGGGCTAGCAAGACACCCTTCTGTTGCTGGGCGGGATCGTATAGATGGCCAAGGAACGTGATTGGGGCTCTGTGAGGCCCTCTTCACTGCATGCATCAGATCACCCTCCCTCCCTATATTTAGGCTCCTGCGTTGACCTTGCTATGCCTGTCATGGGGTCATCTGCTTTTGGGGCAGGGGCCTGGTAGGAATTTTTCCATGTGGCTGATTGGCTAGTGCCATCTGGTTTTCGCCTACTGCGTAGCAATTAGTCACAACTTGTAAGGTTGCGGTTAGGCATTAGTTATTAAATTGGTTGGTCGAGGGGTAAGGATTGGCTGTGCCTGCCCCTCCAATGCTGCTGCTGCGCGGGGAATTACGTTAAAGGAATCCAGGGGCTCACCATGCTTTTGTCCATACCCCCTGGTCAGGGTCTAGAGCCACGCTAGAGCCTCTGGGAACATTAGGGGAGAGGCGAGGGCTTGTCCCCAAGCTCCCATTCTCTCCCCAAAGTGTTTTCCCTTTACTGACTTCCGCAAGGCAGGCGGATGTCAGTCTGTCCCCAGCAGCAACCACTCACATTTTGTATTTTAATAAAGTTGTGGCCAAAATTATGCCAAAAACATTAAACTTAAATTTCTGTGTGAAGTGTGTGTTATTTGAGGGGTGGCCTGGGGACCTTGACACACAAAGGGCATAGCCTGGACAAATTCCAACAGCCAGATAGAGAGATCTGGATCCTGGACCTGAGGTTCCCCACCTTGATCTAGATTCTAGCCATTATCTACTCTGAAGGGTAGCAGTTTTTTTTAAACTTCAGAACAAGCAGTTCCCTAGCCCTTCTGCTTGAGGACACTTTCAATGGAAATGCCAGGAACTCACTTTTGCAAGGAAAAGCATACAGTCTACCACCTAAGTGATAGTTTCTCCCTAACGCCATAACCCATAGAAGCTATATGGTGTCAGGGACTGGCTGGAGGAGGAAGAATGGTGGAATCCATCTAACCAAGAGCTGCCCCCCCCCCCCAGGGAAGGCACAGAGAAAGAGGATTTTGAGCTTGGGGATTGGTAGTGGGACTCTGGCCACACCTCAGAGGAGGGGATCAGCTGGGAAATGCTAGAAACAGGGCGCTTGAGGGATAGCCAAGAGACAGAACAGGGTGAGGAGATTTCCAGGCTGGATGTGGGTGCCGACAGCGATGACAGAGGGGACAGAGCCCCTCTGACAGCTTCTCTGTTGACAGCTTGCAGTCCTCCCCTCCCCCCAAGAGGAGTTTATTGCATGGTGCCAAGCAGCAAGCCAGGCAGACACAGAGGGAATCCCTTGGGGTGGAAGAGCACAGAGGGAGGGTCCTGAGACAGAGGGCTAGGGAGTGAAGGAGGGGCTACAAGACAATTCAGCCAACTACTTCATCAAGACAGGATTGCCCTTGAAAGTCTCTGTGCATTCTTTGTTTTGCTTTCCTTAATAAAGAAACTAACTGCAAATTAGCCAAGCCTCTCTCTATCTCTGACCTGTGAATGACCTGCTCTCCCTGACATGACATATGGTCCATCATGGCTAGTGCCCTTTGGAACTGGTAGGGCAGAAGGCACAGAGACCAAGAGTAGGTGGTGCCAGAGCTGATGACAGATGGAGTCAACTAATTCTCGAGTTCTACAAGTGGCAACACTGAGACAAAGGAGGAGGAAGCTGACAAGCATTGCCACCCTCCAGGCAGGTTATGAATAAGAAGGCGGGGGACTGACAAAGATCAACTGAGGTCGGTGGGCAGCAGTGCCCCATTCACTCAAATGGACTTGCCTCCACTGGATGTGGTGCAACATATTAAGCTAAGGCTGAGTTCATAGCTTTGCATCATGTGGATAATTTGCAGGAACCCAAGCCCTGATACCTCTCAGCCTTGCAAGGCTACAGCCCCATCATTACCCCATTGCTACTTTCTTATTTAGGCCTTTTATTTTTCAAGTAAATAAATAAGGCCAAGTTAGTAACTTCCTTGTTCTTGCTAGCAACTACTGCACTGTATAATCTCACTGTATACAAGTTGCACAAGTGACAATAAAGTATTTCACTGCCACAAGGCCAGCTGTAAATGCAGTGGCATCTGGGACCATCACCTTGGGTTGGCATTTCTGGGCACTTTCCAAGGCCCATGCCCAAGCAGGGCAACCACAGCCAACTCCCTGGCCATGCCATTCTTCCTCCTTGCTGTTGCTGCCTGTTCACCTTCAAGCATTTGAGTGTGAGAAGAAAGGAGCAGTAGCTTCTCTTTCTGGGCCAATGTAAAAACTGGGTCCCAACGGAAGGGGCAATTGACAGAGGCAAGGAAGATGGGGCCCATTCAGGGATGGCAGCCAACTGAGGGCATCTTGCTTGATGGCCCACAAAATCTGAAGTTGACACTGGAGCTAACTGGCTGAAAGGAGGACTAGCAGTCAACATAGTCCCTGGGGAGTTCTTTCCAGAACAATGCATCCAGAACCAATTGTATGAATTGGGGCTTAGTTGTCAGACAAACGGTTCCACTCAAGGAATCCTGCTTTAAAAAGAGATGAGGGCTATAAACACACACACACACAGGCGCGCACACACAATACAATCCTCGTTTCAAAAATGAATCACAATTCCCTCTTAATGTGTAATTACGGTTTGTAGTCTGGACAGTAAAGCCCTGATTGCCATTGTAAATGTTTTGAATCCTAGTGTCACTTAGCAACCAACATAATTTTGTTTTAAGGGTTTCAATCAGTAGTTGGTGGCAGGATCTGAAGTCTGGAATTTTAATGAGAGAAAGATCAATAGCTGTATTTTGGCGCTGCCAGTGAGTTTAAGTTTATCTGTACTAAGTGGATTTTTCTATTGCTTTGAAAAATTAAATTATGATGTTTGGGAGCAAAGGTTATCTCTTTAAAAGAAGTCAAGGGGCAGGATGGGTCACGGAGGCCAATATAGATAGACTCGAACGTGACTGGCTGCTATGAATGCCACAGGTTGCACAGGCAGTGAAATGTTGTAGTACTCCTTGACATAAACCAAGGGCTGTATTGTTTTTAGTACTCGATTGGGAGCCGCCCAGAGTGGCTGGGGAAACTCAGCCAGATGGGCAGGGTATAATAATAAATTATTATTATTATTATTATTATTATTATTAGTCTTGCTAGATCCAACCAGGATGTGGGAAAGGGATCCCTGACTTCCGGTTCCCAGCAACAAAGAAAGAACACATGTGACAAAAAGACAGCCTTCCTGGAAAAGCACTGAAGATGAAGTGAGTTCTGAAAGCGAAGAAAAGGCAAGTATGTCAGTTTGTCAGCCAGTCACTGCAGTAGGACATGTGTGCCTTTGGCAGGTAGAATCCAGAAAACAGAGAAGTAGTAGCCTCAGATCCATGCTTGGCACGTTGTCACCTGGTGCACAGTTGTCTGTTATGGAGTCTGCAAGGACTTCTGCCATGTGCCCCTACCTATATAGAGCACACATGATGGGATCTTTAATCATGAGTCACAAAGCGCCATAGCGGAAGCTGGTACTTTTAGGAGGGCGAATGAGCATCAAGGAAACCAGCTGAAGCATAGAATACTCAAATATGTGGTTTTCTTACAAATAAATTAATAATAAACAGGCAGCACTCATATTGGCCAGGCAACTGTTTGGTTTGTTAGCAGGATGTGAGGAAAATCGGGGCTTTTTAGTTTAGAGAAAAGGTGACACCATTGATGCATATAGAATTATTCATGGTGCAGAGAGGGAGAATTCTCTCCCTCTCTCCCTCTTCAACTGTTAGAACCCCAGGTTATCCAATGCAGCTGAATGTTGGTAGATTCAGGAGTGATAAAAGGAGCTGCAAACCAATCTGAGCGACTAGTTCTATCTCTGGTGAGACACCAGAGGGTGCAATGAGATTAAGGGCCACTATTTGAACAACAATCATAGTCATTTGATCGCTCCTTTTATCCACTGTTGTTTTTATTTGTATATTGTGCATCTTTTATTGCTATGGCTGTTGCCTTTGCAAATAAAGTTTATTTATCTATCTGGTGAGACACAACTCTTCAGTCAAAAGGACTAGCCTAACAGCAGAAGTGGAACTGTGGTCTTCTCGGACTTTGGGCTGAATTCCTCAGAGTCAGGGGAGGGCAAGGTAACCTCTTCAGGCCAGCGGGGGTTTTTCTTGGAGTTCCTCTAGAGGAAAATGGCTTTCTCTTACACCGGAGCTTCCAGGGTAAAGAGACCTCTGGGGCTTGCTCTCAGGGCAGTTTCCTCTTCCACTCCAAAACCCAATCGCACCCAGTGCAAAGATGCAGAAAAATTGCCCCCCTCCCACATCAAAAGCTAGGAAAGAGACAAGACTGACACACTGAAGCACATAGCAGGGAGCAGAATGACCTTGGGGTTCACAGGAGCTTTTAATTAATTTCTTGCAGCACACTAGAGATTCCATCCTAGTACACAGTTTGGTATTTCCTTTTCTACCTTATTGAAGATCTAGGAGTATATATGCACCGATGTTGCATTACACCAGGAAAAACAACAACTATCCTTTGGTTTTAGAAGTTCAGTGCATATATATTACTTTCCAGTGTTGGGTTTTTTTTTCTTGTTCTTAAAGTTTTCAGAAGATATCAAAGAGGAGAAAGATTGAGTTTCTCGCTGCTGGAAATGGCAAGCCCAAATACATCAATTGAATTGATCACAAACTCCAGGGTATAAACAAATTGATTGTAGCTCTGATGGTCTAGGCTGGGATCTATTGAAGATGATGAAATGAGACTATTATTCAGGTAAATCAGTTGCTTGGCCTCTGTTAGTAAGAAAAGAGAATACTGGATTTAGAATCAAAGGGAATAACAGAGAAGCTCTGCACAGAAGGATAACCAGGGAGCTTTATTAGCCGAATTTGCACTCCCAGGTCATTTACACTTCATGAGCCTCCTGAACCAACAGAGAAATATTCCTAAACTTTTCCTGGCTCTGATGAACCTTGTAGGAGTTACTGGAGTTTACACAAAACTGTGTGATATTCAGTACTATGTGTGGACTTCAACTTGAAAATATAGATATATAAAGTTCACCTGTACATATAAATGAGCATATAAACTTTATGCCAACTCAGTTGCACTAAGCATCAGTTTTCACCAGGCTTGTTCCTCATCCAACTTCTTGCACCTATGACTCTGTGAATATTGATTCCATGCCATGTGCAGAATGCCCCACACTGCTGCGCATCAGCTCCAACAAAATGCATTTACGTTGCATGAGTTTATGAGACCAGGACACATCTAGAATAGTAGGCTTCAATACATATTGTAAGCATAGTATGGGCCTCCAGAATTTCCGTCAGACATGCTGAGTCCTGAAACCTGGATCTGTTATATCAGGGGTAGTGACAGTCGATTGCTAGTCATTTTATTGATTCCTATTGTATTTTTACTGCCAAGGAGTGGGAGAGGTGTTTGCAGGATGTTCTGCCTCAGGTGCCAAATTAACTTGCACAGCCTTGTGTACTTGGGAAATGCAGGACACTAGTTGCTCCTCTGGGGCAGCAAAATGTTTATGCCAACCTTGCAGCTGGGCCTGTGCTCTTTGCTTGTGCATCCCATAATGCACTTTCTTTGGTGATATACTAGAGGCGAAGCTAGAGGCTGCCTGTGTGCTGCAGCATGCCCCAGAAGGCCATTATATCATATTTTGGCCTTGACTTATGACACATTTGTCACACACACAAAAAGGATTGGCAATCACTATTATAGATACATATATCAGGCTGACAGTCTGAACAGCTGAGCTTCCAGTGTATTTGAAAGGGAAATGGATCTGTGGCTCTCTTTTCAAAAGCCTTGATCGACTTTTCCACTTCCTTTGATGCAAACTTCATTGTACTCCATCACTTTATAGCAAGTTGCTACAGCTCTAACCTCTCCCCCCCCCCACCTTGCAAAATCCAGTTGTTTGTTCTGAAATCTTTCCTCTTTCAGAACTTTGACAGCACATCAACCAACAAATCTCACTCATGACAAGCCCTAATGATTGAAGCACGCCTCTTGATTTCTCCCAGTATCTCAATCTGTTTCTGATTCAATACGGACTTTAGCATTATTAGCTTGCCTTGCTTTTTACTGTCTCCTTTCATCCATCAAGCACAAAATACATGTCACCTTTAGAGGCATCTGAACTGAAAAAGTTCAGGGAAGGAAGGGGGATGGAAATGAAAATAGCAAAAAAAAAAAGAGTGTTTCATCTCAGGATTCTGCTTACACAAAATCAACTTCTGCAGATTGACTGGAAAATGGTCAGTTAGCTGTCCAAAAGAGACAGTGCTAATTTTATTATCTGTACTTTAAAAATAATAATAATGAAGTCATGGCCTTTGGGGAGAAAAACCATCAAAGAAGCCTCAGCAATACTGAGCCTTGGCAAGATGTGCTCATCAAAATATTGAAACTGAAAGAATAAAACACTTGTTGTGCCTATCAATGTGACCTTACATTATGATCTTGTTTGATGCCATAGGTTGTCGAAGTTTCTTTCTTTCTTTCTTTCTTTCTTTCTTTCTTTCTTTCTTTCTTTCTTTCTTAGGGTTCCTTTTGCTTTGTTTTTGGTAGAAAGCAAGTATGCATCATCATCGAGACAAAACTACTTAAAAACAAGAATCACCATTCAAATAGTTACTGCAGATGGTTGCAGTTTATCTACTCACGTCTGAATTCCACACGTGTGTGTACACACAACACACAAACATATATGATCAATAGGTAGGTAGATAATATAGATATATAGAATCGACAAAGTACAGTCAACATTTCACTCATAATTCACACAAAGGCCCAACAAATACAAAAGAATGTTCCAAAGAGCAGCATTGCAAACCTAAATGTGGATCGCAGCAACCAACTGATACAATATCTCATTCTGATGTTCTCTAGCTGCCTTCAGTAGCAGAAGTCTGACCTTGTCTGAAATGAACTAGACCAGAGCTTTCCAAACTGTGTGTCGTGACACGTTAGTGTCGGCTGCAGTGTGTAGGTGTGTCATGCCGAATGCTCCCTGTGTCCCTCCTGGGGCTGGAATGAGGTTAGTTTAATCTCCGGTTTACTAGTAAAACTGAATTACTGTTTCACAAAATGATGCATGTCTAAAGCATGTGTCATCAATGCAGTGCTGGATTTACATATAAGCTAAACAAGCTATAGCTTAGGACCCCACTCTCTTGCCCCCCCAAAAAAAAACTAAGAAAAAAAATAGATGTACATTTCCAAAATATAAGATGTAAAACAAATAAAATAAAACCTACATACAGCAACAGTGTTTTGTGTTCTGTAGGTTCCTATTTGTTATGTACAAATGGTTTTAGATACCTATTAGGTCCATAAATTACCATATACCATATATTCAACACAAAAAAACCAGCGACAATTTGTTGTTGACAAAGGACCTCTGGACATATAAAGGGCCCCATTACCTTAAGTAGCTTAGGGTACTCAAACCTAAATCCAGCCCTGCATCAATGTGAACAGTTTGGGAAGCTCTGAACTAGACAGAGAGCACGGATGAGGTCTGGTGCAATTTGTACCTAGACAGACTACCAAAAATGTAGGTATCTGAAGAAGTGTGCATGCACACGAAAGCTCATACCAAGAAGAAACTTAGTTGGTCTCTAAGGTGCTACTGGAATGAATTTTTTTATTTTTTATTTTGTTTTACCAAAAATGTGTTCCCATGTTCACATAGATGGGAGTATTTGGAGACATTAAAAAAGCTGTGGGCTGTACTGCACAGATTCACCCTCACCTCCAGGAAAACTCAGTGGGAGTGGCTTTGAGGGGCCAATCCATGCAGCACCATTCTTAAGTATCAAAAGACCTTACTGCAGTAAGCTTTTCTGCACAATATATATTCATTTTGTTTTACCAGCAGCATCCATTCACTTCTAATATGACCCACAGAAGTGCTGCTTATATTAATTAAAAATAGTAAGCCAGTTTTAAGGACCCAGCCTTGGCAAATAAAATCTACTTGAAATGTAACACTCCTGCTCAGGCCGTTATTTACATTCACTAAAAGACGATAAAAATTAGACATTATAATGGGATTTAAATATGCAATAGTTCCTCAGCCCGCAATTTAACTAGTTTTGGAATTATTATTTTTTTCACAATTATTTAACCATAAGTCTTCTAAATTTCTCTTTTTTAGCTTGGTTGCTTATAAATATTTCAAGGGCATGAATGGGGTGCTATAAAATTCATGTAGTTCACTCAAGAGACTGGAAGAGCTCTGTCAGCATTCTGGCATTCTGTTGGGAAGTCGGTATTTACACATTCTTGATAAAATGTATATTATATTCCAAAGCCCTGGCTATGTCTTTGCTGTAAATACAGAACACAAAGCAGTTCAGCTGCTCATTATATTTAGCACTGTAAGTCGATATGGCTGCTACATACACAGAACTCTATGCAAAGCCAATGGGTTAAAAAAAGGGGGGCAATTTGTTTTTTTCCTGTAATCTCATTTGAATGTTCAGTGGCTTCGATATTAGGTGTGTTGGTCCACCTGGTCTATTGTTTGACTCATCCCCTGACATCCGAATGGAATAAAGGCGACATATTCTGGGCATCTGCATCAAATAAAGAGGTCATAATGTTCAGTTGTAATATAGGGTATCAATTATGGAAACTCACAGGGCTAGTTGTCATCATCTAATTTTCAGAAGGACAGCCAAAGCATATACATACTACAGGACATTAGGAAGTAATTCATAGAATCATAGAATTGTAGAGTTCGAAGGGACCCCAAGGATCATCAAGTCCAACCCCCTGCAATGCAGGAATATGCAGTTGTCCCATATGGGGACCAAACCTGCAACCTTGGTGTTATCAAATGCTCCTAATAACTGAAGGGACGCGGGTGGCGCTGTGGTCTAAACCACTGAGCCTCTTGGGCTTGCTGATCAGAAGGTTGGTGGTTTGAATCCCCACAATAGGGTGAGCTCCCGCTGCTCTTTCCCAGCTCCTGCCAACCTAGCAGTTTGAAAGCACACTAGTGCAGGTAGATAAATAGGTACCGCTGTGGCGGGAAGGTAAACGGCGTTTCTGTGTGCTCTGGTTTCCGTCACAGTGTTCCGTTGTGCCAGAAGCAGTTTAGTCATGCTGGCCACATGACCCAGAAAGCTGTCTGTGGACAAACGCCAGCTCCCTTGGCTTGAAAGCGAGATGAGCACCGCAATACTATAGTTTTTATTGATTTATTTTTATTTTTACCAAATAACTGAACTATCAAGGCACAATGCCATACTCAATATTTGGTGGTTGAGGAGCATTTTAATTCGATGTAAGATCCATTATGTGAATAGGACACAAGAGTCATGGAAAATGGCTCTCGCGGAAAAATGCAGGTGGGTCACTTTTCACATGCTGGCAGTTATTTTGTAGGTGAAGTTACATTGGTGGGACTGCTAAATTAGGGTGCAATTTAGCAGGATGCATGCAGCAGGATGCATGCAGAAGAAGTGTACATTTATTCCAAATCGTAGACAGGACCATTCCCTTCCCATGGCCCAATAAATTGCCCTCCCATTTATGTAAATGGGAGAGAAGATAAACATGCAAATGATTCTGCCTCCCATGTTGGAATTTCACCGAAACTAGCTGTGAGAATGGCAGTTGTAAAGTTTCTCAGCTAAAACAATTCGGAAACGATGAAGCAAAGGCAATGTGCAGTCGGATTCCGATCTGCTTTGCCGTGACTGCACAAAGGCAAACTGAGACATGGAGATGAGGAGCCTTATTGTCCCCTAGAGTAAGAGCAGGGTGGCATGAATGTCAGATGCCTTTTACACAAGCACGCTTGGATTCACATGAGTTAGACTCTGCAATGAAGGGGCAACCTTTTTGACAAGTTGTTTCTAGTCATTTTGTCAAGGCCAGTACTCTCACAAGGTAAATGACTGAAGATTTTGCAGCGCCAGCCAAGAGTCCTCCGGAGAGATTGCTCTCTTGTACTACACATCCAGAAGTTTAATTTCAATTATTATAACTTCGTAATTCCAAATTAATATGAACCTTTTAGCCTTTGCCAACCCGTTGCAAAATGTGTTTTAAGCCAACATGGTACCCTACAGATGTAGACCCCAACTCCAACAGTCCCAACCAGCATGACCAATGGACAGGAAACATGAAAGTTTGTTATCCATAACATCTGGATGGCACAACATTGGTTAACCCTTTTTAAGAAGAAGTGACAGATCCAACAGCATTAGCATCAATTGCATTGCGTGACCAGGCGGCGACAGCCCCAGCCCCCAGGGATCATAAGGAAGGAATAAAGGCTCTGACAATGTTATATGGAATTAAAATTAGGCCACAACTTGATTAAACTTCTGAATGTAGGAAGACCTTGGCTTAGGCCTTGGGCGTGTACCCCTCCCAGCTCCCCAGCCGGGGGGAACTGGGGCTCATCAGGGTAAATGGGATATGGGGGTGCTCTGCGAGACTAAGTGTAGCAGGCAGCCCAAGCCATATCCCCACATGCAGGGTAGTTCACTGACAACCTTTCACTGTATGGCCAGTGACACCCATATATATATAACCCCTTTAAGAGGGTTCAAATCCTCACGGCGGGGTGAGCTCCCATTGCTCTGTCCCAGCTCCTGCCAACCTAGCAGTTCGAAAGCATGCCAGTGGAAGTAGATAAATAGGTACCGCTGTGGTGGGAAGGTAAACGGCGTTTCCGTGCGTTCTTGCTTCTGTCACGGTGCCCCATTGCACTAGAAGCAGTTTAGTCATGCTCGCCACATGACCCGGAAAGCTGTCTGCGGACAATGCCAGCTCCCTCGGCCTGAAAACGAGATGAGCACCACAACCTTTGACTGGACTTTACCGTCCAGGGGTCATTTACCTTTACTTTTACCTCTCCTGGTTCCATGTTTACTTCTGTTACCCCATATGATAATAAGGTAGCAGAAGTAAGCATGGGTACCAGTAAGTGTAGTGGTAGGAATTGGATAGACTGAATCTCTGCAATCCTTTTCTACCAATATATTGGGCCCAAGAAGGAGCATGGTGCCTGAATATGGATGGCTCCCATGAAGCTCAATAGAAATCTGTTTACGCGAGAGCACCTTGAATGTTACAGAAATTGAATTTGAGAAATGGGAGAAGTTATGGAGGAGGGATTTACATTTTACAGCCTGTGTAACTATAAAAGAAAATTTGCTTAAAATGATGTACCGTTGGTATATAACACCAGAGAAGTTGTCAAAATGTATAAAAATCAATCCAACCTGTGCTGGAAATGTAAGAAAGAGGTAGGCACCTTCTACCATTTATGGTGGGGGTGTAAAGTCATGAAAGGTTTTTGGAATGGAATATATGAAGAGCTAAAAAAAGATATTCAGATTCACATTTGCAAAGAAACCAGAAGGATTTTTATTGGGTATAGTCTCGGATGAAATTCCTAAAAAATATATTAATTTATTTCTATATGCCACAGCGGCAGCGAGGTTATTAATAGCGAAAAATTGGAAGGGGGATAGAATTCCAACAATTTCGGAATGGAGAATTAAAATGGGCGAGATGGTAGAACTGGCCAAATTAACAGCAACTATTAGAGGCCGTTCCAATAAGAAATAATAAAGCAATGGGAAAGAATGAAATAATATATGGCTGACTCTTGTTCTGGAATTGACATTCTGATAAACTTAGAATAAAACGTGCAGGGGAAACAAGAATATATTATATGGGATAAGGATAATAGATGTAATAACACAACTTAAAGTGCATAGTAGACTATGGAATATTTAAAATCACACATGAGTGAGGGGGAGTGGGGGAGGCGGGATAAAGGCTTTTTAAAAATAATAATAATGATAATGATAATATGAATGTATATTTGTTTTGTTTGTGTGTGTGTGTGTGTGAGAGAGAGATTTTGAATTTGAAATAATAAAGATATATTTAAAAAAAGAATGTTGCAGAAAGGAAAGGCTGGAGAAATGCATAAGACATGCAATTCCCTCTCAAGCTTCCTGAGCAGGTAGGAGAATCATGCATGAGCCAGTACAAGAAAGGGAAACAGAGCTCTGTGGAATCTCCCACATGCAAGTGCTATGGCCATATTTGGGCTTGATCAAACCCATGGCAGGAAGTCTGATTGGTTTCTGATTATAAGGCCAAATGTGGCTAGGCAAGAAGTCTCATGTGCCCATTTCTTTCTGATGGCAATTCAATTTCATGCAAGAGCTTTTGAATTGAAGATACTATTCTTTCCAAGCTCTATTCGTATGTAGCCCCAATCAGATACACTGAACGAAGTTAATCATCTCCTCATAGAGAAGGGTGAATGGTATGGCTCAATCCAGCCCATCTTGAACAGCTGAACTAGCTCACATCAGAGCAAAGTGCACAAGGTACCGGTAGGAACGAATGAAACTTGCAAGATTACCAGATGTGAACTTTGCATCCCCTATTCATCAAGAGACCATGGGGATCTTGAGTTATGGGGTTCCCTGAGATAAGATGGAAGAAAGAATCAGAATGCTGCTTTTGTCAAATGATAATTGTTTCAGCGAATGGCCCGAAACTCATTTCCGAAGGACTGTGCAAATATTCATCACATTTGCAAAGGCTGAAATTATTCTTCCTCATGCATATTGATACATGCAGATGCACATTGAAGCCTCATTAAAGCAGATTGCAAAGGTTTTCACAACAAACATCACACTTCCAATGTTTTTAACAAATGCTAAGCACAACTTATTAAAGGACTCTAACAGCGCAAACCCCAATGAAATGAAGACAAGACTATCAATGGCTACTATTTGTAAGGGCCATGTTTCACCTTCACTGTCAGAGGCAGTATACCAGTTGCTGTAGATTGCAAGCAGGAAAGTGATGTTGCACTTAGATCGTTTTTGGGGGTTTCCCATAAGTATCTAGTTGGCCACAGAGTGTTGGGCAGGATGTGCCTTTGCCTTGATCCAGCAGGGCTCTTCCTATCTTCTGATGTGCGAGGAGTTTTTTTTTCCTGAGGGAGACTTCTGATGTTGCAGCCCTGCTAACATCAGAATTGAACTCACAAACTATTTAGGATACACCCAAACAAGGTGTGGATGCAAGGAACCAGGCTGTACCGCAAGCTTGTACATATTGTGATCTACAAAGATGAATGTCGCCCACCAACCATGTACTGTAATCTAGTTATGTTCGCCTGGTTCATAACAGCAATTTGTATAGCCTGCTATGCTCAAATGTATTACCCCAAAAAAATCCTAAGGTTTTTTTTAAAAAAGGGTAAAGAGATTATGTCACCGCACAGAATATGATGTTAGTTTAAATCTATTTTTGAGTAAATGCTGGAAACTAATCACAGCATAAAGGTAAGGAAATGCCCCTGAATTGTGACTTTTTTAAAGAAGAAGAAGAAGAAGAAGAAGAAGAAGAAGAAGAAGAAGGAGAGAGCAGAACATAGGAAACTCTGGAGGTCTGAGGGGAAAAATCAACAAAACCTCCATGCTTCTCCAATCCAAATGGTTTATAGCTCACTCAAAAGCCTTTTATATAATCTCTGTTATATATTATCTGTTTCAGGGAACTTGTAGGCATCTAGAAATTATACAACCATAGAATTGTAGAGTTGGAAGGGACCCTTAGGGTCATCTAGATCAGGGATGCCCAACAGGTAGATTGTGATCTACTGGTAGATTGCGGTGTGTCCGTGGTAGATCTTGCCGCCCCCCCGAAAGCTCAAGAACTTTGGCTCCCTTTAAAAAAAAGCTCAAGAACTTTGGTAGATCACCGGCAGTGGGAGTAGATCTCAGTCTCTTGAAAGTTAGACATGCCTGATCTAGATCAACCCCCTGCAATGCAGGAATCTCAACTAAAGCATTGAAGACAGTTGGTCCAAGTTGCTGGGCTCCTATCAGCCCCAGTCAGCATGGCAAATATTCAGAGATGATGGAAATTGGAGTCCAACAACATATTGGGGGGAGCGTAAGTTTCTTACCCCTGTTTGGATGAAACTCACATTAAGAGTCAATTTAGACTCCTTGAGAACACTTAGATATTAATGTATTTATTCACTGTTAGGATTTTCCAACAATATGGAGCAGATTCTATTCATTATTCATTAACAGAAATCGGAGGAGTATGGCAGACTGATGTCTGACCTTTTATTTTGTTGGTGTTGAACCCCTTTTGACAGTGGTAAAGCCTTACAAAGCCTAAAACTTTCAGTGCAGCAAATTTTTTGAATGCTATCATTGAATGATATCAGAATATTAAAGACTGCTACTAAATATAAATGTGCTTTGCTCCTGAGAGAGTCACTAGTTATATATCTATATATTGATTTCCTTTTAATATATAATATGGTGCTAGGACAAAAAAGGGAAATGTTTCTGCACCTTTAATAGTTGTGTAGAAGGGATGATTTTAGCAGGCGTGGCTTGATACGCACCTACCCTTTTCTGATAATGTCTCCTAAAATGGTTTTCAGAGCCACCATAATACAGAAAGCAATGGCTGAGTTCAATCAGTGCACTTAAACAGTAATGGTAGATCAGAACTCTTACAGCAGGAAGTACCACTTTAATATGATGCCTTCTGGTTTAGGGAGGTGTCTTCCTACTTAGAGATGGGTGGTGAATTCAATTTGATTCATGTTTAAAGGTATAGCTACCTAAAGCACACTTTCTGAACCA
Source organism: Darevskia mixta (assembly GCA_034641385.1). Taxonomy (NCBI): domain Eukaryota; kingdom Metazoa; phylum Chordata; class Lepidosauria; order Squamata; family Lacertidae; genus Darevskia; species Darevskia mixta. Next base: position 12,082,509 of record JAWWNH010000042.1, on the reverse strand, counting down.
AAACACAGCCATCCTCCAAAATTCACGCTTCTGCATATCTTGTAACGCAGTTCTCCAACCAAATAATGTGCCTACAAATGCATAAGCTAGGATAAAATGTGCAGAAATTGTGTATATTTGTGGAAATAGCATTCCAAAATGCATTATATACGATAAAATCGCTTTGCAAAAAATGTGCATATTAGGCGAAATTGCATACATATGCACACAGAATGCTGATTTTTTTTTTTTTTAAATGCAAACTGATGAGGAAATTTGGAAAACTGAGCTTACGATTGGAAAGATGAAAAACTGAGAGAAACTGAAATTGACATATTTGCCCATCCTCACATCACCCCTAGCTGCATCAGGACTGACGCACAGGCAGAGATCTGAACAAACCTCAATAATTTGTAAGAAGCCAGTATATCTTGATAGTAGTTTTACTGGAAATGTTCGAGTGTCAGACTTGACTCTTGTTCTGCAAAGTGGGACATGGTGATTAGTGAGAAGTTCCTCTGCAGTCAAACTGAGATTGCTGTTATTACCTTGTAGATCATCAGCAGATTAATTATGCATAACAAAGAGAAAGTGCACCTTATAAATAAAATATTAATAAACAAAATACTGCAGTATTTTATTGATAGAAGCGGCAAGGGAAATTTCATCATTTAGATTCAAGCAGTAATCAAACCCATCAAAGATTAACGGTACTATATTGGATTAAAATATTAAAGACTGCTAAATATAAATGCTTCCCCCCCACCCCCCGAGAATAATGTCTTGACTTTTGTCAGGGTAGAAGCAACTTTGAAAGACAACAGAAGTTGCAGAACATAAGCTGTTAAGATATTTGTCTCTCTTTCTCTAATAGATTATGAATTTCAAATCAAGTTTGCTTCCACAAATTGCACTCTCTAGAAAGACTTATTTGATTAATAGAAGAAAAACACCTGGATCTTTCTTTCTTGCTTGTTTTTTCTTGCTTGCTCCCCCCTTCCCCCCCCCACATGTATGCTCAGATATTGGAGGGGGCAGGAATAAAAAATCATGTTTTGAAAAGAGGAAATTCTTTAAATTTGTAAGATTTTAACATTTTAAAATTTGTAAGATGCCTGGAGGGGTTCCACCTCAAATGGGGGACAACACAGAGTATTTCTCCTTTGGGGGGCTATTTGGGGGGCAAGGACTGCACCCCTATGAAAATCCAAGATGCGTAGATGGTAGAGTGAGGTTAAGGCAAGTGGAGCTCTCCAAGGTGAAAGACTGGGAGAGGAAAAGAAAGAAGAAGAAGAAGAGTTTGGATTTGATATCCTGCTTTATCACCACCCTAAGAAGTCTCAAAGCGGCTAACATTCTCCTTTCCCTTCCTTCCCCACAACAAACACTCTGTGAGGTGAGTGGGGCTGAGAGACTTCAAAGAAGTGTGACTAGCCCAAGGTCACCCAGCAGCTGCAGGTGGAGGAGCGGGGAAGCAAACCCAGTTCCCCAGATTATGAGTCTACTGCTCTTAACCACTACACCACACTGGCTCCCAGATGAGAGTTGACAGGACCTTTTCTGTGTGCAGGAAGTGGAAGGATATGCAGTTGTACACTCTTTTTCCACTTTAGATATACTGCCACTCATTGCTCTTCCCTTTGTTGTTTGTTATAAGAATTTTAAGGTCTTATATATATAAAATAGATGTTCATAAATGTGCCAAGCAAACACATTCAAATATGTAAACCACATGTCTGAAACCCACAGAAAAGTCCTGGAACCATTTTCTCTCTCCCAAAATGACCTCAAATATTTCTCTGCAAGGTTGAAGGAAATGGGAAATTGTTAAAACTCCGAAGCCTGTGAACACTTTCTGGAGTCCTTTCGCATGCTACTAGGACCAGTCTCTTCACCTCTGAACTTCTTCAGTGCTGCACAACTTAGCAGAGTAGTGCAGCTTTTCCTAGGCAACGATCGAGACTGCTCAGTCAGGACAATGATCAGGAACAAAGCTGACGACCAGTAATTTGTTTTTGTAGTTTATTATATGCGGCAGTAAACTAACAAGCTGTATACAAGTTACTATATACAGACACGAACTTCATCACTCTCCAAGCACTCCAGAATACTTCTAACTAGCGAAACAATGTCATAGGTCATGCTGTCCATATGAGAGACCTCAGCCAGTCACCGAGCTGTTACTAGGTCCTCTTATCTCCAGGCAAATTTCTCCTGTGCTCTGTCTCCCTAGCCTGTAGTCAAAACACTAATTGCTCACTTGCCAAGCTGCATGTAGACTATGAACTCCAACAGAAATCTCCCCATTGTCTCTTTCACAAATCCTGTCTTAAGGGCACATTTAAGATATGAATAGGGTGTGAGCCTGTGACCTGGATTCAGGAATTGAGTAGTCATCATAACAAAAGGGTGGCCAAGATGCCCAGGTAATCCGATCAGGTAGCATGGCAGACAGGAAGAAACAACACACCCAGATTTCCGCCCCTTCTCTGATGTATTAAGAGGGTGGTCTTGGGCCACACCCCTTCTGTGATGTATGTATGATGTTTCTGGGGGTGGTCTTGGACTCCAGGGCGGGCAATTTAAAATGTCTATATAACGGCTTGCGTGAATCGCTCGAGGTCCCCCCCCCATGTGTGTGGGAGAACCCTATTGCAACAGCTTTAATAAAGATCAGGCTTACTAGCTGCTTTGCTTCTCAATATTCTCTGGTTAGTCTCTGTTATTTTCTCCTACCGATAGAGAACCTACAAAAGGATGCTATATGGGCTCTTGGGTACCCCATAAGGAAAAAGGATCAATTTTTTTTCTCATAACATGTTCTTATGCTCTATAGCAGGCATCCCCAAACTGCAGCCCTCCAAATGTTTTGGCCCACAACTCCCAATATCCCTAGCTAACAGGGCCAGTGGTCAGGGATGATGGGAATTGTAGTCCAAAACATCTGGAGGGCCGAAGTTTGGGGATGCCTGCTCTATAGTCATACCCTAGATAAGTAGGTAACAACCTGCTATGCGACTATGGTGGAATCTACACACATATATATAAAAAAAACACGCTGTGAAAATGCCTATTAAAAAAAATGTTTTGAAAAATACATTGAATTTGGCCATAGCTCAGCTGTGAATATAGTGACCAATCCACAGTTCTATCTTCTGAAATGTTCTCTCAGCCTCTGTCCTGAGAGCTAACCCCAGAGTCCAGCAGGCTTCTAGACTGAATTGGGTCAGAAGCAAAACAAAAACCTCTAATGCCCAGCATTAACTGAAAACTGAACTCTGGTGTTATTAATCCTAAAGGATTACATTTACTTTGTCTATGAAATTTTGCAACCAAAAGGAATAAACACATTTCACGCACACAGCCTTTGTTCTTAGCAAAGGCAAACTCTCTGTACTCAGCCATTAAAGCAGAAAGACGGAGAGAAAATAATTTCTAAAGTAAAACCTCCTAAGGCAGCAATAGTTATACTCCACGCATTTTAAAAAAGGGGGAAATAAAATCTGGATAATGATTGAAATATACACATAGCCATTTTTGGTCCTTCCAGAATGATTCTAATTAAAACTTTTATTAACTACTTTATATTCTGATGTATACAAATGTAGTGGTCAAACATCCAACACAGAGAAGCATCTATATACATCCCCCCCCTCAATTGTGCTGTTTCCAAAACCTTTTTCAAATAATTTATCTTCTCAGTTAGAAACATGAAACAAAGTGATTTGTAATCTCCCTGTATTTTAATGATTTATCGAGATCCTCATTGCTATTAATTACAGATGGGTCTTAAGTTCACATTTTAAGTATCTCATTTAATTTTTCAAAGCCAGAAACCTCAGAGATGTTTGGATCTGTTACCATAGCATGCTGGTATTGCTATCCTGGTGATTATGAACTGACCTTTCACTATGGTTTTGCGTAGCCTAGCCCCAAGTGGTATACAAAATAGATTTTAATGGCTGGAAATCTCTCTTTTGTCTATTGAAGAAGAAGAAGAAGAAGAAGAGTTTGGATTTGATATCCTGCTTTATCACTACCCGAAGGAGTCTCAAAGCGGCTAACATTCTCCTTTCCCTTCCTCCCCCACAACAAACACTCTGTAAGGTGAGTGGGGCTGAGAGACTTCAAAGAAGTGTGACTAGCCCAAGGTCACCCAGCAGCTGCATGTGGAGGAGAGGAGACGCGAAACCGGTTCCCCAGATTACAAGTCTACCGCTCTTAACCACTACACCACACTGGCTCTCTCACTGTATTGAATCCCATACACTTTAGAGTGTATAAATGTTGCACTCATATCCCCTGTTTCCTTCAAGGAGGTGAAGGTGGTCCACATTCCCTTTTCACCCTTACAACAACCTTGTGACATGAATCCACACCTTTGATCTAAAGTGCTACAACCTGGGCTCATTCTTCTTAACCTTATCTCCTTTGTTTTCTCTTGTTTTGGCAAAAAGCACCTGGCTCTCTGAAGTGAGTTTTCCCCTCCTTTGAAAGTTTTTCTGTCACCTTCGTTTTGAGATGAGCACACAAATGGCCTAACTTCGTTTTTTATTGTCCTTACAGCAAGTAGAAACTTACTGGGTGGCAAAGAAGATCCACTCTGAAACTAACAGCCCAGTCCATTTTGGTTATTACAGAAACAGCAGGCTCTCACTCTGCTGCTGACATTTATTTTGAGACGTGTTCCATTTTGGCATGGACTTAGCAGGGCATTGACATTTACTAACACCAGCGGTGCATTGTTTTAAAAATTGTGTGGAAATTGGTTGAATGAAGCAAAAACAACAAAGACCTCAAAACACAATTGGTCCATTTGCAAAATGCAAAAGTTAAAACGAATAGGAAAATGAGTTTTGCTTGAAGGATTTCTTCCCTTCCTTCCAAATTTACTTCTCCAAGCCATTGCCTAAGGAACATTCCAGTTTGCTTTCTCACAAATTACAGTGGTACCTCGGGTTAAGAATTTAATTTGTTCCGGAGGTCCGTTCTTAACCTGAAACTGTTCTTAACCTGAGGTACCACTTTAGCTAATGGGGCCTCCCACTGCCACCACGCCACTGCCACGCGATTTCTGTTCTCATCCTGAAGCAAAGTTCTTAACCCGAGGTACTATTTCTGGATTAGTGGAGTCTGTAACCTGAAGTGTCTGTAACCTGAAGCATCTGTAACCCGAGGTACCACTATATGAGGATCCTGCTTCCCATACACAAGAAATAACATTTATTTTTAAAAACTGCTCAATTCTTCTCATTCATGGAACTGGTTTACATAGACTTGTCTACAAATGCTGGGTTCCTTTCATTTCCTGGTTTGGAGATTAAAGTGCTGGGTCTTGTTATTTCAGTATGGAGAATGGAGATGACCCAAAACAAATATACCTGGGTTTCACCAGAGTTCTTCCTCCACCTGACAGTAGAGGCTGCCACACCCACCTCAATCTTAATTCCTCCAAACCCACCTGTCTTGTTATTTACAACCAGTCCCAGGCTATCAGCTTCCTTCTCCCTTGTCTTGGTGTTGCCCTTGTTGAACTCAGCAGGGAGAAGGAAGGGGATGAAACTAGAATTAGCTTCCTCTATCTGTCATTGGCTCTACCAAACAAACAAACAAACAAACAAACAAACAAACACATACATACATACATACATACATTCTTACTATTTATACCCTGCCCATCTGGCTGGGTTTCCCCAGCCACTCTGGGCGGCTCCCAACAGAATATTAAAAACACGATAAAACATCAAACATCAAAAACTTCCCTAAACAGAGCTGCCTTCAGATGTCTTCGAAAAGTCAAATAGTTGTTTATTTCATTGACATCTGAAGGGAGGGCATTCCACAGGGTGGGCACCACTACCAAGAAGGCCCTCTGCCTGGTTCCCTGCAACCTCACTTCTCGCAGTGAGGGAACCGCCAGAAGGCCCTCAGGGCTGGACCTCAGGCTGAACGAATGGGGTGGAGATGCTCCTTCAGATATACTGAAGGTTGGTCTACCTGAAGTTGGTCACTCTACCAGTCCTAATGGGTGCCATTGGCTATGTGCCTGAAAATCTTTGGTTCAATTTTCACCTGCTTCCCCAAATACATTGATAAATGTAGGGCACAAGAGCTTCCCCAAAAGGTACCCACAAATGTGATGTGTTCAAAGAAGAGCCGTGGGATGAGAATTTCGAATCCCAGTCTCTGAAATTGCTTCTCTCTGTGCAAAGAAAGTACTGCAAATGTTGCATTTCCAAAACATCTCTCTCTCATTCACTCTCTTTTTGGCGTTTTGCTTTTCTTTTTTAAGTACAAAAAAAGGCAAAGGAAAAGAAACATATTTAATGCCTTGGAAAGGTTAGCCAGCTATTTTGTCAAGTGCATTCCTCCGAGCCCTCCAAAACAACTGGGCCACTTCAGTGTGGAAACAAGGCACAGATGATATAAAGGGAAGAGACTCCTTTGAACATGCAGCTGCACTGACTGCCGCTCTCTGTGACGAGAAGGCCAATTCCACGTGGAAAGGGAATGAGCACAAGATATAAAAAGGATCAAAACTGTTTGAACCAGCAGCTGTGCTACCTGCAGCCCTTAATCTTTCCTGGCAATCTGTTTGAGACACGCTTTCCTTCAGTTAAGAGGACTAAGAGGCTTTTGCTGACTGCTGATCCTATGAGAGAAGCCGGTCCAATTTTCCCACCGTATTTACTGGAATGCTCAGATATATTTGGAATGAGGAGGGTGGTGGTGGAGAGAAGTAACTTTTCTTTTGGTTGGGATGAAACCGAAATTGGATTTGGATCAGCTGGCTTGGCTGAGCAACACATAGGTAGCTTGTACTGAACCGGACTCTAGTATAGAGTCTTTCTTTTCTTTCCGGTTACCAAGTGAGGAAAAGGCTTGTGTAGTTCATGGTAATGAGAGAGAACTATACTGAAATCTGGCACTTCAGGCCAGAATGAAAGACAATCTCTGCAGAGAGAAGAAAGGGGGCTGCTGAATACTGCCAAGGAAAAAGATTGCAATTTATCCTTGAGTAGAAAAACAGGTGTATCGTTCCATTTCAAGCTGCAATCTGTCTCATACTCTCCATAGGCAAGCCATCTCAGTAACCCCGCCCCTTTTTTTGCTTTCTATCGCAAAAACCCTAACATTCTTATCTTCTGTAGTCCTCTCACTGCTTGTTCAGACTTGCATGCAAGTGAATTTTCCCACGTTTTCAAGGGTGGGGAACCATTTCTAAGTCTATGGCTCTATTCCCTTGGGGGCAAATGACTGAAGCCACATGCCAGAGGTGGTCAGAGCCAGAGCTGTGGGTGGGTGGTTAGGGTCAAAGCCAAAAATACCATATTGGCCCGAATATAAGCCACACTTTTTTCCAAATTCCGATCGTGAAAAGTGTGGTTTATATTCGTGACCTTACGCCGCCAGCAAATTGGCTCTGTTCCCTCCCTCCCCCCGAAAACAGCCCAGGAGCATGGGGCAATGACGCCCATCCCATCCCAAGCCTCCCTCAAGCTGCCAAATTTTAAAGGAGCACCTTATTTGTGGGTGCGCCTTATATTTGGGCCAATACGATAGGTGGAGATATCCCTTTTCTCATAGACCCTTTCTATTACCTCAATCACTGCCACCCATTCTTTCTCTTCTTCATTGCCATTCATTCTCCAGTGCACACAAACTGCATATCAAGCCACTCATACACACACAAACAAGGATGCATCCTTCCATCCATCATCTGCTCATTCTTTCATTCCCTCTCACCAATCAACTCTAACACACCACTTCCAGCTATGTGCTGAAAACTTCTGCCTTTCCCACCAGCCTATACTCTCCTGCCCTTGGGGCGAACCAGGATGTCTGCCACTATACAGTGAGCAAGGGAGAGGGGTCCATTTCACTGTCTGCCTCCCATGGGTTACACCGAAGCTTAAAATTATGGCACACCGTATCCTACATCATCCCTAACAGGTGAGGCATTGCTCAGTGGTAGAGCATCTCGTTTGCATGCAGAAGGTTCTGGATTCGGTCCCTGGTGTCTCCTGGTAGTCCTAGGGATGTGATTCTTATGGCGCCAACAGGATGGTGTGCCAAAGCCAGGTATCAGTACCGGGGTCAAGAGAAGCCGAAGTCAGGGGCAGTCCGAGTCAGGAACCAGCCGAAGTCAGGTACATAGGATCAGGAGCAGGATGAGCAGGCACAACCACGTGCTTCAGCACAGCAGTTGCAGGTGCTAGTGAGGGAAGCAGCCGGCCTTCTTTAAGTAGCCAGATCATCACCACGCCTTTTACGAGCTGCAACTGCCTCCAATTGCTCCCTCTGTTTCTCAGCTCTACGCTCTACAGCTGAGATGGGAGGAGGGGAGGGGGCCCTCCGGCTCCTCTCCTCACAAGGGCCTGATTCTGGCTCAACTTCTTCCTCCTTCTGTTCTGTTCTGGCCTTCCCTCTTCCCCATCTGCTTCTTCCTCTTCTGAGGAGTGTCGCCATCAGTCTTCTTCAGGTAAGAATCCCTCCATTCCTCTGGACTCTTCCGTGGTTGCCGCTTCGCCTAGGGGGGCTTGCCACCACTCCTGCTCATCTGGTGCAACCCTGACAGTGATTGGTTGATTGATTGATTGATTGATAAGACTTATTGCCCACCCTTCACCACAAGGTCCCAGTGCAGGTTATAAAAATAGAACCTACAACAATGAAACCATTACAATTATACAATACAGTGGTACCCCGGTTTAAGAACAGCCCTGTTTACAAACTATTTGGTATACGAACTCCGCAAAACCAGAAGTAGTGTTCCGTTTAGCGAACTTTACCTCGGTCTACGAAAAGAAGCCGAACGGTGGAAGGGCACCGGCGGTGGGAGGCCTCATTAGGGAAAGTGCGCCTCAGTTGAAGAACGGCTTTGGTTTAAGAACGGACTTCTGGAATGGATTAAGTTCGTAAACCGAGGTACCACTGTACATAAAACTATTCAAAATGGAACTGAACAGTCTACTCTCCCTTGAGATTGTCCACCAGTCAGTGCAGACTTGGGATGCTTAACATCTGAGGGAAAGAAGCAGATCATCTGCTTTGCATGCCAGAGGTCCGGTGTTCAGTCCCAGGCATCTGCGGATAGAGCTGGGAGAGGCAGCCTTCTTAAACCCCGGAGAGATGCTCCAAGTCAGTGAAGACAAGACCAAGCTAGATTTACTAATGGCGTGGCTCAGCCTAAGGTAGCTGCCTATGCTCCTGTCCCTTTTCTAAGCTTGCTGTACTGCTCAACTCCTCTTACAAGTGTTCAATTTTATATCTATATATTTTGAGAGATGCAAGCAGAGTAACAATAGAGAACTACCACCTATGGTGATAGGAATGCTGGATAATTCTACGGCATTCACAATGTTTATTGTGCCGTATTTCTCATTCATATATATAGTGGGGGAGTTCAGAAAGACTGAGGGGATAAAACTTATTCCATTTCGCTGACAGATTAATCTATTTCAAGCTTTAAAAAATAGCTTATGCTTCAGCCTCACATGATAGTGCTACTCTCTCAGCAGAACCCAAGAGAATATTCAGTCCTTCAATTTGTGGTGCTTAAATATTGATTTTGGTAATCAATCAAAGAAACAAATTTTACTATTAACAAACATAAATTCTTCATTTTTGAAGGAGAGGGGGTGGTAAAATCAGCTGCCAAGATTACCTGTTTCACAGCCATTCCCTCTAAGCCTGTTATTCAGATGGACTTTGCTGTCACTTAATTGGTACAAACTTCATCAATGACTAAGTGCAATTTCTCTCAAGAGATAAATGCACAGAATAAAGTAAAATCCTGGCAATACCCTTCTCATCAAGAGTATGCCGCAGAGAAGCTCATTTAAAGTGTTGAGACCACAGACCATTTTTGGCTAGTGCACAAACTGCACTGGCTTCCAGGCAGAGATAGATTGGCCAGGACAAATCACACTCCAGGAACATCCTGTGACACTGCAGATGTGTGATTTCACTGAGAATTTTGATTGGCACAGGCCACTCATATGTCACCAGTCTTGAAAGAACGTTACTGATTGTCCATTTACTCCAGGGCTTAACTCAAAGTTTTAGTGCCTACCCTCAAAACGATCACTTGAAGACCAAGCAAATGATCACGTGCTAAGGCCATCAGCTGATGCCTTTCTCCAAACCTCCGTTTGAAGTTTGCATCTGCTACATTTGATACAGTATATGACCTAGATGCAGTGACACCAAAAATGGTGTGTGTGTGTGTGTGTGTGTGTGTGTGTGTCCTTCTTGGCCACATCCTTTGCTAGCTGCCCATAATAATCCCTTCTTTATTGTCCACAATTCAAAGAGTGCTTTAAGTTTCAGGTACTGGACATTTGTGAAGTGCTAATCTTACATTATTGGACCAGACATTAAACTGGCATTTAGATGAAACATTAAGCATTTTCACCAAAAGAAAGCATTTGTAGTGTGTCTTCTCTTTTCGGGGAACAAAGACCGTGTTGTTTGAAGTTACCCAGTTCCTTCAATAAATACAGTTTATCGAGCCATTTAACAAATGGTAACAGGCAAGAAGCAAGATAGAAATTATTCATTAATATGCAAGCTAGGGTTGCCGTATTTCAAAAAGTAAAAACCAGGATACCCTTAAAGTTGTTGATCTTTTTATATAGAAAGACCCCCAAATTGTTGAGCTTTCTTTCTTTCTTTTTACAAAAACACCACCAAAAAACATGATTTTTCTATTGACTGTCCATAAATATTCGGACATATGGCAGCCCTAATGTAAGCAATTTCTTTTTCTTCAAAAAAAAGAGAGTCCAAATAAATTGTTGGTTTTACAGTTTATGGGATTTGTAGTTCCTATGTGAATTACTAGAACTGTGGAAGGGGTGCAATCAGATCAGAGCCATAATGGGGAACAGTGTGTTAAGGACTTTTGCTCCTTTGCTCATGAAAACCCAAAATGATGTGCAGGGCCCTCAAGCAACACCAGGAACAAAGCAGGAGTTGAAAAACCACCGACTTTTCTAAAATTCCCCCCTCCCTAATACGATGCCACTGACAAATCTTTGGTGGTGGGGAGGAGAAATTAAGGCCTATGTGGCCTGTGAGCCATGGAATAGCCTCCCCCAATATATTCAGGGAAGATAGAAAACTATCTTTCTTTTAGAAAGTAGACAGAAGCAGGAGTAAAATATCAAAGTCACAGATGATGAATATGACTCAATGACTAACTATTGTATCAAAAAGCCTGCAGTAAACAAAAAAATGAATAGTGACATGTTTAACTGGTTTATGGTACCGGTAGTAACGTTAGATGCAATGAGTCAATATAGCTAAGAGTTCAAGTCATAGATAGCTATAATCATAGATACAAAAAATCTAGAGGGTTGTTAGCTCTCCAACAGAGAAGTTGCTGAGGGATATCTCATGCTGATATCTCATCCCATTTTTCAAATCTGAGCACTATGAAGTTGCAATGATCTAATTGAAATCTGTAGGGATAGGTGAATTTGTCTGTTTCAGTTTCCCTCTGTTCCTCATTTTTCCAGTATTAAAATCAGTTCTACACATCATATTGTGCTCTCTCTCTCTCTCTCTCTGAAAATCTTTATGAAAAGTCGTCAGCATTTTAGTGCAAATTTCTCCTAATCTACACAAGTTTGTATGCAATTTAGCCTGACAAAATGCATTTTTGTAAGTTATTTTCACTAATACATTCATTTCTATGAACATTTTAGCCTGGCAAATGCATTCTTGTACACATCATATGGCCTGATAACTGCATTGCAAGATTCGGAGAATTGCAAATCCAAGGGGAGCTGTGTTTCAGTTTTTGTATTGTTATGGGAAGTGAAAATTAGGCAGGTTTGCCTTGAAATGTGACATCGATCCCCCATCCCTTGTAATCTGCTCCAGTTCCTGGCTTCAAGTGAGTATTCCTTCTAATCAAGCACTCCAAATCAGTGAATTAGTTCATATCATTCCAAATATGAAGAAAGGAGGCAACTGAATCTAATATGGTGAACATTTGCCAGAGGTGCTGTAGGGCATATAACGTTAGTAAAATCCATCTGTTGATTCAAAGAAAGAAGCAGTGCCACGGGGACTTGCACAACTCCCAGGGGAATTCCGCTTGAGGGAACTTGGTTCTCAAACCAACTTACACTCCCAAATGAAAGAAAAGCCCAGGAGGATTGAGATAACTAAACGATGCATCCGATATAAATATTTTGATGGTTAAGGTAGATATAGCCTAAGGCAAATGGATCTCTGCAGGGTGACGAGTGTCATCTATTGTATTTTCTATAAATAACCCTGCCTACAATATGAACATTAAAAGGAGGAATGCTAATTTGCTTGACTATTTGTAAGCCCTTAATATCAGAGGATTATCAGGTTTCTAAATCAGTTTTCAACTGCAGGGAGAACAGTAATTACTGTAATTATGAACTGCAGATAAATGCCACATTTTCATTTAAATAGTTCAAACTCACCAAGGTAATCTGCATGCATAATTCGACCTCATCAACACCTGTACTTGTTTCTGATTAACTGAGATCAGTGACTCTCTCTCTCTCTCTCTCTCTCTCTATATATATATATATATATAATGGATGCATTCTTGTGTATAATACTATAGCATGGCCTTTGGATGCAACATCACAAAAATGGCAGGAGGGAATTCAAACTGATCTTAAATTATGATTGAAATCTCATTGGTAGGACAAGTGCATGAATTTGATTAAAAAGAGATATGCCAGCTCTTACTTTTTCACCCTTTGCTCATTGAAAGGCAAAGATGTTTTGAGTGTAAATAAATTTCTCATTTCTCCCCTCCCCTCCCCAAGATTATTGTTTATAAATCCACTCTGCCTTCTCTCCATTTTATCAAGCTTCAGAGAGTAGCTTAAATCCTAAACCAAACAATAGGCCCCTAGGGCCAACTTGCTCACATTATTGTCTTCATCTCTTGGTCTCAGACAAATCTTGAGAGAGAGAGAGATAAGCAAAAAAATGTAATATGGAAGTATTTCCCAAATTAATAAACAAATTTCAATGTGAAAAGTGGCCAGGTATTTTGTCGGAGCAGTATATAAACAAAGTGAACAGGATCACATTCCAGATTCAAATGCTTTTTATTGCCAATGTAGATTGAATTACCCATGGAAAAATCGCCAGAAGAACATCCACTGTAGTGTTGTAGTTAGAGTGCTGGACTAGGACCTCAGAGACCAGGGTTCGAGTCTCCACCTTGCCACAAACCTCACCCAAGTGACCTTGGGCTAGTCATTACCTTTCAACCTGACCTATCTTACATCATTGTGAGAATAAAATGGGGAAGAGAAAAACCACATGTGTCACCTTGAGCTCTTTGGAGAAAATGGTGGGATATAAATACAACAAACAAACAAACATGGCCCCCCAAAAACAGACACTGTCAACTACTGCTTTATGATTTATTCACAGATAGGAATATCAATTAGATCTTATAATGTGAAGGGAAACAAAAGGTACTTTAAGCACCATGGACAGCTAAAGTGCTACTGAGACTTCTAAAGGTGCCTTTGCCTCTAATTAAATACCACCTGTTTGAAGGGTCATTGTTTTATTGCTTAATGAGTGTGGGTGGGGGATTAGTGATGAGCATCTCGTCAATTGCCCCTTCAACAGCTTCTCTTAATTGTACCCCCATCAATTTCTGCTCCCGTGGAGCAAGAGGTTTAATCAATGGGTTCCTCTCATTCTATAAAAAAATAAAAATAAATGCAAAGCAGTGTTATTTCCCTACCTCAAAAATAAGAAAGAAGTCAGTGCCCCCTTTGGGAACAGAAACCGACATTGCAACAAGGAAGGACTAAAATGAGTCAGAACTAGCTCTGTATTAATTGATTGCATGGAACTTCCATTTTAATTCTGCTTCCAATTAATGTGGAAAAGCAATGCTTCTGCAGTACATAAAAGATCTAATGTGAAAAGAAGTACCAGGTCCCCATGTATGAACTGTGGGGCAAGGCAGAATGGAGCAATAAAGGAGACCCTTTCTCTAGGGTGCAGCTGTTTGTCTGTCTGCACAGAGGCTACAAGGCAACACTGTGACTCAGGCCCTGTCCCAGAAGCCAATCAGACTAGCCAAATGCCTTCTGGGGTATGGGAGATCTTTCTTCCTCTGGTCCACTCCTAGGTTATACAGTGATCCCTCGACTTACGAATGACCCGACTTCCGTATTTTTCGAGTTATGAGGGATCAAAGGGGCCGCGCGCTTCCGAATTTTTTTGACTTCCGAAAGGAAGTCGCGGCCATTTTAGATAGGGTTTCCTCGACCTACAAAGTTTAGATAGGGTTTTTTTTGACCTACGAATTTTTTCTCCCCAATGCATTCCTATGGGGACTTGACTTACAATGTTTTTGACATCCGACGGTCCCGTCGGAACGGATTACCTTCGTAAGTCGAGGGTCCACTGTACAGCATTAAATCCTGCACACCACAGAATTTATAACAACCGAATTCTAGCTTTGAATTTGGATCAGTGATTTAAGCACGTTGAGTTTATGGAATAAACTATTATACTTGAAATTGCCCCTTGCTGTTGCTGATGACTGATTTGAAAAGTGTCATTTAATCTCCAGTAGCATTATTCTGTCACTTTCCAGAAATCTCCTTTTATTAATGAAATCTATACAGCCCATTTCAACAGACCATGAGGCCATGTGTATTTCAAAAAGACACCACGCAGCTCTTTAGTGGCGGATACAAAGCACTAATAACAGGATCCATTTGCCTATTCAGTGCACCAGACTCTTAATACTAGAAGGTATTATCTTCAAATATCTAACAAATCTCCATGGAGCATAAAATAAACCAGGCCAGCACAATTTGTGACTCATCAAGCTACTTTTCCCCCCTCCATACTTTACACAGCCATTTTAATTATTTTACATTGACGTTTACTCTCTTACTTTTAACTGCCCTGTGATCATCTTTGATGAAGGGCAGTGGCGTGCGGTGACATTATTTGTAGGGGAACAGTTGATGAGAGATTCCTACAGCAGTGTAGCTTGCGCCAGAGTTGTTGAGCTTTTCTTAGAAAGACCCCCCCAAAATTGTTTACTTTTTAAATACCTTTTTTAAAAAAGAGATCGCTTTCTTCTGCCACCTTTCGACCAAAACAAGAGGACGGAGGAGGGCTGGTGCGGTGGTGGTACGGGAGAATTCGAGCACGCCGGAAACACCACACATTCCCATTTAAATGAAAGACCCTGGATTCTGAGTAAACATGGTTAAGATTGCAAGGCACCTTCCTGAATTTGCCCCATGCATTTCAGGGGAGTCCTAACCAAGGCCCCTCCCCACTGGGTTCAATGGGGCTGAAACAGATAACTCTACCCACCCACCCCCCGGTCCAGTTTCCGTTCCCCACAGCTATTCCACAGCATACACTACACAGGAAATCACTGGGAGAGATTTTTCAAACATTCCCTCCCATGATCCCAGTTTACCTTATCCCAGATTTTGGCTGGTCAGAAGCATCTTCTATATTCACAAAACCTTTCACAAACTGGTTAACTCTTCCCTCTACTGTGATCCTGATTATAATTAACCCCATGCTGCTATAAAGTGTCCCGTCCCCCCAGATTAATAGTGGCAGAGAGAGAGGCAATTTTCATCTGAATGGTGAGTGGGATCATGATGCTGAGAAAATTTGGGAAGCGGGAGTATCACATAGGAGGCAAGCCATTTACCAGCCACCTGAGTTCACAATTTGGTGACCAATTCTGACAGCACCTCCAAGGGTATTTTCTTCCATTTCCATAGCAAGGGCCCATGTGATAACCTTCCCAAGATGGTTTTGTACAGTTGTTTCGAGTCAGAGTAAAATGCAAGCTTTCAAAATAAGTGATATGAATAAGTGACATGAATCCGTATCTTCACATGATATGGTGTGTTTGTCCACATGTAAGCTTCCCTCATATCTTTAACAGCAGCTTGGTTTGAAGATGATGATGATGATGATGATGATGATGATGATGATGATAGTAATTTATTTATACCTCGCCCATCTGGCTGAGTTTCCCCAGCCACTCTGGGTGGCTCCCAAACGCATGTTAAAACAATACAGCATTAAATATTAAAAACATCCCTAAACAGTGTTGCCTTCAGATGTCTCTTAAAAATAGGATAGCTGCTTATTTCCTTGACATCTGATGGAAGGGTGTTCCACAGGGTGGGCACCACTACCAAGAAGGCCCTCTGCCTGGTTCCCTGTAACCTCACCTCTCGCAATGAGGGAACCGCCAGAAGGCCCTCGGAGCTGGACCTCAGTGTCCGGGCTGAATGATGGGGGTGGAGACGCTCCTTCAGGTATACAGGACCGAGGCCGTTTAGGGCTTTAAAGGTCAACACCAACACTTTGAATTGTGCTCGGAAACGTACTGGGAGCCAATGTAGATAATATTAATTTCCATGTTTTGAAAAGCCTCATCTGTTAATTTCCATATTTCAAGCTTCCTGTTTAGAGGACAAGAGCAAGTCAGGCATGCTTTGTTTGCAATTTTAACTGCAAATAGAAGACACCTTACATAAGTTTCACAGTATTCTGGCCTTCATTTCTTTACCAGTAATGAGCCCCAGTTCAAGGAAAGCCCAAGCTAATCATATAATAAGATACCATTTAGTAGGATTATAGACCCAGTCCGAGCTTAGCCTCCATTACAGAATTGTTTTATTTCAAGATTACATATTAGTGCCCCTAATAAATGAGAAAGCTAATAGATAGGAGCAAATTGATATTAAGCATCGGATGCAACATTACCAAACATATCAGAAAATGTGATAGCAATTATCAGAGATTGTTTAATCTCCTCCTGATTATTTTAGCCATTTGTCTATATGATAGCTAATATTGCTTCACCCCAATGCATTTTCTCTCCCTACAGTTTACATCATTAATATTCGCAAGCTAACGGAACATGATAGGCGAGGAAGAGAAAACAAGATGTGGTCGAATCTAATTTTAATAGATTTAATAATGAAGAGTTACATAGGAAATGTTGGTGAGTTTCTGCACGTTCACACCTGCTGCTTCTTGCACTCAAATTTACTCTGTGGAGAATTGATCAGACACAATCCCTGTCCCATATATTGTGCACCATATATTGTGTTCCTATGATAAGTCATAGGAACTTGCATTACACTGAGTTAGAATCATCATCATCATCATCATAAATGTTATTTATATCCTGCCCTCCCCAGCCAGAACCGGGCTCAGGACGACTAAAATCAAAGTATATAATACATTAAAATATAAAATCAAACAATTGATTAAAATACAGCTTAAAATCAAATTAAGATCAGAATAAAATCAGATGGCAACCCACAAACCCTAACTATAGGGGTTGGGAACATTAAGTGCTCACCAGGCCCAGTTATTTGTACTGGTCTTGTATGAGCCAGTGGGAAGAGTTAGCGAGGCCACCTACATGCAGGGTCTTGTAGAAAGGGGGAGGTCAGACTGGGCCCCGACCAAAGGCCTAGAAAACTAGTCCATTTAGCGAGATATATTGACTGAAAATGTCTAGTAAACAAGATCAGTAGTTGCATTCCTTTTTGGTGAGCCAATATGACATGAAAAACCTGGTTGGTTGTGGCACCTCTTTTTATTTGGTTTGCAAGCATCAGAGAAATCCTCATGTCAGGGAGGGCATCATCAACATATTGCCATTCACAAAACTATCCACAACTTGCCGACGCCAACCGAATGAAATGCCATTCTGGTCCAGTGAGTCTGTGGACCACAAGGAAAATGGTGCAGAGAAAGAAAACAGGCATAAAATGAATTCCTGAAATTAGGGGAAACAGAAGGTACTTTTTGAAATACACAGTGGCTCTCAGCTTTTGATAGAACCTACATTAGGAACAAGGGACGCGGGTGGCGCTGTGGGTTAAACCACAGAGCCTAGGGCTTGCCGATCAGAAGGTCGGCGGTTCGAATCCCCATGACGGGGTGAGCTCCCGTTGCTTGGTCCCTGCTCCTGCCAACCTAGCAGTTCGAAAGCATGTCAAAGTGCAAGTAGATGAATTGGTACCACTGCAGCGGGAAGGTAAACGTGCGCTGCTCTAGTTCGCCAGAAGCGGCTTTGTCATGCTGGCCACATGACCTGGAAGCCGTACGCTGGCTCCCTCAGCCAATAATGCGAGATGAGTGCTGCAACCCCAGAGTCGGTCACAACTGGACCTAATGGTCAGGTGTCTCTTTCTTTACCTTTACCTTTACATTAGGAGCACAGAAAGAGATTGAAGGAGACCTTAAAATCTCAATATTAAAGATGTTGCAAAAAACAAACTTCAAGTGACCCTTATGTTCATACATCTAGAAACGGGAACCTTTCTATTTTCTTTTGAGGGAAGCACTTCCTCGACAAAAGGGGCGGTGCCCCATGCTAGTGATAGGTAGGAACAGAACCAGATGTTGGGGGGGGGGGCTGCAGCAGAAAATGGGTGAGAAAAGTCATTCACTCTCTCATATCCACTCCAGCCTTATCTTGCCATCCACATTAATTTAGGCCAATAACATTCGATTCCGCCATGTCCTAGATAAAATGAGGACTTTCAATATCACAATCCTACACATGTTTTTCTGGGAGTAAGCCCCACTGTTTCTGAGTAAACATGGCATAGGCTTGCTCCGCATGTCTCCTCTTAACTTTCTGCTTGGGAGGAGTTCCGTTTAATTGCTCACAAAGTGTCTCGGAGGGCACAGAGTTTGACAGTGAATTAGAAGCAGCGAAAGGATGTTTCACTGATGCTGAGAAGGGGGAATAATGTTTAAGCTAGACGTGTTCTCATTCCTAATTGAGAAGATGTCAACCTCACTCCTGACCCCTTAATTCCTGAGAGAATGGGATGTGACTTGGCCACAGAAATGGTTCTATGTAGGGTTTTTTTCTTCTTCTCGGTCACCTACAGCTGACCTAGCAATATGGAGAACAGACAGAACTTTTAAAAAGTGGGTTTTGGCTTAGTTCCTCTTGAACGCACTTCCTTTTGCTTCACTGTGAATATTCGCAAATGTCACTGCATCTGGATTGGAGACTTGGCTTGTTTTTAATTAACTCCTCAAGATGATTTTCAAAAAATAAATAAAAAATAAGTAAAATCCTTAGAACAAGGTATAAAGGCTACAATCCTTATCCTTCCTACTCATGAATAAGCAATGTGCATTGATGGCACAGTGTTAATAATTAATTAAAAAAAATAAGTCCTCTTGATGCTTGTGAGGGTTGCTCTTGAGGAAGCACGTTGAGGAGCTCATCAAAACTTGTTCAAAAGGATACCAAAGCCCTAGAGAGACTTCTGCCGACTTTGAGACTCTTTCTATTTGGCCCTAAAATAATAAGATCTCATTAAGCTGACTGATGGGAATCATTTTTCTGTATTTCATGTTGCTCATTTCTATTGCTTTGTTATTTCTTAAGTGGGCCTAGCACAATTCCAAGTCCAAGGAGGATGCATCGCATCCTCAGAGCGCTATTTCACTGCAACCCCTGTTTAAAAGACTACAAAATGAATGCAGTCAGTGGGTTCCTTGACAACACGAGCTTCTTGCTCAAGACGTTGCAGCAGAATGTTTATCTATCTTTGAGATATGCCAGAATGTACAGTTGCAACATTCAGGTTTTAAATGGCTAATCCAAACATGCATTTTGTATGACAGATTTTAGTTTCAAAATTAAAATTCTTTAGACTTCTTTGGTTTGGATGTTGTTTTTGTTGTTGTTTGAGGGGAGGCAGAATCTGTTAAGAAATATGAGAGCTTCTTAACTGTAGTATAATAAAGGCAATTGGTAGTTATCTTATTAGTTGCTGTCATCTACTGAACACCACCCCCTGCAAACTATCAAATATGATCAAATGTTAAATGCTGTCATATGTCACCTATCAGCAGCTGTCAGTTACTAAAATCATTGCTTGTCAGCTATGAAACACAGCCAACTTACAGTGCAATTCTATTTGTGTCTGCTTGGAAATAAGTCCCACTGAATTTACACTGATATTCATTCAAATGAAATGAGTAGCATTTCATATCTCATTTCAGTCTAGATGCACATATTGTAGATTTTAGATACATTATTGTAAGTATTAGATATATTAAAAATCATGGCATCAAATTTATAACTGCCTATTTAATTTTTCCCAAAGTTGAAAAGTGGATGAGAATTCTTACTCATGAAATGAAAATTCTGTACATGTTTTCTGATCCACTCTACTATAAAAATTTGGAAAGCTGATTGTTTGCTATGCATTTGGCCATCTTTTAAGATGTCGTAACCAATATTGCATTATTGTTCCTGAGATCAAGGAGCAGATTTTATTCTATTTTTTGATACAGTTGGACAGCATTTTGAATCAAGACAGCAGACTAAACCATTCAAAACTGCAGTGATTCTAACAACTGGTTTCAAAACTGCACTGATGTTTTGGTTTCTTAGAATTTCAAAACAACAGCTGGTACAAGGCTGCTAGTAATTGCATCTTGCAAAGTTCCCCCATATTGGGCTGTGGGAAGATGGCATCTTTGTTTTCTTGAGAGAAGCCACAACCTCTTAAACTAGCCTTTTCTAACCTGGTGCCCTCTAGATGTCTTCTAAACATAGCCAGGATTTTGGTTAGGGGAGGGCAACCAAAGTTGATGAGCTTTTTTGGCATGTTTTTTTTTTTAGGAGATCGTGTCCGCCCCCTTCCCAATTTGCTGGGAAATCATCAGTAAATATACCCCCAGACTTTGGATGGGGGCAGGCTTCTCCGGGGGGGGGGGGGTAGAACCTCGCTTAATTGAGTACTTTCAATGCATTTCAATAACTTTGCTGGATCTAAGATGAAAGTTGGAATGGATTGAAACACGTTTGTACATCCCTTGCTAAGTGGAACCTACTTGGTGCATTTTCCATCAGGCTCCTACCTCCAGCAGCTGTCTCCTGCCAGCAGCCACTACATCTGGTTACAAGCAAAGGGATGGAAGGGAAGAAACCATCAGGCTCTTCCCTCTGTCACCTGTCACTTGATACCATCCATCACAACTGACGACAAGAAGAGAGAGGGAGGGAAAGCAGGGTTACTCCTTTTGACTCTGCTGAGAGCCGAGCGACTTCTGACTCCTCCTTTCCTTGAGCAAATTCCATTCCAGCTGATCATTCTTTGAAGTTCATAGCCAAGAAGTAGCGCCTGAGTTTGCTTTTTTCCTTCTTCCTCCCAATCCTTTTTTTGTCAATTGTGTGTCATGTATTTTAGATTGGCGTTACAAACTTCTTATTGATATTTATCAGTTGCTCTGAGACCTGAGGTCAAAATGCTTTAAATAAATAAACAAACACTAAAGCAGTTTTGAACCCAATTTCAAACATCTTGGACCCTGTGATTGGAAGAACCCTGCAATCTTGATGATGATGCCACCGGGGGCTGCCCAGTTGGCATTTGATCCCCCTGACAGGGCCTTCTCAGTGATGGTTCCCAATTTGTGTAATGCCATTCCTGGTGAGGTGCATCCACCTCCCTCTTTACAGGCTCCCAGGAA
Organism: Darevskia mixta; assembly: GCA_034641385.1. Classification (NCBI taxonomy): domain Eukaryota; kingdom Metazoa; phylum Chordata; class Lepidosauria; order Squamata; family Lacertidae; genus Darevskia; species Darevskia mixta. The sequence goes on along the minus strand of JAWWNH010000042.1, from coordinate 12,060,987 downwards.
GAATGTTAAAACATTCCTGTTTTCCCAGGCATTTGGTGGCTGACAGATGCCCTGAAAACATTGGCTGAGGAAATGTGGATTGTTTTTAGCTGCGTTTAGAACATTTTTAATGGTATTGTTAGTGATCTGTTTGCTGCCCTGAACTCCTTTGAGAGGAAGGGTGGGTTGTAAATTTAATAATAATAATAATAATAATAATAATAATAATAATAATAATAATTTATTTAAGCACCATCAGTGTACGTGGTGGTTAACACAAGAAAGACAGATCCCTTGTGGCTTATGTTTAAACTACAACTAAATAAATCAGGTTACGCAACTGTTAATAAAATACAGTGCCAAAGATGGTGACAAAATACCATGAGCATTTCATGGTCCACTTTGTTTCCTGGTGGTCTGAGCAGCTGACGTATGTCAGGAAAGTTTCCTGCTGTTAAAATTCTCTATCTACTTGAGCGTTCCACTTCTCTCCCCATACACCATCTGTCTCCTTCCCTTCCTTTCAAGATTCAAAGTGTAAACACTGAGAGCTAAAGAGCAGGGAAACCAAGAATAGAAGATGTGAAACCTAAGCAGTTTCTGAGCTCTTTGAAGGGTCCCCATAGATATCCACGTACAGGGAGCCCCCAATGGAGAACTTCATCGAAAAGGCAATCCTCCACCTTGAGCCTCTCCACCAACACAAACAAGTGGAAGCAGCATGCCATTCTTTCCACAGTGAGAGATGAAAGTGATGGCTGAATACAAAAAGAAGATGCATATGCTACTAAGGCAACTAAATCATAAGTAAGCAGCCAAATGGGCTCTAAAAAATGCTACCATAGGAGGCACAGCTGTTCGACAAGACAGAGATAGCATCTTCCAATACAGATTAAATTCCGTGTTGCAAAGCACATTCATATTCAAAACATTAAGACCAGAAAGGAGAGAGAGAGAGAGAGAGAGAGAGAGAGAGAGAGAGAGAGAGGGAGAGGAAAAAGTGATGGAAAACATTGCTTTCATAAGTGCACACAAACCAATTAGATGAAAACATAATTTTGAGGGAAAGCAGTGGCAGCTTTGCCTCCCAAACACTTTTGATTGGCTGCCTTTTGATGTGCAAATCAATGGTGCTGGGTTAGCTACCCGCAGAGCAGAAATGACCAAAATGTTTTGCTGTTTGAGGCAGGACAGTAGATGAAGTCTCTTCCCCTGCACCCCAATTTCAAGAGACTAAACACTCAGGAGGAGAGAAGTAATCAGATTGGGGGGGGGGTGTTCATAGTACCCAGTCAAAATTCCAAATGTGCCAAGGAGACTCAAAACGTTAGTGACCCTTGCTCTAGGATTTGGCCAACACTTACTTCAAACTTTATACAGGACCATTTCCACATGGACACATGGAATCCCAAGGCATTGGAGAATATGCTAGGATGCACTGTAGTGTATGCTGCCATTTTGTGTGAGGTGTTTGTGAGACCTGGTGTGCTTAATTATTGTCTGTCCAAATAGAGGGTTTCCAAGAAGGTGCTCGGCATTCCCATGTGGCACATCTCAGGGCAAAATTAGGACGTCAGGTTTTCAAAACAAAAATACTCCACAGTAGTTTGAGGGATCCCACAATCCATTCCAATTTCTGAAGTTGCCTCAGTGTTTGCACAGAGGCACATAAGGCAACAATGGGAAACGTTTTGGCAGATCAGGAGTGACAACATTCCCTTCAGGGGCAATGTCATTGGTGGGCAAGACCAGGGACAAAAGTGGGTGGAGCAACAAATGTAAATTTACCTTTGTACAATAGGCTCGTTTCTACGCACACTCATGACACCCTTTTCTCTATCCTCTATGCAGTGAAGGAAGAAGAACTACCCAAGTTCGAGGACAAATTCTACCTGTATATAGTAGGCTAGTTTCACTGTCTCCCATTCACTCTCCCTCCCATATACAGGCAAGCAAGAAACATTATCAGAGTTCAAGGGCACATTCTAGCCAATCATAATAATAATGAATAATAATTTATTATTTATACCCTGCCCATTTGGCTGGGTTTCCCCAGCCACTCTAGGTGGCTCCCAACGGAATATTAAAACATTAAAAACATCCCTAAACAGGGCTGCCTTCAGATGTCTTCTAAAAGTCAAGTAGTTGTTTACTTCCTTGACATCTGATGGGAGGGCGTTTCACAGGCGGGCACCACTACCGAGAAGGCCCTCCTCTGCCTGGTTCCCTGCAAGCTCACTTCTCGCAGGGAGGGAACCTCCAGAAGGCCCTCAGAGCTGGACCTCAATGTCCAGGCTGAATGATGGGGGTGGGGACACTCCATCAGGTATACTGGGCTGAGGCTCATTAGGCCTTTAAAGGTCAGCACCAACCCTTTGAATTGTGCTTGGAAACATACTGGGAGCCAATGTAGGTCTTTCAGGACCGGTGTTATATGGTCTTGGCTGTCACTCCCAGTCACCAGTCTAGCTGCGGCATTCTGGATTGGTTGTAGTTTCCAAGTCACCTTCAAAGGTAGCCCCTCATAGAGCACATTGCAGTAGCCAATCCAACACACTTCAGGAGGACTGATTAGGGGTGCAGCCTGGGGAGAGACTAGCAGGGAGGTATAGCCAGGTAAAGAGGCCTGGAGACCCACACGCATCCCTTCTTCCTGGAGTGCTACTAGTCTTGTATGCATGGGTTTGTTGTATAGCTATGGAAGAATATCCAAATCTGCAGCTGAAGTGTTACAGCTCAGGGGGGAAAAGCTTAGCCCCCGTATCTGCCGTTTTTGTGGACTTAAGGTAACATTCTGTCATGTTTTCCTTTTTGCACCAAGATCCAGTAGAATAAATTCTACCTTACTTTATGAGCTTGTACTGTGTACTACCCGCAACTGGAAATACGGCTCTTAAGGTACACATGTACAATCTAAATGATTGTAGCTCGGATATCCTCACCTGTGCAGTTGTATTTATAGAACGAAAAAGCTTCAAATAAATTGTGTGCATTTCTACTGTGGGAAGTAGCCGCAGGATGTGAAGTTCAATAGATCACCAGGCCAATCCCCCGAACATGCCAAAATCTATTATACTGCTGTCTCTTTTAACGATTCCCAAAGTTCTTGTGCTATATTTAACAGGCTTAAAAAAAAAATTCCTCAAATATACGGCCAAGATCCATGTCCACAGAAAAAGCATTTCCTTTGTTTATGACTTTTGGGGGTGGGTGATGGAAGCATACCTGATGGATCTGCTTTGATTCATTTCCTTCTGTACCTCCACCACCCCCAAAGCCGTTTCAAAATCATTATCCTCCCGTTTAGCTCGATTTTAAGCTCTGCCCTTGATCTATTTTTAAGTGGCGGAGATTTTTCTGGAGTTTAACTCGCCACATCAATTTTAAGAAACAAGCATTCCTTCTGGTTTCCCTTAGAGATTTCAGAATCTCAAAGCAATTTGTCCCCCAAATTATTATGAACTCCTTCTCCTACTTCTCTACTACAGTGCCCCCAATTGAGTTTCAGCCTCTAAGACGCAGAGCCTGTTTCATCTTGTGGAAACTTTTATTCCCTCAGCTCTGTGTCAGAGGCTCATCTTCCTGGACATTTTAAAGGGTTTTCTCTCCCCTGCCTCTCGTTGTCAAAAATAGGAAGTCATGGTTTTCAATAGATAAGCCTTGGTTTATTGATACAAAAGCTTGGAGTTTTATTTCTCCTCTGCTGCTGTGCAACTTGCCTCATATGGAGTTAGTTTTTTCTTATCAGCATTGTATCTTGCAAAAAGGCATTTTCTTCCACGAGATTTTCTGAGCACTCCAATGCTTACGCTGTAGTATTCTGAACAGGGTACATTATTTAGGAAGGAACCAGTGAAATCTATTGGATCTTTTTTCCCCTTGAACTTGGATTTCAGTAATAGAAATAGAGTTTATAGAGAACAAAAAATGCTATCAGGGCCAACCTTCAGGCAGATTATCTTTCCAAGTGGTTTAGAAGCAGATCTGTGAATCTCATGGTCTGAGGCAGGGCCTAACCCAATGGAAAAAGCTACAGTTATCTCTGTTTAAATCCCAGAACCCTATTCAACACACAGCATATTAGGGATATGTAGCAACAGAAGGTGAAGGTTGTAGAATAGGCACTACAGATTTTGACAGCCCTGCTCAGTGCTTGGAATGAACTAGTTCAGTTTAAATAAATTCACTGAATTAGCTCAAAAATCTCTGAACTGTACCTCACAGTAGCTCCCATAACTGCCAGGTGAATTGAACATGAATTAGGTTCGTTTGGGGGTAGAATTTTGAATGGTTTCTAGTTCATCTTCAATTTCATTCTCTTACCTGTATTTAAAAAAGCAAATTAAAAAAAATCTTTCCACTCTTTAGACCTTTTTTTTTTTTTTAGGTCCTCAACATGGTATTTTATTTTGTTCATACACTATGCCATAAACTCATATGGAATTGGTTCCAGCAGCTCTGGCTCCTTGCCATTGTTTCTCACAAAGTGGGCTTCTCTTGGAGGAGCAGGCTGGTGTTTTAGTTCAAACCAAGTTCCCTTTTCCTTTCCTTCTTTTTTCTTTCTTTCATTTTCTTTCACACGCTGCAAGAAGCTGTCTCTGCTCTTTGAGTGCTTAATATGCTCAATTCGCACATTAATTCTCTTGGCCAGAATCTTGCCCTTAACTTTCTTGTTCACAATAATGCCCACAGCATGCTGGGTAATGTTGTATACCCTTCCTGTCTTGCCATGGTAACATTTGTGGGGCATGCCTTTCTGAATTGTGCCCATGCCCTTTATGTCAACAATATCACCCTTCTTATAGATGCGCATGTAGGTAGCGAGAGGGACCACACCATGTTTGCGAAAGGGTCTTGAGAACATGTAACGTGTCCCCCTCCTCTTCCCCTTGGTGTTGGTCATCTTGAGGGATTACTGTAAGATGGCGTCCGAGTTTAACCATTGTAATTGTTGGGAAATATAAATAAAACTATTCACATGTCACTGAGAGCTTTTAAGGTTTCTTTTCTTTTTTGCCTTTTTGGGGAGGGGTCTTTTAAGTGTATTCTATACTTCAGCACAGCAGCTTCATTTGGATGAACTTGATCTGAACTGTGCTCCCAAAGTAATCAGCTCCCGAACGCCGCAAACCCGAAAGTGAGTGTTCCAGTTTGCAAACGTTTTTCAGAAACTGAACATCCGGCGCGGCTTATGCAGCTTCCAATTGAGTGAAGGAAGCTCCTGCAGTCAATTGGAAGCTGCACCTTGGTTTTCGAATGGTTCCAGGAGTTGAATGGACTCCCACAATGGAATAAGTTTGACAACCAAGGTACCACTGTAGTAAAGGTAAAGGGACCCCCGTTAGGTCCAGTCGCGGATGACTCTGGGGTTGTGACGCTCATCTCGCTTTATTGGCCGAGGGAGCCGGTGTACAGCTTCCGGGTCATGACTAAGCTCAGCATGGCGAACCAGAGCAGTGCACGGAAACGCCGTTTAACTTCCCGCAGGAGTGGTACCTATTTATCTACTTGCACTTTGACATGCTTTCGAACTGCTAGGTTGGCAGGAGCAGAGACTGAGCAACGGGAGCTCACCCTGTCGCTGGGAATCGAACTGCCGACCTTCCGATCGGCAAGCCCTAGACTCTGTGGTTTAGACCAAAGAGCCACCACTGTATTAGGTGAGGGCTAATGATGAGTGCCACAAAGATATGTGCATTGACCTCTTGAACAGAAATTAATGGACCAGTGTACATTTGTCATGTAGAGAATATGTCGGGTACACATAGATGTTACTGTACACACCCATTATTTTTGTATCTTTCCTTCCTAACCTCAGCAGGAATAATTAGGATGAAGGTTTCTTTGAGACATCACATAGGAGCTAGCTAAAGAGGTGAGAGAAACAGTTGACCAGCTCAACAGTAGACCTGTTAGCTTCTTAATAATAAATCAATAGGACCACTCCACAGTGAGGACTAAAATGTCTGCTAGTGATGGGTCCGTGTCAAAGCTCTGACTTTACCATAGATCTAGGTTCTATCCCTCTTAGCTCCATGCACTGTAAAGGTTTATTTCATTTCATTGGAAGTCTCAGCTGTGATGTACTTTCTGCTTTTGTGCTTTTCTCCTCTTCAATGCTTGGTTGAATTTAAAAGCTCTAAGCAACCAGCTTTGCTGGTTACCGCAGCACAGGATCAAAAGCATCGATGCCTGACTGCTGTCTAACAGAATCTTTTCAAGTTTTTCAAGTGCAAGTTCAGTGTAATAGCTCCCCATCACCACCGGAGCATTTCTTCATTCATGGCATTAGTGTCACTGAGGAGAACGAGCAAATTATCCAGGGAGACCGAGACTTGCAGCTCTCAAATATGTTGCCTGTTTGCATACTTTCACAGGAAGAGGGCAAGAGCAGGTTAAGCGATGAAAGCATTTCAGACATCTTGTCTGATAAGGTTTGATGTTAGATTGATGAGCAACTCTGATAAAAAATATGTTTACTTAACTTGGTGACTTAAAAGTCATGCTAAGCAATCGGAAGAATTGTTTAGTGTGGCTCTTTCCCCCGACTCCAATTGCAGTCTGAAGAGACAAGAGAGAGCCATATGACATGGTTCTGTTGATCATCTAGCTTGGCACCAAAGCTGCTTTCATGTGACATGCTTAAGGAGGAAGCCCATGTTCTCTAGGAGGGCATACTCTCCCAAATTTCTCTGATGAAAATAGGGATGTCCTATTCCATCCCTCCAGCATTTCTCCAATGAAAACAGGGACATCCTAAGGAAAAGCAGGACATTCTGGGATCACATCAGAAACCAGGGACAGCTTCTGTAAATCCAGGACTATCCCTAGAAAATAGAGACACTTGGAGAATCATAGAATCATAGAATAGAATCATAGAATCATAGAGTTGGAAGAGACCACAAGGGCCATCCAGTCCAACCCCCTGCCAAGCAGGAAACACCATCAGAGCATTCCTGACAGGTGGCTGTCAAGCCTCTGCTTAAAGACCTCCAAAGAAGGAGACTCCACCACACTCCTTGGCAGCAAATTCCACTGTCGAACAGCTCTTACTGTCAGGAAGTTCTTCCTAATGTTTAGGTGGAATCTTCTTTCTTGTAGTTTGAATCCATTGCTCCGTGTCCTCTTCTCAGGACAGCAGAAAACAACTTTTCTCCCTCCTCTATATGACATCCTTTTATATATTTGAACATGGCTATCATATCACCCCTTAACCTTCTCTTCTCCAGGTTAAACATACCCAGCTCCCTAAGCCGTTCCTCATAAGGCATCGTTTCCAGGCCTTTGACCATTTTGGTTGCCCTCCTCTGGACACGTTCCAGCTTGTCAGTATCCTTCTTGAACTGTGGTGCCCAGAACTGGACACAGTATTCCAGGTGAGGTCTGACCAGAGCGGAATACAGTGGTACTATTACTTCCCTTGATCTAGATGCTATACTCCTATTGATGCAGCCCAGAATTGCATTGGCTTTTTTTAGCTGCTGCTAAAGGGCCATAGGATGCAGCAGAAGGCTTCCCCAGTGGCTGAAAGGGAGCTCCTGTGCAGCAGCAAAAAGCTTCATTGCTGTCTTGCCAGAGGGGTTCTGCAGGCAACGGGGGCAAAACCAGGACATTCTATGGGCAGGTTGCAAACAGGTGAGGAGAGTCTTTGGATGCACAAGATTTTAAGCCCCCTGGTGCTCTCAGCCTACTTCCAAACAGGCTCCAAGACTAGATGGATTGATGGCGGCTAACAGATTGAGGTTGAATCCTGACAAGACAGAAGTACTGTTTTTGGGGGACAGGGTGCGAGCGGGTGTGGGGGACTCCCTGGTTCTGAATGGGGTAACTGTGCCCCTGAAGGACCAGGTGCGCAGCCTGGGAGTCATTTTGGACTCACAGCTGTCCATGGAGGCGCAGGTTAATTCTGTGTCCAGGGCGGCTGTTTACCAGCTCCATCTGGTACACAGGCTGAGACCCTACCTGCCAGCAGACTGTCTCACCAGAGTGGTGCATGCTCTAGTTATCTCCCGCTTGGACTACTGCAATGCGCTCTACGTGGGGCTACCTTTGAAGGTGACCCGGAAACTGCAATTAATCCAGAATGCGGCAGCTAGACTGGTGACTGGGAGTGGCCGCTGGGACCACATAACACCGGTCCTGAGAGATCTACACTGGCTCCCAGTACGTTTCCGAGCACAATTCAAAGTGTTGGTGCTGACCTTTAAAGCCCTAAACGGCCTTGGTCCTGTATACCTGAAGGAGCGTCTCCACCCCCACCGTTCAGCCCGGACACTGAGGTCCAGCGCCGAGGGCCTTCTGGCGGTTCCCTCACTCCGAGAAATGAAGCTACAGGGAACCAGGCAGAGGGCCTTTTCGGTGGTGGCGCCCGCCCTGTGGAACGCCCTCCCATCAGAGGTCAAAGCAATAAACAACCACATGACCTTTAGAAAACACCTGAAGGCAGCCCTGTTCAGGGAAGCTTTTAATCTGTGATATTTTAATGTTTTGTTTTTTAATATTTGCTGGAAGCCGCCCAGGGTGGCTGGGGAGACCCGGCCAGATGGGCGGGGTACAAATAATAAATTATTATTATTATTATTATAGACGGGCCTTTGAGCTAGTGTACTTAATTCCCACCTGTTGTCAGTGGAAAGGGGTGGTGGAAGAGAAGAAACGGAATGGTAGAGGAAGCAGTGGAGGCTGGTCCACTGGGGCGAATGGAGCCCTACCCTCACTAGTCTGCCTTCTAACTTACAACCAGCCCAGAGGGTGGCACTGTCTGGGGCAGGTTTGTTCCCCTTAGAACAGGAGAATGGTGCCAAAACTAGAATTAGATAGCTTTGTCTGTCATTGGCTCTGATTACATCAACTGTTGGGGTCTTTGCCCTACCAATTCCAATGGGCACCACCCACCAAAGCAAAAAGGGGGGGGACTACTCCCACCTTCGAATCTGGATGGGGTGATTGCTCCAACATGAATTCTTCTTCTTCTTCTTCTTCTTCTTCTTCTTCTTCTTCTTCTTCTTCTTCTTCTTCTTCTCCTTCTCTCTCTCTCTCTCTCTCTCTCTCTCTCTCTCTCTCTCTCTCTCTCTCACACACACTATACCTCCATAGGATTCCTCTGTAAATTGAGTTTTGCATTTCCTATATCTCCATTGTGAAACAACAGCAAACAACATAATGCACGGTCAAATGTAAATATCTATCTCCCTCTTAGGAGCATGATCACGATTACTTTCCAAGATCTCCCCGCAAGAAGAGATGTCAGAGGCATTGCTTCTCTGTAGCAAAAATGTAAATGGTATTTAGTGACCAGTTATGCACATATTTGACACCATGTCTGGTCATGTAAATAGGTACAAATTAATCCTCCTCCAAATCATTTAGCTTCAGTAACCCAATTTTAGGTACTATAATTCATACTTAAAATGGCAATTTCCTGTACTTTTTTTTTTGAGGGGGGGGCACTGCATCACATGACTGAATGTTCTACTAACACAGCCAAAAATCCCTGTTGTTGTTGTTGTTCAGTCGTTCAGTCGTGTCCGACTCTTCGTGACCCCATGGACCAGAGCATGCCAGGCACGCCTATCCTTCACTGCCTCTCGCAGTTTGGCCAAACTCATGTTAGTAGCTTCGAGAACACTGTCCAACCATCTCATCTTCTGTCATCCCCTTCTCCTTGTGCCCTCAATCTTTCCCAACATCAGGGTCTTTTCTAGGGAGTCTTCTCTTCTCATGAGGTGGCCAAAGTACTGGAGCCTCAACTTCAGGATCTGTCCTTCTAATGAGCACTCAGGGTTGATTTCTTTAAGAATGGATAGGTTTGGTCTTCTTGCAGTCCATGGGACTCTCAAGAGTCTCCTCCAGCACCATAATTCAAAAGCATCAATTCTTCGGCGATCAGCCTTCTTTATGGTCCAGCTCTCACTTCCGTACATTACTACTGGGAAAACCATAGCTTTAACTATACGGACCTTTGTTGGCAAGGTGATGTCTTTGCTTTTTAAGATGCTGTCTAGGTTTGTCATTGCTTTTCTCCCAAGAAGCAGGCATCTTCTAATTTCGTGACTGCTGTCACCATCTGCAGTGATCATGGAACCCAAGAAAGTGAAATCTCTCACTGCCTCCATTTCTTCCCCTTCTATTTGACAGGAGGTGATGGGACCAGTGGCCATGATCTTAGTTTTTTTGATGTTGAGCTTCAGACCATATTTTGCACTCTCCTCTTTCACCCTCATTAAATGGTTCTTTAATTCCTCCTCACTTTCTGCCATCAAGGTTGTATCATCAGCATATCTGAGGTTGTTTATATTTCTTCCGGCAATCTTAATTCTGGTTTGGGATTCATCCAGTCCAGCCTTTCGCATGATGAATTCTGCATATAAGTTAAATAAGCATAAAAGTTAAATCTGCATATAAGTTAAATAATATAAGTTAAAAATCCCTACTCGTAGATAATTAGCATGTGGAGGAGAATGCTAAACTATAATGCTTTTCCAGACATCTAGTCTTCTATGTTCAGGGAATAATAATGAGTCTCTGATAGTAATCCCCTATTGTTCATAAGCATGACTTGCAACTACTAGAAGCTGTGCATCGTCAGCCTGGATAACTCAGTTGGTTGTAGCATGGTACTGATCACTGGCAGAGGAAGAGGGGGCGGGGGAGAGCACCACCCCCGGCAACGTGATCCCGGTGGGGTGCCATCGAGGTTGCCCCCCCACGCCCGTGCTGGGTGCCACGCCCCCACAGGCAGTGCACCACGCTCCTTCAGGTGGCGCACCACACCCCCAGGATGTGCACCAGCCATGCCCCCACCTGCTGTCCGCCCCCCGATGCCCCTCAATGCTGGTAACGCCAAGGTTACAGGTTCAGTTCCCATATGGGATAGCTGCACATTTCTGCATTTCAGGGGTTTGGACTAGATGGTCCTCAGGGTCCCTTCCAACTCTACAATTCTATGATTTTATTGTGACCCCAATACTGTGGAACTCCTTCCTAATTAAGATTAGGCAGATCCGCAGTCATTTTCTGTTTATAGGATTAAAATTAATTCTTCTTCTTCTTTGTATCTGTAAACATTTTATGTACAATTGGAGATTCTGGATATCAAGCCATATGCAAATACCTTGGTTTTCGAACAGCTTCGTTCTCGAACGTTTTGGCTCCTGAACGCTGCAAACCGGGAAGTGACTGTTCCGGTTTGCAAACTTTCTTTTGGAACCCGAACGTCTGACGGGGCTTCCGTGGCTTCTGATTGGCTACATGAGCTTCCTGCAGCCAATCAGAAGCTGTGCTTTGGTTTCCGAATGTGAGCAGTCACCTACCCTCTGAACTGACACAGCCAAGACATTTCTTTTTCCCCATGGTGAGTGCTTATCTAAGCACAAGATGGAAGGTCTTTGACATATATCTTTTGTTTGGTTTATCTTTTGTTTGGGGGAGGCTTTGTAAACCCTCATGGGGAAATGACACTCGGGGTTTAAGGTATAAGAGGAAGGAATCCTCCTGGTCTTCCAAGCAGTTTTGTGATATTACTAATTAGTAAATAAATAAATTTAGAGGATCCTGATTATGAATTTCCCATTCACATCTAGTTTGGACCAGAGAAATAAGGGGGAAATTCTTCGTGGGGTGAGCATTCCCTAATTCCAAGCAATGCTCTGATATACAGGGTTTTTTTAAAAAAGGAAAAAGGAAAAGCCCTTTGCTGACTCAATGGAATAAAGCAAGGTATGAAAAGGCAATCAACTTTCACTAGAGGATTCTTCCCAATTGCAAAATTGCCTCATTTATTTCACTAAGCTGCTACACATTACAGGTTTGAAGAGTAAATCATAAGGATCCCAATAACAGAAATTACTCCAGAAGTGAAAATTCTTCACTTGGCTCTAACAAATGATCTAAAAGGAAGGGCAAGGTAATGCATCTTAGATTGAAAGGGTTGCTCAGCTAGAGAAGGGGCAAAACAGTAGCCCGGCAGATGGACACAGAAAATGAACAAGGCAGATTTACTATTACGATAATGGGCAATGACTGCACCCAAATTGCTTTTCATTTTCTAACCAGTAGCCCTTCAGAACTTCTACGGCCTACTAATTTCAATTATATATTAACTGATGGGCATTTTTTTTTTCATGCTTTAAAGATAGACAGGGTGCTATCTTAACATAGGCTCAAATAAGGGTGAGTGAAGCTGTCCATTTCTCTTGGTTTCTCATATTTCCACTCTTAATTTCAGTTCTCCACATTAGTGTTTTCTTAAAAAAAAAAGGTCATCATGAAAATCCATCAGAACCAGACGAAGCATGAAAAGGATGGAGGAGAGCTTGGCTTGATGCAAGTTCAGTCTCCGATCGCTTGGGGGAAGCCCTGGAGAGGAGGGGACTTAGAAGATTGAGGGGAGTCAGGGACTTTCGATTTCAGCAACTGATCCAAGGGGGCAAGACCTACCAGGGATGAGCTGCTATGCTCATTAGGCCTGACACCCCACCTAGTCTGTGCAGATTGTGTTCTTGGTAATAAAGAGTTAAGTCCAGCTTACACAGTGTGATTTATTGCCAGCTCGCTCCTGACCTAGGTGCTCTCCTCTGTCAAGAGCAGACGTCCCCAGACTAAGGCCCATGGGCCAGATACGGCCCAAGCGAGCCAATTTTCCGGCCCGTGATGACCCCCGTCGTCCTCCACTGCCATCCGCTCTTACCGGCGCGGCATGGCACAGCTGCCCATCTCCAGGATGGTGCAGCACTGGAAATAGCTTGTGCTTCGGGCCAGTTCCTCCGGCCCACCTCGCAATTGGCGCCGGAGGAACTGGCCCGAAGCAGGGTATGTTTGGGGACCCCTGGTCAAGAGGCTTTGGCAGACTTATGTGGCTACAGTGCTGGTGCTCCAAACAATACAGATTGACTGGATCGTGCAATTCTTTTCATTTCCCACAATGGCAATGTCACATGAAATGTATTGCAGTAAATTAAAAGGTGACCCGGAAACTACAACTAATCCAGAATGCGGCAGCTAGACTGGTGACTGGGAGCGGCCGCCGAGACCACATAACATCGGTCTTGAAAGACCTACATTGGCTCCCAGTACGTTTCCGAGCACAATTCAAAGTGTTGGTGCTGACCTTTAAAGTCTCAGTCCTGTATACCTGAAGGAACGTCTCCACCCCCATTGTTCTACCCAGACACTGAGGTCCAGTGCTGAGGGCCTTCTGGCAGTTCCCTCGCTGTGAGAAGCCAAGTTACAGGGAACCAGGCAGAGGGCCTTCTCGGTAGTGGCACCCGTCCTGTGGAACGCCCTCCCACCAGATGTTAAAGAGAAAAACAACTACCAGACTTTTAGGAGACATCTGAAGGCAGCCCTGTTTAGGGAAGCTTTTGTGATGACCTGGGAGTCAGACTCAGACGCTGAACCTGAGGGATCCCAGCCTGCACAGGATTCACTGCCTCCAGAACCAGCAGAGCCAGGGCTGGGGCCTGAGTCTCAAGGGGACTCACCTGTGCTGGATCCTCAGGTGCAGGCATCGGCTGAGGTTGATCTGGCTTCTAATGGGATGGAGGACTTATTGCCTGCAGGTGCTCCACTCCCCACCCAGTCAGGGGAAGCTGAGGTTGCCTCTGGGTCCGGTAACCCTCCAGCTTCTCCTGAGCTGCAAAGGCTAAGGGCAGAGAGGCGAAGGGAACTAAGTTCCCGCAGGAGGAGTGCTCGCCTCCAAGCCAGGAGAGGCGAGGCACCTGAGGATCGGAGCCGCCCTTTGCCTCGGGGCAGATAAAAGCCAGCCAGTCCCAGACCCAAGTTGCAGGAGCAACATCGGTGCTGCCTAGTTCCTGTTCCTGGTTCCTGCGTTCCTGACCTCAGCTTGGTTACTTCGGCTTCCTGACCTCGGCTTCCTGACCTCGGCTTCCTGACCTCAGCTTTGTTACTTCGGCTTCCTGACCTCGGCTTCCTGACTTCGGCTTCGTGACTTCTGGCTTGGACTGACCTTGGACTGGACTAGACCTCGCCTATCGGATATCCCTTGGGACCAGCACAGTTTGCTCCTGCCACACCCGCACTCCCCCTTCGTTGGGGTGCGTTCGGGAGGAACCTGTCGTCATGACTGACCAAGCGGCTGCGCTGGTGGCATTGGCCCAGGAGAACCAGGTCTTGACCCAGACAGTGCAGCAGCTAAGCAATGCGGTTACGGCGCTTCAGCAGCGTTTGGACGCCTTACCGGCTCCTGGTGCCGGCGCCCCAGCTCCAGGCAAGTACCCAGTGGCCCTGCCAGAAAAGTTCGATGGGTCCCCGGGCAGCTTTCCCATGTTTCTCGCCCAGGCCAAACTGTATATTCAGGGGCGAGCCCGGGATTTCCCCGACGACCGCACCAAGGTGCACTTCCTGATCAGCTTGCTGAAGGACCAGGCGGCCAAGTGGGCATTGCCGCTGCTCCGGCAAGACTCCCCCTTGCTGACAGACTATACGGGGTTTTGCAACCATTTTGAAACCGCGTTCGCCAACCCTCAGAAGGCGAGTCAAGCCAATCGGGCAATTCGGCGGTTGAAACAGGGCAAGTCCACAGTGGCCGCCTATGCCACGGAATTTCGGCTGTTGGCGCAGGACTTGACCTGGAACGATTCCGCACTTCGGGACCAGTATCTCGAGGGGCTTTCGGACGAGATACTGGACCAGCTGGCCACCTTGGATCGCCCCGCCACGCTGGAGGCCCTCATCCAACGGAGTCTACAGATAGATGATCGGTTGGAGGACCGGTGCCAGGCCCGGGCCCGCCAGCACTCTGGGCTCCCGACTCCAGTGCTCCCCAGCAGTTCCACGGCCAGAGCCGAGTCACTGGAGGAGCCGATGCAGCTCGGGGCAGCACGGCCTCGCCTCTCCCCTTCGGAGAAGACACGACGTCGGGGGGGAAACCTGTGTCTCTACTGCGGGGGGAGTGGACACTACGCCCGAACCTGCCCCGAGAAACGCCAGCCGCAGGGAAACCGCCAACCCCAGTAGCCAATGGCCCAGGCTATCTGGGGTCCCAAGCATCGCATGATGGGCCCTCACCAGTGGAATTGCAACACCTCATGATCCCAGTGCGTCTATACCCCCCAGGCGGGCCCTGGATTCTCACCCACGCTCTGGTGGATTCAGGGGCAACCCGCTCCTATATGGACTCTGCCTTCGCCGCTCAGCATCGGGTGCCGCTCCAGAACAAGCCAGAACCGGTGCAGGTGGAGGCAATCGACGGACGGCTCTTGCAATCAGGCGCCGTTACTCGGGAGACCCAGCCCTTGGTCCTGTGCCACCAGCAGCACCGGGAGGTGCGTACCCTGGACATTGCCACCATGCCCCGGTTTCCCCTGGTGCTGGGGATGGACTGGCTGGAGTCTCACAATGTTCAGATCGATTGGGTCAATCGAACTGTACGCTTCCCAGACTCGGGTTCGATTGCTCAGTCCGAGATGCTTTCGGCCGCCTCCATGGGGGAGGCTGCGTCAACGCTCCCCGCCGTGTACCGGGACTACGTAGACGTGTTCGAGGAACAGGGGGCAGACCGGCTGCCTCCTCATCGGTCTTTTGACTGCGGCATAGACCTCCAGCCTGGGGCGCCTCTGCCTGTGAGTCGCCTATACTCTCTTTCGGAGCCAGAGCGTGAAGCCTTACAGGACTTCCTTCACAAGAACCTGGAGCGGGGGTTCATTAGGCCCTCTACCTCTCCCACCGCCGCTCCAGTACTCTTCGTTAAGAAGAAGTGTGGGGAGCTTCGCCTCTGCCATGATTACCGAGCCCTGAATAAGATCACCATCCCAGACCGGTATCCCTTGCCCCTAATTGCAGAGTTGCTGGAGCGGGTGCAAGGGGCGCAGATGTTCACCAAACTGGACCTCCGGGGGGCTTACAACTTGATTCGGATCCGTGCCGGGGATGAGTGGAAGACCGCATTCGGGACCCGTTATGGGCAGTTCGAGTACCTGGTCATGCCGTTCGGACTATGCAACGCGCCCGCCGTGTTCCAACGGTACATCAACCACGTGTTCCAGGACTTGCTCGACAAGTATGTGGTGGTGTACCTCGATGACATTCTGATTTATTCCCGTGACCCAGCTCGCCACGAGAGTCATGTCCGGACCGTGTTGCAGCGCTTGCGGGAGCACCGCCTGTACGCTAAGCTCAGCAAGTGCGAGTTCCACCAGCGGTCAGTGGACTTCCTCGGACACCGACTCTCCCCTGACGGTGTACAGATGGACCCCGGGAAGGTGTCTGCGGTTCGAGAGTGGGCGGTGCCGCGGAACCGCAAGGACCTACAGCGGTTTTTGGGGTTCGCCAACTATTACCGGACATTCATTGCGGACTATGCTCATCGCACCACCCCGTTGACCCGACTGCTGCGCCCCAAGACGCCCTTCGCCTGGGATGAGGAGGCTGAGGTGGCATTCCAGGGATTGAAAGCCTGTTTCCAGAAGGCGCCAATTTTGCAGCATCCTGATCCCTCTCGTCCCTTCGTGGTGGAGACTGACGCCTCCAGTACGGCTCTCGGTGCCGTCTTGTCCCAGCAACATGGACCAGATGCGCCACTGTTACCCTGCGCCTACTACTCCCGGCAGCTCCTTCCGGCGGAGCGTAACTATACCGTGTGGGAGCGGGAACTACTGGCCATCAAGGTGGCCTTTGAGGTCTGGCGCCATCATCTTGAGGGGGCACGACACCCGGTGGAAGTGAGAACCGACCACCGGAATCTGGAGTACCTCCAGACCACTCGCAGGCTAAACCAGCGGCAGATCCGGTGGGCACTGTTCTTCTCCCGGTTCCAGTTCCGGATCCGCTACATCCCCAGCTCCCAAAACCAGAAGGCGGATGCACTGTCCCGGAAACCGGAGGACATTGCAGAGACGGTGCAGCAGGCGGCCCCAACAACGATCATCCCACCAGCAGCTTTCCTGGCTGTTCATGAGACTGAGTCGCTGCTGGACCGAGTGCGGAAGCAGCAACGGGTCGACGCGTGGGCTCAGGAACGGATTCAGGAATTGGCCAGTGGATCATGTCCTCGATACCCAGAACTGGTTGTGCACCAGGGTTTGCTGATGCACCGTGGTCGGTTGTACATCCCACCAGGGCCTTTGCGGGCCGAGGTACTCCAAATGTCACACGACGCCCCGGCAGCTGGCCACTTCGGGAGGTATCGGACCACCCACCTGGTCAGCCGGGAGTTCTGGTGGCCCCGCTTGAAGGCCGACGTGGCACGGTACATTGGGGGGTGCGAGGTCTGCCGGCGAGCCAAGGGATCGACCGGGAGACCTGCGGGACTGCTACAGCCACTGCCAGTTCCCCCTCGTCCATGGCACACGGTCTCATTGGATTTCGTGGTAGACCTACCCCCATCCCGTCAGTGTACCTGCCTCCTGGTATTCACAGACCACTTCACTAAAATGGTGCACTGCGCCCCGTGCCCGTCTGTACCCTCAGCCAAGGGAGACGGCGCAACTGTACCTACAAAACGTCTTCCGCTTACATGGCCTATCGGAACGTTTGATCTCCGATCGTGGTGCCCAGTTCACCTCCCGGTTCTGGCGCGCTCTACATCAGGCTCTCGGGACGGAGGTCTGCCTATCTTCGGCCTACCATCCACAGACGGATGGACAGACCGAACGGGCAAACGCGGTGTTGGAACAGTACCTCCGGTGCTACTGCAGCTTCCACCAGGACGATTGGGTCGACCACCTGGCGTTGGCCGAGTTCGCATATAACAATGCAGTGCACGCTTCCACCCAACAGACCCCGTTCCAGGCAAGCTATGGGTACCACCCGCGGTTGTTTCCAAGCGTACTGCCGGCATCCGCAGTTCCCGCAGTGACAGACTGGCTACAAGAGCTCCAGTCACAGCAGCAGCTTCTGACGGAGCAACTGAGCCAGGCCAAGGACGCGTATAAGGCCCAGGCCGACCGTCACCGGCAGGAGGGGCCGGAACTCCATGTCGGAGACCTGGTATGGCTCTCCACCCGCCACCTGCACCCCTCTCGGCCTTCGCGGAAGCTGGATGCCCGCTTCACCGGCCCATTTCCGATCGTGGACCGTGTCTCACCTGTGGCATTCCGTCTCCGGTTACCCGCGACCCTGAAGGTCCACCCGGTATTCCACCGGTCCCTACTCAGTCCGGTCGCCCCGCCAGACGAGTTCCACCCAGACCATCCACGACCGCAGCCAGTTTTGGTTCAGGGGGAGCCCGAGTATGAGGTGGAGCACGTTCTTGACTCCCGATACCGCAGGGGGAAGCTCCAATACCTCATCGACTGGAAGGGGTATGGGCCCGAGGATCGGTCGTGGGAACCAGCGGAGAACGTCCACGCGCCTGTCTGCCTCCGTGATTTCCATGCGTCTTACCCCAGCAAGCCTGGTCCGGCCCCTCGGTTGAGGGGGGGGCCTGGGAGGGGGGATGGTGTGATGACCTGGGAGTCAGACTCAGACGCTGAACCTGAGGGATCCCAGCCTGCACAGGATTCACTGCCTCCAGAACCAGCAGAGCCAGGGCTGGGGCCTGAGTCTCAAGGGGACTCACCTGTGCTGGATCCTCAGGTGCAGGCATCGGCTGAGGTTGATCTGGCTTCTAATGGGATGGAGGACTTATTGCCTGCAGGTGCTCCACTCCCCACCCAGTCAGGGGAAGCTGAGGTTGCCTCTGGGTCCGGTAACCCTCCAGCTTCTCCTGAGCTGCAAAGGCTAAGGGCAGAGAGGCGAAGGGAACTAAGTTCCCGCAGGAGGAGTGCTCGCCTCCAAGCCAGGAGAGGCGAGGCACCTGAGGATCGGAGCCGCCCTTTGCCTCGGGGCAGATAAAAGCCAGCCAGTCCCAGACCCAAGTTGCAGGAGCAACATCGGTGCTGCCTAGTTCCTGTTCCTGGTTCCTGCGTTCCTGACCTCAGCTTGGTTACTTCGGCTTCCTGACCTCGGCTTCCTGACCTCGGCTTCCTGACCTCAGCTTTGTTACTTCGGCTTCCTGACTTCGGCTTCCTGACTTCGGCTTCGTGACTTCTGGCTTGGACTGACCTTGGACTGGACTAGACCTCGCCTATCGGATATCCCTTGGGACCAGCACAGCTTTTAATGTTTAATAGATTATTGTGTTTTAATGTTATGTTGGAAGCCACGCAGAGTAATCTAGATCTATCCACCTGGTACATGTCGAAGTGCCAGACTGGGGTGGGGAGAGATTAAGTGAGGACCAATCAGACATCAGCTGTGGGGTCTACCCAGGAGTTGGAGCCCTAGGAAATTTCCAAGGATGTCAGGCAGTGGCACTGACCTTGGTCCATTGCACTTGTTCCCCATTCCACAACAGAGGCAGAAGCATAATAATAATAATAATAATTCTTTTATTTGTACCCCGCCCATCTGGCCGGGTCTCCCCAGCCACTCTGGGCGGCCTCCAACAGGTATAAAAATACATTAAAATATCACAGGTTAAAAGCTTCCCTAAATAGGGCTGCCTTGAGGTATCTTCTAAATGTCAGATAGTTGTTCCTCTCCTTAACCTCTGCTGGGAGGGCGTTCCACAGGGCGGGCGCCACTACCGAGAAGGCCCTCTGCCTGGTTCCCTGTAGCTTTGCTTCTCGCAGTGAGGGAACCACCAGAAGGCCCTCGGCGCTGGATCTCAGTGTCCGGGCTGAATGGTGGGGGTGGAGACGCTCCTTCAGGTATACAGGACCAAGGCCGTTTAGGGCTTTAAAGGTCAGCACCAACACTTTGAATTGTGCTCGGAAACGTACTGGGAGCCAATGTAGTTCTCTCAGGACCGGTGTTATGTGGTCCCAGCGGCCACTCCCAGTCACCAGTCTAGCTGCCGCATTCTGGATTAATTGCAGTTTCCTGGTCACCTTCAAAGGTAGCCCCACGTAGAGCGCATTGCAGTAGTCCAAGCGGGAGATAACCAGAGCATGCACCACTATGGCGAGACAGTCTGCGGGCAGGTAGGGTCTCAGCCTGCGTACCAGATGGAGCTGGTAGACAGCTGCCCTGGACACAGAATTAACCTGCGCCTCCATGGACAACTGTGAGTCCAAAATGACTCCCAGGCAGATAATGCAGATTTGAATCACTGTTGTACAAGTCATCAGATGTAACATTCCACTCAATGCACAAAAGCCTGTGTAATTAAACTACCTCTCACTTGCACCTGTGTAAGCATGTGTACCAGAAAATATTTGCAAGCCTGCTGCTTGTTTGCGACACAATGCCAAAGCTGCAGTTTTCACTTTAGGAGCAGACTATATAATGTATTCATTGCACCCCTATCTTGTAATTATCTTAATTAGATTGAAAGATTTCCAGTTTATCTGGTTTCACCGTGACTAGCATCTTGCCATTTCCATTTTAGTTGGTGTCATGGAAGGCTGAACAGACACAAAATTGGGAAGCTAGACAATAACTTTATTATCTCTCTCAAACATGAACAGAACAGGAACAGGAAACTCGTAATTGTACCCAGATTCAACTGAGTCCACTGCCACCTAGTACTGAAACGAAATAATCACACTGCCTGCATAACTGGGATCTCTAAGCTCTGCTTTTCATATAAACAATAGCAGATTGTCCCATTCCTGAATTATAACAGTTTAAAATAGCCAAATGTCATCCATGTGGAGTATTAGCAGTTAGTCTGGCTTGGATCTGTCTAACAGCACTACTGAAAATTTAAAAGAATGGCGCCATGGGAATATTTTAAAAGCTTAGAGTACATTTTGCACTCACTTAGCTGAAGGGAGTTCAAAATGTTCTCAATTATGTGTTCCTAAAGTCTTTTCTTGTAAATATACCTGCTTCTTTGTGAGTAATAAAATTCCTCCAGGCTTCTAAGTGAGCAGGCTTCCAAACAAGAGAAAAAGAAATGTTTCTATTATTATTTTAACGCTTCCCTTAAGATGATTAAAGTGATGGTGATTTTCTTCTTCTTCTATAGGTGACAAACTATATGGAATTTCAAATAGATGGGGAAACGTGCATTTTTTTTAAAAAAAAAAAAGTGTCGTGTGCATCTGAGTTAGCAGCATTAAAAATGAACCTCCCGTGGCTCTCCTGTATAATTCCATATACATTGTAGACACTTGAAGCCTCATCATTGTTCATGTTAAGCAATAAAATATATGTCACACAATAATAGAATACTATGCGAGTTGCACATTAACGAAACACCGCCAGAAGCCAGTAGATTATTTGGTATGCACGATGTAAAAACAGAAGAGAGCTAAAAAATAATGCTTGGACACTGTGAACAAACTAGTGTCACTGGAATACAAAAAAGGATATTATTCTATGCTACAAGTGCTACTTTATGGCCATCTGCATCTCCAACCAACCAAACTCCATCTACTGCAACAAAGGAACCAGAGAGGCTCCTATACTCAGGGCCTTTGGAGATCATGGCATTAAACCTCTGTTTAGTGTTCCCCTTTGCAAGAAAGCTATCGCTGATGAGTCAACTGTTCACTTTCCAAAGACTTTGCTGATTATTAGAGGTTACCCAAAGAGTGCAAGGAATGAACTTCCTATGTCAATGTAGTGATGATAGGTGGTGTTCAAATAAGTGCTACTCGGAGCAGATTCACTGAAATTAATGGACATGACTAAGCAGGATCCCTCAATTTCAATAAGTCTACTCCGAGTAAAACTTTGCTCCAAAGGGGAACAAAATAAAAATAATAATAATAATAATAAATTTTTATTTGTACCCCGCCCTCCCCAGCCGAAACCGGGCTCAGGGCGGCTAACAACAGTAAAAATCACAATAGAATAAAAACCAATTAGGTTAAAATACAAGTTAAAAACCAGTTTAAAATGCCGATTCATTTGCACCCATTACCAAACCAGGGGGAGGAAACCATCAGACTTTAAGTGTCCAACCCGAAGGCCAGGTGGAACAACTCTGTCTTGCAGGCCCTGCGAAAAGATGTCAAATCCCGCAGGGCCCTAGTCTCTTGCGACAGAGTGTTCCACCAGGTTCCTGCTGGTGGAACTGCTGCTTCCACAACTGCTGCTTCCACAAGAATGTGAGGCTCTGCAAAAGAGGGTATGCAGAGCATTGCATGTCTGTATTTAAATAAATATTACGTCATAGAAAATGCCAACAGCATCCCATGGCCTTTATCCTGAGAAAATCAAATGCAAGGTATGTACTGGGAACCTTGTGATCTCTTACTGCTTGGAGAATATATATATTCCTGAACCTCTGCTGTTGTTGCTTTCCAACCTCACCTACTCCCTCCACACACACTGTTTAGACCTCCCCTCCCATTTCTTATCCTGTAGAACAGCCATTCACACATTGCAGCTGGGGTTCCATTGCTTTCCTGTATCTCCAAGATATCTCCAAGATCTCCAAGCAGGTCACTGCTCCTTACCGAGAAGTGTGGGGGGGGGGGATGTGGGAAGCATGGTGGTGGTGGCAGGGTCGATCTGACACTTCTGCTGTGCACGCCATGCCAAGGTCCCCACACCTCACCTCTCATTGTTTCAGTAAGCAGCAGTGATCCATGGTGCTGGGAAGCCAGAAGAGCTCCACCCATGCTATGTAACTGGTCGCTACTTCTCAGCTCACCATAACACCCAGCCCCTCAGTGATGGAAAGTAAGGAGTAGGGAACTGGTAAGCATAGCAGGACTGGGGAGCAGTTAATATAACTGCCTTATTCTGTTTTGAATGTTCCTCTGTGGCTCACCTGGGACTGCTCCCCTGCCTCCTGCTCACCAATGAGGGGTGGGTTTGGGGGTGAGATGTCATCATGCTGTAGTTTGCAGTGCCACCTGTCTGTTACCAAGCAAACTGCAATGTGACAACACCATTGCATTCTTAGTATACAGTAAGATATACAGTTGTACCTTGGTTCTTGAATGGAATCCGTTCTGGAAGTCCGTTCGACTTCCAAAAACATTCGAAAACCAAGGCGCGGCTTCTGATTATGCAGGAGCTTCCTGCACTCAATCGGAAGCCGTGGAAGCCTTGTCAGATGTTCGGGTTCCAAAGAATGTTCGCAAACTGGAACACTCACCAAGGTACGATTGTACATGTATCAGCTTAATTGTTTGGGCTCTCTTCCCACCCTAAGAATCATGAGAGCTATGTCTTGGTGATGCTTATGCTAGAGATCCCTAACTGAACTACAGTTACCAGGTCTCTGAGAAGAGGAAATAACAATTAGCCAGTTTTATGTCTGTGGGGTAGATTTTCTCAGTAATATATAAATGAATAAATACACAGACATAGCCTACAGATTATTACTGCATCCTTATATAAACCCAAAGCAGTTTCATAGTTTTATATTTGCTCTGCTTCCATGTAGAAAAGGTGTTTTGTTTTGGATTTCTTATAAAGTCCTGCATGACTCTTGGCTGTACTTCTCAACCGTATCTCTCAGCTTAATTAAGTTGGTTTCTTCACGCTACAAATACCCTTCCTTGTTCAGCAGCAAGAATAAGAGGTAAAAAAAAAAATCAAAATCAAGGGACATTCACTGAGCCATGAAGCTGTCAGTCCATCATAACTTGAATATTGATTATTATGAGCTGGTGACATTCCCTAGGCTCACATATCATAGTTGTTGACTGAGAGCTTTAGACTTAATTGAATGTGGTGCTGGTGCGAGAAGTGATGAACAATGCAGTGGATGTACAAGCTAAGCTTCTCAGCGGCCCAAGATGCATCAGAAAGTTATTAGGTGCTACGCACTTTCCAAAGCTCTGAAAAAGTTTTCTACTTTTAAGCAGAACAAGGCATTATCGAAAATCGAAAATAAAAAACAGGACTGGTACCTCCAACCTATTAACCCTGTGTTGTTGTGTGTCCCCCCCCCCTAAATTGTCTCGTTCAGGGGTGACTCCCATCAGCATCAGCCATCAGGGCCAAGGCTCAAGCATGATGGGAATTGCAGCTTACAGCATCTGGAGGCAAATCCTTGGTCTAGTTCTTCAAACCTCAATCATCCACACACACACATATCCATGGAAAGGGTTGAACCTAGCTATTTGGAGGTACCTAGGGGGAAAGCATTTCCATGTGCTGCTCTGGTTTGCCA
The DNA here is from genome assembly GCA_034641385.1 of Darevskia mixta. NCBI lineage: Eukaryota > Metazoa > Chordata > Lepidosauria > Squamata > Lacertidae > Darevskia > Darevskia mixta. The sequence goes on along the minus strand of JAWWNH010000042.1, from coordinate 12,036,989 downwards.
GAAGCAGCTTAGTCATGCTGGCCACATGACCCGGAAGCTGTACGCCGGCTCCCTCAGCCAATAAAGCGAGATGAGCGCTGCAACCCCAGAGTCATCCATGACTGGACCTAATGGTCAGGGGTCCCTTTACCTTTACCTAGGGGGAAAGAGACCATCAATCATCATTGCTCTCTTCTCCAAAGGAACTTCATAAACCTTGTGAAGGTGCCTGGGGCTTCCTAGTCCTCATTTATTTATTTGGGTCCATTTATGAATTGCTTCCTCTAAAATACCTCAGATTGGAAAAAACAGCAGCAGCAAAAGTAATGCCCTATGCAAAAAACAATTAAAAACCATGCCATGTATAACCATTTCATATGTAAAAACTATTTCAAATCCAACGCAGATATAAAGATAAAAAATCTCCACTTAAAAGGCTTGTAGAAAAAGGAAAGTATTCAAAAGGCACCAGGAAGACAATGGAAACAGGGCCTGTCTGATATTAAATGGGAAGGAGTTCCAAAAGGTAGGTGCCACAGTACTAAAGGCCCGACTCCTCAATCGTACAGAGCAGACGTCCTGGTGAGATGGTATCTGCAGGAAACCATCTCCTGCAGAGTGCAGAGTGAAGCAATCTGTTGGGTGCATTAGGGGTGAGAGGATATTTTAGGTCTCATGTGCCCAAGCTGTATAGGGCTTTGTATGTGAGGCAGAAAAGTGTGAAAGAATCAGCTATTGAACGCAAGGTAGGGAGACCCTGCAAAAAGCAGAACAATTATCTTGATAGCCTTAATCTTCTTATCATACTGCAAAGCAAAGCAAAATGGGAAGGGATTTTCAGTCCTTTTCATCATTGGGTGGGAACCCACAGAGAAAATCCAACTCTCTTTGCATAGAATCCTGAGATTATCCTGACCCCAGTTGTTCAACAGGCGCATTAGGCTCATCCATGATGAACAAACAGATGCAAATTCAGCAAAGCTCCTTGTTGCATTGGCAACAGAAAATTTAATAACTAGCTTGTGGTGTTCAGCAATGAACACAGTAGGACTATTACACCTTAAGTCTTAGTACTTCCATTGAAAGGCACTGTGAGTTGGTCTAAAGCAGTGGTTTTCAGACTTCCTCCCTTCAGGGTAGGAAGTGGGCATTGACTCCTCGGCTGATCAGTTCTTGAATATCAGGAAGTCCTAAATGTTGAACAAACAATGCTACATTCTAGCCGTCATGCACATGTAACAGTCCTTAAGAGGCATACCCTCTGTGAATACAGCCGATCCTTTTGTAAAGCCATCTACCAGGAGAAAACACCATAGAGACTTGGTTCAGATGACATGTTAAACTTCTGCTGTAACCACAACTTTGTGGTTAAATTGTTTGTAGTGTTGCCCGCCACCCTAATCTCTGAGTGGTGCGAGATTCCAGGGGTTCCAAGCACTTACCCATGGTCCATGCTCCCCTTGGGAAATGAGGCACAGTGGAGACTGTGGTGTCTTCATGATATATGGTTTACTTACATAAATATATGACATGGAGGGGTTCACAGCATTTACACCGCAAGATGGTCTTGCTTCTCCCAATGGATTCCAACAAAAACCAGTCATGCATCTGTCTCCCAACTGCCCAGCCTGCAGCCTTGCTTCTATCTTCTAGCTCACATAACTCAACTCTCCACTCAGGCCTCTGTCTTTCTAACTACCAGTGAGTTGAGGGAGGGAGGCCCACTCATATACCATCAGGCCCAGAGCCAGTTCCTTTTTTTCAGCCCATACTCTGTTGCTGAGATAAGCCCTTTTGCTATCGCTCTGGGTGAAGGGCTGAGGTGGCAGATAGGCAATCAGTCTAGAGTCTGCTAACCTTTCGTCACACTGTGAATTTAAACCCATCTACACTATCAAGTCACTGTCAGATAAAATATGGTGAAAGCATAACTCTACAGCTGATTACTTGGCATAGTTATTAATGGCCAATGACATACTTTTGCTAGTTTCTTTCACAGTTTCTTTCGGCTGTTGCTGCAGTTCATTCTGTCTCATAATGTAATCCTCTGTGTCTCAGCTTTCTTGATCTCCTCTATTCTTTCCCCTCTTCTCCCCCAGTCTCTATCTCTGTTGCTTCTTCTTCTCATTGCACCTCAGCTGCTCTTCTGCTGCCCCTTAAACTCCTCCATTCCTGTCTCCTCCATTTCCCTAGATTTCCTGACATTTTCCTCTCCACTTTCTACACCCTTCCCTCACAAGTTCCATATAATGGACTTTCACGAGGGAGAATTGTGCACCAACTCTGCAAAGTTACGACGACTGGTGGCAACATTTCCCAAACTTTCTGGACTTTCTATTAGGGATCCAATTTGTAAAGCTTTCCCTTGCTGTCATCGCTTCAAACCATCTGACATTTAACAGAAAAATAACGTCTTTCACAACACTACATATTTTTAGACACATTTAAAGCACTTTGTGTGTTCAAGAAATGTCATAATGCCATTAATTCACATTTTGGAGATATGTAATTTTTGCTCTATTACAGAAGACTGCAACCAGCAGAGTGATTGCATGAACACAGGGGAAAAAATCTGCAGGAGACTTGTTTGGAAAGCATTTTTTAAAAAAAGAAAAATGAAAAATAATCAAAAGTAAATGCTGTCAGATCTTTGATTTGTGAACCTGGGAGTGTGTGTTCAATAGGTCTGTGAGGTAAATCCTCTTTTACAAAATAAAGCCTAAATCGTGAAGGACAACTAATCCCTAGCCATTAGAAGCTTTTTATGGTTGGATACAGTAGAAGATGTTACGTTCAAAGCAGGAGGAAATAATTAATGAAGTTTATGTTTTCCTTTTGACAATATATATATATATATGTGTGTGTGTGTGTGTGTGTGTGTGTGTGTGTGTGTAATGAAGGCACCAGGCAAACTTCCCTGGGGAGAGCATTCCATAGATGGGGAGCCACTGCAGAGAAGGCCCCGTTCTCGTGTAGCCACCCTCCGGGTGATGATCTTAGGGGCCAGGTAGGTTCATATGGGAAGGGGCAGTCCTTGAGGTATTGCAGTCCTAAGCCGTTTAAGGCTTTATAGGTCAACACCAGCACTTTGAATTGGGCCCAGAAACTAATTGGTAGCCAGTGCAGTCAGGCCAGGATGGGTGTAGTATGCTCAAACCGTCTTGGTCTGGTGAGCAACCTGGCCATTGAATTCTGCACCAGCTGAAGTTTCTGAAACGTCTTCAGAGGCAGCCCTACGTACAAGGCATTAGAGTAATCTACAGTGGTCAACAAGTTACCTGTAAGAAGCAAACAAGCAGCGCATGAGCACAACAGCAGTCTCCCCTTCTGTATTTGATTTCAAACAATACCTCAAAGATGTAAGAATAAAACCGGCAATGAGCAATGAAGCAGGCTATCTGGTATCCAGACATTTCCATGCTCGACTTCCCACAGTGCCTAAGCATCTATAAAGGGGGAAAAGGAGTCATACATTTAATGATGTTTAAATCTACAACCCAGCGCATATTAATGCTGTATTCCCTGCTGGGGTTGTGGGTTATCTGAAGGCACGTTGATCTTTGCCGATCATCAAATGGACTACATAAACATGTTGATTTGACATGCAATACAGGTCTGGGCCTTCAGGTAAAAAGAAGAAGAAGACAGCATTAGCAAATAAGTCATAATAAGTAATGTTCACAAACCTTTTTCTAAAAAAAAAAAAAAAAAGCGCCTTGTGCTATATGAAGAATAACAGGTATTAGAACGAGGTCCCGTTATCTCTGGAAAACACATTTGTTAGGCATATAAACAAGATATAAATTATGTATACCTTTGCTGCACCAACAAAAATATAACCCTTACGTTTTTTAAAAAAATCATTAAATTTTAAATAAACTGCAGCATTAGCTCGTGAGAAAATTGTTTATTTCAAGACATTTCTGCACCCATCAAAGGGCAAGTGATACTATTTGTTATTCCTGGTGGAAGAAATGTTGAATCGCCGGGAAGGCAGTGCTTAACTGCATAACTTTGGGTTAAAAGTTTGGGTAACGGGAAGGTGACACTAATTGCTACATTGAAACCTGACCTAGGGAGTCAGTGACAAAATGCAGCTGAATAAAAAATCTGGCTCCCAGGTAGGAGGCTGTCAGGGTCTGGCTGGATGAGGAGGAGTGGTGGAAACAGCCTGAGACCAAGAGCCCCACAGGTAAAGCACAGAGAGACAAAATTTGGATCCTGGATCCTGGTGGTGGGAAACCGGCCACACCCCAGAGGAGGGGAAGAACTGGGAAGTACTATACAATAATCTTTAATACGGTCAAAGACCAGCAAGAAAATTATACAATCCAATTCATGGAATTGGTATTTACTTAATAAAATTACAATTTAAAATTTTCAGATTTTAACATTTTTATAGATGGGTGTTAGCCACCTATCGACATTCCTACAGTAGTTCAACTAGGATATCAGTCACTGGTATTTGCTGCCATCACTATTCGCCTTACTCTTGTCGCTATATAGCAAAATTTTGCAACAATCCTGGGAAGTACTGAAAGTGTCAGGAATGTGGCCCCCCAGGACCCAACAGAAGGGTCAGCATCAGGAAGTGAACTCTTCTGATGAGGGAGAAGGGTTAAACTTCAGAGCTGACAAGAGGGAGAGTTGGAAGGTGGCTAAGGCGAGGCCAGGCTGCAAACAGATAAGATAGGCTTGGGAACTGACAGTGGGGAAGGGTCACTCCAGACTCTCAGTCCTCAATCTCGGCATTGGGAACGCCTCAAGGAGGAGCAGAAGAGGAGGGGGGAACACGAGGTTCTGGCATCGTTCCTGTTGGAGGCGGAGCATCAGATTAGAGCATCTATCATTGCTGAGAGGGAGTGCGAAGCTCCGCTCTGGATGTTTATTTCTGTAAATAAAACTATCTTGAAGTGATAGTTTCTTGCTGCTGGTCAGTCGGCTTGTTACCAGGGATTGTTATAGAAAGCTGGGAGCTTGGAGGAGAAAAAAAGGCAGGTGCCTAGCCCAGGGCAGAGACAAGAATCAGATTTGGCAGCTCCAACCCAGAGCCACCCTGACAGCTTCTCTCCTGACAGCCTATAAGCACTCTCAGAACAAGGCGTCTATTGCATGTTACTGAGCAGAGAGCCAGGCAGAAATAGAGAGGGTCCTGGGAAGAAGAAGAGGAGGAGGAGGAGGAGGAGGAGGAGGAGGAGTTTGGATTTGATATCCCGCTTTATCACTACCCAAAAGAGTCTTAAAGTGGCTAACATTCTTCTTTCCCTTCCTCCCCCACAACAAACACTCTGTGAAGTGAGTGAGGCTGAGAGACTTCAGAGAAGTGTGACTAGCCCAAGGTCACCCAGCAGCTGCATGTGGAGAAGCAGGGATGCAAACCCGGTTCACCAGATTACAAGTTCACTGCTCTTAACCACAACACCACACTGGGGGCTCACCGTAGACAGAGGGAAGGGCCTGACACAGAGGGACAGGGAGTGGAGGGGGAGTTACAAGCCAGTCCCAGCAATTGCTTCATCTAGACAGGAACAACCCTTAGAAGTCTCTGTGTGTACTATGTTCTGCTTCCTTAGTAAAGACACTCACTGTAAGCAGTGGCAAAGCTGCATGCTCCGGCACCGGGGGTGGAGAGCAGGTGGGGCGGGGCTGGCCCGTATCCCATGGGGGGGTGCATGGCACCGGTCCGGGGGAGCAGCTGCAATGGTGCCCCCTCCCCAATGGTGCCGGGGGCGGTGCGTTCCTCTGCCAGTGACTGCAAGTTATCCAGCGTTTCACTGTTTTTCTCTGATCTGCAGATGACCAGTTCTCCTTTTTAGCTCCCTGACAGAGGCTCACATACGCAAACTCCACACAATGAACTGTACGTTCTGGTACACAGGTAGTCAACATGGTGCCCTCAAGATGTTGTGGACTCCCAACTCTAAGCAGACCCAAGCAACAGGGCCGAAGATTAGGGATGATGGGAGTTGTAGTCCACAAAATCTGGAAGGCACCATGTTGGCAACCCCTAATCTAGTTTATCTTGAGGTATATGGGGAGCTCTGTTTTGAAGTCGCTAGAGGCAGTTATGTTGCCCTTGGTCATTGTTAAGTAGAATGCCTGAAGATGTATCTGAGCTTCTCAATTTTTCTCTGAGCAGATCCACCAATGGTAGCATTATTATCTAGGCAGGCAGCTTCATTCATGTACAGTACGTATTTTTTTCATATACTACTTGTGCCTCAGAAATTGACACTGTTTTGTAAATCCATTCAAAGGCAATGCAATCTTATTTCCCCAATAAGATGACCCTGGCGCCACACACAAAAATCATACTCATTTGTAAACTGGAATGTTTGAGGATTTTGATTTGTCTTATTCTGATGCAAACTGACCTGATCTGCAACTTCCAGGCTCAGAATGTAATGATCTTTTGGATTTTGTACTTCTCTGAGTTTTTCAAAATATTTCTTGGTTCAGAAAATGTACCAAAAGGCATTTAAAATGCCTTTTAAAACCTCAAATACTATTGGAAATAAAATAGTATTTAAATACATATGCCGTGATAAAATATGTAATTAAGTAAATGCATATTTAAATATGAATTTTATGCAGAATATTTTTTTCCAAGTTACAGATAAATGCAGAAACAGACAGAACAGACTTACGACTGAACACATGTAAAATTGAAATGTACCAGAAATAGAGTGATCCATCCATCCCTAATTAGAGCTCCCAAGTAAGGCTTGTTAAAACAAATGGAGGCTGTGCAGTAATAGCTCTTATTGGATTACATCCTAGGACTGAACTGTGTTTCCCCAGCAGTCAAGAGACTAAGTACCTACACAGCTTTCATCACAATCATTTTTTTTTTTTTAAAGAGCAAATAGATTCAAGACCCTGGGTAGAGAATGCAATGCTGAATCTCAAGGTGGCAGAATATTCTCAGAAGTTATACTCCCCTCATCAAACTACATTTACTCCTGATCCATACATGTGGACATGATTTCAGCTATGGATGGGTGAATCACTTTTCCACTCTTAAGTTCTGTTCCCCATCAGTTTGCAAATTTAAAAAGAAAAACAAATCCTCATGGAAATCGAGAGGAGCTTTAGCCTGAATTTCTCCTAATGTAAACATCTTTGTAGACAATTTTGTCTATTTTCCACAAAGCAATTTAACCTTTTACAACACATTTGTGATGCAGTTTACTCTGGTGTGTGTGTGTGTGTGTGTGTGTGAATATGTACGCAGTTCTTGCCAATGCAAAATTCAGAGAAGCGTGAATTTCAGAGGACGGCTGTGTTTTGGTCCTCATTATTGCAGTTAAATTTGTCTGTAAATCTGAACCAAAATGAATGTCTCACCCACCCTTAATCATCTTCTTCCCATGATGGCAGTCTCCACGCACTGAGTGACTTCCAGCCGGTTACCATACAAGTTTATTTTGGGGAGGCAGGGAAAGTAAGAGGGCGGGTGCAAGAGCAGACAGGGATGGGTAGGCATACCAATGGAGCCAATTCAGTGGTCCTGCATCAGTGCAGCTCCAACCCCACCACTGCCCTGCCCCTGACTTGTCCCGGTACAATCCAGTAAACAGTAGCAAAACTGCTATCAGGAAGGCAGCGGCACAGCAGCACCTCACTGCCCCAGCTGCTCCTCTCTCTGTGTATTGATTGATCAAGTTATGAGGGGAAAGGGTTTGGAGAACTAGATCTCTCCTCCCTTCAAGATACGATGGTCCTTAGGTAGCCCTGTGGTGACAGTTGGAGTGGGATGAGAGACCTTGTTAAAATTTCCTCTTCTATCCCCTGTTGAAGGCCCAGTCTTCTTTTTCACCTGGCCACCTGAATTCCTGGGCTGACCTCAAAGCCAATGGGTAGAATGCTTTCTCTAGGGCAGTGATGGCCAAACTTGGCCCTCCAGCTGTTTTGGGACTACAATTCCCATCACCCCTGACCACTGGTCCTGTTAGCTAGGGATGATGGGAGTTGTAGTCCAAAAACAGCTGGAGGGCCAAGTTTGGTCATCACTGCTCTAGGGGATGCGTGGTTGGAAAGAGAACTCTGAGTAGCCCCACATTCTATGTGTGGCAAGACAATATTGTGAATTACACACACAAACACACACATACACACACACACTGCTTTTAGTGAAAATATCCTTTAATTCAGCAAAGGAAAAAAATACTGAAGTAGGTTTTGAGAGACACACAGAGAGAGGTATTAGAATAGCTAAGCCTACCTCATGGAATAGGGGAATTAAATCTAATTTTCAGAATGACCAAGCAGTGCACTCACCAGCTACATTTTCTATATTCATAATATGCATGGTGTTGCCTTGAAATGCTGTGGGGATTAAAAAGAAATATATATATTTGAGAGAGTCAGCAATCTGCAAGCAGGACCACTATTGTCAAGTTAATAGGTTTAAAAATCAGGAGACATGCAAAATACCAATTTAATGTGCCCACATTTAACCATCTCCTATTCTCCTACTTACGGAAAGGTTACTTTGGAAGAACAATGATTCCTAAATCCTTAACTGCGAGTGATGTACCATCCTGCAGCACCAGGTGATTATAAAGAGGACTTATTATGTCCGAGTCCATCAAGATTCTGATAAAACCCCATGACCTTGAAAGACAGACTTTTGCCATGAGCCACCATTCAGTTAAGCAGTAGAGCATCAGAAATTTAGCTCTGATTTCAGACATGGGGATGGTGTCATTTTGTTCTCACTGTAGCTCCAGCCCATCCCAGTAGCAAATAACCATTTCCAATGCATTTACCTACTCAGCATAGTAGCAGAAGCTTCCATGGATATTCCTAGGGAGCTAAAAAAATGTCTAAAAATTATGTTTATGTGGGTTGCTTTAATGATGTGGATTGTAAGCATGCAGGTGAGGCATCACCAGGAAGACTGGGTACCATCTTCATAGTTGCTGACTGCATCACTGCAGCAACCCACTTTACTAGATTCTGTTGAGGAAGCTGCAATTGCAACCATGCTAGTTAGCGCTGAGCCAAAATATTGTCCTGCTTTTTTTCCTCTAGTGATCATTCTCCATCAGTTAACTGATAAGACTTGTCAACCAGTTCTTCCAAAGTCTTCCTAAATTATAAAGCTCCAAAATACAGCCCAAAAGAGAACAGGTCTGGGAAGAGCGAGGCATGCAATGGGCACCACCAGTGAAATGGCCCTGCTCTGTGTAGCTCCTGCCCTGTCATTTGGTAGGGTGCCCACTTGCCCTCCTTTTTGACATGGAATGCTCTCTATTGGAGTCTCCAGGTCCAGTACAAAGACCATAAGAAGGGAGAGCAGGGACCTTGAAGTTCCCAACAGCTGTTAATCAAGCAAGCAAGCAAGCAAGCAAGCACACAAGTCACAGTCAGGACGCCTATGCCCTGGCCAGGCCTGCACCCAATCTTGTTTTTGTACAATCTTGTTTGTTCTCAATAACCAAAATTATATTATCAACATATACAAACAGAAAAGTTGTTTTCCTTCATTTGCAAGGAATCATACAAAACAAAATGACACTAATAAATAAATGTTCCAGGGTGGCAACAGAAAGCAAACTAAAAAATGCTTTTGCAGTTCATCAAAACTATCCAGCAATATCATGTTATAGGAAAACTGGTGCTATTAACAGTAATCCTGTAAGCCCACACCTCCTCGTCGCCACTTTGGCTCTTGCTGAGCCTGCTGGGGCTGATCCCGGTGGTTTGAGATGGGGACAGGGCCTCAAGCATGTGGGGCTGCTCTTCTTGGCAGAACTGCTTGATAATCCTTTGATAATTTAAATTCTAGATTAAACTTGATTACTTAATTGAGAAGGGGACTGTAACAAAAACAATGAGGCCTAATTTGAATAGTAGAGTGCCTGGTATCTGGTGGGCAATCTCATCCTTTATTTCCACACTGTGGCTGCAGACCAAATCACCTGTCAGGAGAGTTATGAGATTCAGATGAGGGTCAGATGCCTGGTCAATCTCAGCAGGTGTATGAGGCCTTCGCCTTCCAGAGCCTGAAGGGACCAAACATCTGTTGTGAATACACGCATTCCTCCTTCATTCCATAACCCACTTCTAGGAATCTAGCTAAATGATCCAGTACTGTGTCAACTCTTCCTTGTGCAAAGAGGGCGATGGATCTCCCTGAAAGCTGCTTTGTTTGGACAGGAAAGTAGCTTGGATGAAAATATCTGATAGTTCTTAAAATGAACAGCATCTGAGTTAGATGATCCAAAGCCATCTAACCACACTGAAAGCAATCTCTCTCCCTCCAGGTGTCCGTTTATTGCCAAGTGTTGTCTTTATTATCTCTGTTTACAGCCATAAGTGGAAGAGTAAATAAACTCTTAAATAACACCATGTTGAGGGAACAGAAACAAATATTGACTGAATTAGAGTCAGCCTTTGCAGCACTTTGCTGCAAGAGATAGGACTCGGTGGGCAAATGTAATTAATGAATCTTTTCCCAGGGTGTGTTGGTAGCCTGCGCCTTTAAGGAGGGCCATGCAAGAGTTAGATGTTTTAAATTTCACAAAAAGTAAACTCCGCTAAGAGGCTGCAAAGTAAGGCACTCAAGCAACCAAATCCTAGCACTCTAGTCTGACTCGCATGTGTTACCCTGACACCTTACCAGAAAAGGGAACAGTCAGCCTTCTCATTGCAGTACTTAAGTAGTCTAAACCACTGAGCATCTTGGGCTTGCCAATCCAAAGGTCGGCAGTTTGAATCCCCACGATGGGGTGGGCTCCTGTTGCTCTGTCCCAGCTCCTGCCAGTTCGAAAGCACACCAGTGCAAGTAGATAAATAGGTACCGCTGTGGCAGGAAGGTAAACGGTGTTTCCATGCTCTCTAGTTTCTGTCATGGTGTCCTGTTGCACCAGAAGTGGTTTAGTCCTGCTGGCCACATGACCTGGAAAGCTGTCTGTGAACAAACACCAGCTCCCTCAGCCTGAAGCGAGATGAGCGCCGCAAACCCATAGTTGCCTTTGACTGGACTTAACCGTCCAGGGGTCCTGTGGCTTTTTTTTTTTTTTCACTTAAGTAGGTTCTACCAATCCTGCAACTGGACAGAATGTAGTTGTAGGATATATACAATGCAGTCAAACCAAGAATGCATGTTTGCTAGATAGACACATGAATGGAGCTGAAGCTTACAGAGTTTTCCTGTAAATTTGCTAGAGAGAAGTCTTGCGGGACACTCCCTGAGCTCTGAAAGGGAGAGAGTGTGGCCATATACACTGTATAATCTATTCACCTGGCCAGGCACTTCTTCTTTGCTCTTTCACCTCTTTCCAGCAATGTGAGAACATGTGCTACATTTTATTCTGGACTAAAGTATGTCTTTGTTATTGGATCACCATTTTAAGACTGCCTGAAAAAAAGCTGCGGTATCTGTTACTCTTCAATGAGTAAATGTTATTTTTACAAGATTGTTTGTGTGATTATTGTTTTAGGTCAGAGAAAGGGAGGGGAATACCAGTAAAATCCAGTCTGCCTTAAAGCTTCCTGGATTACTTAAACTATCATGCTAAAACTAGCCGATCTAAGCTTCCCTTTTTCAGCTGCAAAGAGATGCACTGGAAAGAGATCTCACAAATGTAAGGAAGGGATGATAATATCTAATAAATATATCCTCTCCTAGCATCTATTCACGTTCCTACGACAGTTACGCCATCCACACTGTCAAGTGACACAATAATGTTCCACATGGACCTAGAAACATGTTTGGGCCTGGCTCTTCTCCTTAATTCAGTCATAATCTAAGGGTGTCTTCAGACTGTTAGCATTTGGTGAAAGAAGCTGGAACAGAGCTATAAGTTTGTGCATTAAATGCAGGTTGAAGTGCTATGCCATCCTTGCACAAACCACTTCTTTTTTTAAGGACTTTTGTGTTTTGGAAAATGTCAGGGAGATGCATGCAAATTTTTGGGGTGAATGGATTATTTCTGGCAGAGCCAGCCCAGCCATAAGGCAGGTGAGGCCCCTGCTTCAGGCGGCAGAAACCCCACCAGGCAGCACGCCTACCTACCCCCCCCCAACAACTCCACCAGTGGCAGAGAAGAGCCACTGACATCAGCACCGATTTGGGGTAAGAACGCTGCTAAAATTGGTGTGATGTTGCCCCAAATCAGGACCGATTTTGGTGCTGCTTCTCCACCAGCAGCAGATGGGGCAGAGCAGACAGTAGTGGCAGGATGTCATGGACTGCTGGGATGCAGAGGAATGTTGGAAGGATCCAGCTGGGGAACTCCCAAAGGAAAAAGGCTCATAGCCTGGGGATTGGTGGTGGGTCAATGATGAGTGGCCAGAAGGAAAAAGAGGGAGAAGACTGAAGGGGTTGTGCCAGAAACTGAAGAGGCAACAGGGCTTAGTGAGTGGGAGAATCTGTGGCAGAATGCAAATATTAACTGGCAGACACAGACCAATTGGAAATGTAATACTTACAAAATGATCTGGCACTACTTCCATTCCCTTGCTTTATTTTCGTTAAAAAGCAGGCACACATTCCAACAATTAATCACAATCAGATTATCAAGATAAGATGTGTCCACTACCATACAAGAACTAAATATAAGAACTTAATATAAGCGTTTATTTCTTGTAGGGGGGGAAATGTTGGGGTGTGCAAGAGTGCCATTTGTATGCGAGGTTAGTTAAAAGAATTAGTGTTCCCTTTTTGAAGTGCCTTCAATCACAATTGGACATTTTCCCTACAGGAATTTTGAGTCAAGAAAATATCTCCTGTTTTTCCAAAGAAACATTTCTGCTGCCAAAGAACCTGTGCTTGGTACTAGGCTTTGTGGGCCAACAGTGGCATCCAGTGGAGAATCAATTTATCAAAGAAACATATTTACTATTGCTGTGTTTCTTCACATTTCTCTCTGCTATTGTGCTTTGGGCCTGAAAGGGACAGCTCTCAAGTCTGCTACAGGCATATAGCATTAGCATCTCCCCGTTACCATTTTATAATGTGGTGTGAACAGTATAACAATGCAGTCTATTGAATAATGGATATCATAAAATTGCAAGAGGATTTTATGCTATATCAGAGCGAGAGCTTTTGTGTGTGTGCAGCAAAGTCATTGGAAACATATTGAGAATTGCTGAGTAGATGCTCTAAACCAGGTCCAGTGCATGCCCCCTAAAATTTCACAGATGCAAAGAAGAACATTCTTTTGTACTCAAAACACAAATAAAGATTACTGCCTGCATTCCTCCATCTGAAATGCATTTTAGCCCTATCCAAGTATTACTGCAAGTACATGAAAATCCATATGTGAGGGTATGGTGGCATTACAAGAATCACAGAATCAGACAATCTTAGAGTTGGAAGGGACCCTGAGGGTCATCTAGTCCAACCCCCTGCAATGCAGGAATCTCAGCTAAAGTACCCATGACAAATGACCATCCAACCTCTGCTTTAAAACCTCCAAGTAAGGAGAGTCCACCACCTCTCGTGGAAGTCTGCTCCACTGCCGAACAGTTCTTACTGTCAGAAAGCTTTTTCTTTCTGGTTATCATATCTCCTCTCAGTCTCCTCTTTTCCAGGCTAAACATACCCAGCACCTTCACGTGTTCCTCATAAGGCTTAGTTTCCAGACCCCTGATCATCTTGGTCGCCCTCCTCTGCACACGTTCCAGCTTGTCAACATCCTTCTTAAATTGTGGTGTCCAGAATTGGACACAGTATTCAAGGTGTGGTCTGACCAAGGCAAAATGGAGTGGTACTAATACTTCCCTTGATCTGGACACTATTGATTAGACAAATCCTTGGAGGATAAGGCCCTCAGCAGGTAGTAGCCATCAGGGGTGCCAACTTGAATATAATATTGTGGAGGCTCAGGTAAGCCCTGCCCCGCATAATCAATCATATGACATGGTGTATGCACAGAATTTGAATGGCAATGCCCATCAACTTTGGAGGGACCTGGCCCCCTCAAATATTTTATTAGGGGGGAGCCCCTGCAGCCCCTAGGAGTAGCTCCTATGCTAGCCATGATAGCTATGTTCTACCACCACTGTCTGAGGCTGTATGCCCCTCAATACCAGTTGCTGGGAATGAAAAGTGGGTAGACTGCTGGTGCACTCAGGTCATGCTGGTGGGCTTCCCATATGCATCTGGTTGGCCACTGTGGCAACAGGGTTTTGGACTAGATGGGCCATTGCCCTAATCAAGCAGGCTCTTCTCATGTTCTTATGGGACATTGGGATGAGCACACGTTTGCTGCTGCCCTCTTCTCCATCCCTGTTGCTCTGCCCAAGTTATGGGATGGCTTTCTGAAGCAAGAAAGCCTCCCAAACTCGAGGAAGTTTCTGTGTGGTGTAGAACGCCGAACAACTGGGTTCTACAGTGTATGAGGAAAAGTCAGCTCCCCTCTGCAAACCATTAACCCATGGAGGGTGATGTGGGTACAAATAATGTCAAGGCTTCCGGTTGCAGCAAGAGCAGGGGAAACAAAGTAGAGTCTTTTTAAATGAGCTTTATTTAATCCTAATAGCAAGAGACAAAAGAACGCACAGCAGGGGAAATATCTTTTTCCATTTGCTCCTCCTGAAATCCCACACCCTTTCCATGTTGCCCGAACCATATAAAGAAAGGTGCCTGCTCCTATTGGAAACAATTGGTTATTGTTTTGTTATGGTTTTGTGTTTTTGGTTTACGTGTGTTGCAACTTGCATTTTAATCTGTGAACCGCCCTGAGGTATTTTGATGCAGGGTGGTTTATAAATAAATAAGTAAAATAAAATTGAAGCCGAAGGGCCAAACTACATGTGATATGAAATGTGCCTTGGCATCGGAACACAACTTGGTTGTTGGTTTTTAATTGATCAGTCAGAACAGATATGGAGAGAAGGGGCAGGCAGAGGGCAGGGCTGCCACAGGTGGGAAGATAGGGGGAGCAAAGAGGAAAGGAGCACAAGGAGTCTTGATTATATATATATAATGCTTTGTGCCCCTTTCTAACATTTATTTATTGCTGTGCATTTTTCTTTTTGTAAATACAACAAAGAAAAATAAATAAATTTGAGATTAAGCTGTTTTCTCAGGAAGGTGGAGGGTCTGTGTGCTATGTCCCATTGGTGGAGTGGTGGTGGCACTCACCCTTTCTCTGGTAGAAAATGCTCGGGGGGGGGGCAAGGGGTGACAGAAAAAGTGGGCGTCAATGAGGGTCATTTGTGCACGAGTGATAACTCCTGGTGGGGCAGCAGAAGCACAGATGCCAAAGGGGTAGCAAACCGTCCCTCCAACATTCCCCATTTGAAAATGTCCCTACTTTTATCCGAGGAATGTTGGAGGGTATTGAACTCGGGAATTGTAAATGTGCTTTAAATGTGCATTGTGTACACCGCCCAAGTCACATTGTCTCTCCCAATGGCCTATTCTGCCTGAAGAAGCCACTTCAGTCGAGCACTCATACACAGAAACTGGGAAAGGCAGCTTGAACTTTTGAAGACTGACTAGCTCCAGCACACTGTCAGCATTAGATAGGACAAGTTGTCAGACTGAAAGAAATTCAAATCACAAGGTAAGAGTTTTTAAAGTAGTCCTATTCCTGTCCCCACCTCACACACAAAGTTTCTGAAACGCAACTGATGTTTCTGTGGGGACGAGTCAAGATAGAATAATAGATTTGAGAAGGGAAGATGTATTTAAGAAACAAAAGATCGCAGCTGACTGCACAATTTCTCTCCAAATGACATGGAATACCTTTCCTTATAATGTGATCCCCATAAAAACAGAACGTCCCGCAGCAGGGAAGCTGGACTGTGGTCACCATTATGGCACACCTGCCCTGGGATGAGTCCAACATAACGACATGGTGTCACTCTAGCGTGAAATTATGTACCCCGCTTTTTAGACAGAAATCTTCCCAAGGTGGTTGTCATTACAATCAATTTAAACTAGGCAATCCCTGCCTACAGGCTCACAATTGTTTTTTTTTTTAAAATGACACACAAGGAAATATGAACAGGGAGGGAAGAGGAAAAAATAATCTCAGGCACCAATTCTCAGTTTTTATAGCAACCAGCTGGCATAGAAATGGTTCAAGAGCAGGAAGTGCCTAATGGAACTGGTCTTTCAGCACAGCTGATGGAACAATGCAACTTTCCATGGTCCTGGTCTACTGATGCCTTTAGGGTGGCATCAGGAACTGTTTTACAGAGAGAATTAGAAGGGTTGTCACAACAGTCCTCTACATGAAGGGTACAATTCTAGTTTGTTAATTTCTTTATTGTGGCTAATGAGAATTCTAGGTTAAAGATAAGGAGAGTCAGAGCCTTAAAGTTGCCCATCAACCATTAGCTGCCCTCCCAACACCAGGGTCACCGCTGTGAACCTGGACAAGACTGGGGTGGGGTAGTGGCCAAGTCAGGGCTGTGCAATTTGATGCTCCCATGGGTGCTCCTCTGTAGTTGAGGTCTCCCCATCACTGCACCCCAGCTGTGTTGATGTAATAGGGCAATCCTGTTCCACCCCATGCACTGCTACTATATACAGTTATACAGGGCCAAGGCTGTTTAGGGCTTTAAAGGTCAGCACCAACACTTTGAATTGTGCTCGGAAAAACATACTGTGAGTCAATGTAGGTCTTTTAGGATTGGTGTTATATGGTCTTGGCGGTGACCCCCTGCAGCAACTTCTCTTTTTTGATGCAGCAGAAGTGGCAAGATCCCTAAGTCCCTGCTATTGTTTTTTTTGTAATAGTTAATGTATCTCAGCACAAATAGGATTTGATTGTATTTGATTATTTTTAAGGCTGTTTAATTCTTGGGGAAAGGTTAGTTGATTCTTAATTAAAAAGAAAGGAGATGCACTGGAAGAGAAATATGGAACCATTTCTCTTTCACTTTATGTACTTTTAAAGTTACAAATCAGGTCCACACATGGCAACATATATATGTTGCATATGAACAAGAAGAAGAAGAGGAGGAGTTTGGATTTGATATCCCGCTTTATCACTACCCGAAGGAGTCTCAAAGCGGCTAACAATCTCCTTTCCCTTCCTCCCCCACAACAAACACTCTGTGAGGTGAGTGGGGCTGAGAGACTTCAGAGAAGTGTGACTAGCCCAAGGTCACCCTGCAGCTGCATGTGGAGGAGAGGAGATGCGAACCCGGTTCCCCAGATTACGAGTCTACTGCTCTTAACCACTACACCACACTGGCTGTGATAGAAACAGTAATAGAACACCTTTCCCCACCAGGTAGCAAAACTTGAAGGAGAAACGGAGTCTACCTGACTAAATTCCTTTACAATGAATCTCCTGCTTGTGACCCTTTTCTTTCTCCCTTCCTTTTTCCCAACTGTCAGATCACATGAGCAGGGCTTGCTAACAGAAGTTACATCATGTGTAAAGAAGGCACAGACTAGACCAATCTTCTCCAACTCCAACTCTTGGGTCTCTGGGTGTCATTGGAATATAACCACATCATTCTCAGTCAGACTGGTGGTCAATGGGGTCAGGAATAATGGTGGTCGAAGTGCAACAGCATCTAGAGAGTCACAGCTGGGGAAGGCTGCTCTAGAGCTATGCATGGACCACATTTTTCAAAAAACGTACTTATAGTATGTCTCACAATTTCCCAGGCGCAGATATAGCTGCTGCAAAGCTTTGCCTCACTCTAGCCCAGGGGCATATGAAGGGGCTGGTGGGGGTGGTTCGCCCTGGGTGCCATCCCAGGGGGGGTGACAAAATCCCCCCTGGGTGGATCGTTGCTGCCACGCCGGGATTGGCCCCCCTCCGGGAGGATCGCACCGCCACACCGCGATGGGACCCCTGCCGGGAGGATTGCACCATCTTGCCATAATTGCCCCCCTAAGGATCGTGCTGCTGTGCGGATCGCCCCGCCCGTGGGCGGTTTGCGCTGCCCCTTGGGTGGATTGCACTGCCCATGGGCAGATCACCCCACCCCGCCACTCCGGGTGCAGGAGTGGCTAGCTCCACCACTGCTCTAGCCCCTTCTGCAGAAGGTGAAGGTCAGCATCACCTTTGTTCGCCTGCTTTCTGTTTTCTATCTGAGGACAGGCCAAACCTACTTCAGAGTTTCCGTCAAGTGCCTCAAGTCATTTGTCGATGGTATTTCTTTCTCAGCCTCCAAGTCTTCCTTAAATGCTAAGCAACCCATTCTCAGCAGCACGAGGGACACCCAACACATCTCATCTGTCTACGATATGCAAACGCTGACCTTATGAGGGGTGTCAGCGCTTCTACGGAACTCTCAATAAACCATTTCTCAATTTGCACATGCCTTTTCTTTGCCACCACTCATTTGGCATGCTTAATTACCTCCCCTGCATGGCGGCAGGAATCTCACAACTAATATTAAACATCTCTTAATATTTTCAGAAATGAGATCCACTTAACCATGTCATTCTGACAGAATGTGGTTAACATAAGAGGGAGGTACACTGATTTAGAACCAAGGGCAGTTAGACAAGGAGTGTAACTTCAAAATACGTTTCTTGAGCTGTAAGAGCCACTTCATGCATTGGGGTAGGTGGAGAAAACATCTTCTGGTACTGGTATGTTCATGGGGAGTGGGGCGGGAAACAAAACCAAAGTTGGTTTCTCTCATTTATGGGATGAGGCCCAAACTCTCAAACAACTTCTAGGCTAGTCATGCTGCCTGATCTAAAGGGAGACTTTTATTGTCACTCTACCCAGCTGTTCCCTCGTCATCTCCTCAGCCTCAGTAAAGGTGAAGGTAAAGGACCCCTGGATGGTTAAGTCCAGTCAAAGGCGACTATGGGGTGTGGTGCTCATCTCACTTTCAGGCTGAGGGAGATGGCGTTTGTCCACAGACAGCTTTCTGGGTCATGTGGCCAGCAGGACTAAACCGCTTCTGGCACAACGGAACACCGTGATGGAAACCAGAGTGCACGGAAACACCGTTTACCTTCCCGCTGCAGCGGTACCTATTTATCTACTTGCACTGACGTGCTTTCGAACTGCTATGTTAGCAGAAGCTGGGACAGAGCAACGGGAGCTCACCCCGTTGCGGGGATTCTTTACCCTTGTGTGTGTGTGTGTGTGTGTTTACCTTGGTGGATCTGGATGGCTGCTTGTAGTTGCCTTCTGTAGCCAGAGGTGGGTGGTGGTGCATGGACTGAAAGTGACACCCCTAATTCCACCAGTTAAAATATTTGCAATGGGCTTGAGCTCTGACACCTGCTTATCCAGGACATATCAGTGTTATTCATAATAGTCCATAATCCTAATGACAAATACCTGTAGAGATTTCTCTCTCTCTCTCTGAAATCAAAGGATACATTTCATATAAGCTGAAGGCATCTTCCAGGAGAAGGTGCCAGAGAAGTGTTCAGTGTGTGAATGAATGATAAGATCTGTTTATCACATTGCAGGGTGCTGCAACATAATCATTCATAGAAATTATGCAGAGGACTACCCAGCACAGCAGACTGAATATTGGAGCATTTCAGCTGCAAAACTGCAGTCTTTCGCCTCGCTAATCGGTCAAA
The DNA here is from genome assembly GCA_034641385.1 of Darevskia mixta. Classification (NCBI taxonomy): domain Eukaryota; kingdom Metazoa; phylum Chordata; class Lepidosauria; order Squamata; family Lacertidae; genus Darevskia; species Darevskia mixta. The sequence goes on along the minus strand of JAWWNH010000042.1, from coordinate 12,017,530 downwards.
ATAAAAACTTTAAGCTAGCTGCTGATGCCCAAGGATTAGAGGCAATTCAATATCACCCTGTTGACCTGACATAATGTTAGCAAGCAGCGGACAAGGAATGCTCTATGGAGAAATACAGGAGTCCCATGGTGCAAGAATCTGACAACTTTTTTTATTCCCTGCAGAGAAAATATGAGAGCAGCAGGACCTGACAAGCAGCAAGGCTCAGTATCACCACTGTATCATCTGGTGTTCCCGCAACAGTCCTAATATAGATAATGACAACAAAGAAACTGCCTAAATGGGAGGTTTTTTTTCATAAAGAAACACATCCATTTCTTGAAGCATTTTTGACAATCTCAGGAGAAGCAGCATTTTCTTTTTGACAGTTACAGGAACTTTCCTGAGTTTGGCTTTCAGGAGATTGCTGTACTGCTCACCATGAGGAGGGCTTTGGATCCAGGACAAAATATAGCAAAAACAAGTTTTAAGGTTTACACAATTCAATTCACAATATGCAGCATAGCTCCTTCCTGCCACCTCTTTGTCACTGTTCACGATTTGAGTGCTGCAGAGGTCGTCTGACTTCTGGTGACTCCTCTATTGTTGACCAGAGGCACCAGGCTCTGGACTGACTGAAAACCAACCTTGGTGGGCATCTTCAGGGCATCTTACCATGGTGGGCATCTTCAGTTAGAATCAAATTGGATCAGCCTCCCCAACCTGGTGCCCTTGCTGTGCTGATGGGAGTCCAAAACACATGGGGTGTAGCAGGTTGGGAGGGACTGCTCTCTAGCAATGTTGAACAAAGCCACCATCAGCACTACCTCACAACTAGGCACCTCTTTACAGAAGAGGTAAAGTAAGTGTGTGTGTGTGTGTGTGTGTGTGTGTGTGTGTGTGTGTGTAGATAGACAGACAGATGATAGATAGATGATAGATAGATAGATAGATAGATGATAGATAGATAGATAGATGATTGATAGATAGATAGATAGATGATAGATAGATATAGATATACATACATACATACATACATACATACATACATAGATGATAGACTCTTTACAGAATTTTCAGAATTTTCTGTCTCATCTCTACTGACTCTACTCATCTATTCTCCACACTGACATTGTGTGGAAAATATATGCCTTTTGTCCAATTCCATGCAGCTTTAATGTTTCCTGGTTTTATTTTCTACTATAGGTGGTATTAAATATTAAGCTGGGATGAGTGAAGGTAGCATGTAGAATCGAGTATAACTTTAAGCTTGATGAACACCAACATTAGCAAAAGAGAGTTCAAATAGAGCATTGTGGGTGCCAAAAAGTCAAATAAAACAATTAGAATAATTCTGATTCTGAAGCTGTGTGTTGAGTAGTTGCTGCTTACCAAAATAGGACCCAGTCTGGGAAAAGGTAATCTTGTTTATGTCCTACTCAAATAAATAGACTTCAGGTGGGACTAACTTATCTCATTGATTTCAGTGAGACGGAAATGTACAACTTTTGATTTGGACTATGGTCTTTAAAGCGGTATTCACCAAAACACATCCAAGATATTTTTTTCCCTGCTCTGCAACTGATCTTATTAAACATTTATGTATTCAGACAATGAAAAAGGTTCTGGAAACCAAGTGTGAATTAGAGGACTCTTCCTGAGCCCTGCTTCTAAAGGACAATGAAATGGCTACATGTTTAGGGAATGCAAATCCAAAGAGAGATTTTGATAACTTTCAAGTTCAAGTCAAAGTCATATCCTTTGCAATCTTTAATAGTAACCCAAAGGCAAAACAGGGGAGGGGATTAAAAACAAATTCATGCGCTGATGAAAAAAAGAGCAACTAAATCCAGCTGTGACCTTCAGGTATATTCCTGCATAAGCTGACAGCAAGATGTCCCACAAAGGATGTCCCAATGGGTACCAATATCAAATAGATTGTCCTTTTCATCTGCAAACTCAGAATTCTGCCGCGTGTTTGAGTCTTCTTGCCGCCAGAGTCCCTAATCTTTTGACAGAGTCATTGACAACCTTTTATCTGTTCAAACACACTTCCCTGATGATCTGAACAGTTAAGGACTATCTTATCTTCTGCAAGTACACATGCAAGAATAACTAATGCTGTAATCTGTGAGCTGGTTTACACATTACTTTTTGAAAATAGAAGTACATTTGCCCAGGCAGGAGCAATCTGTGACCCTGCAAGGGTAATGAAATAATGGATACAGGACACAGGCATTGGGTGAAATCAGGCAATTATTGATTACGGTGGGAAGCGAGGTTGGCATGGCCATGGGGCAAGGATCGTTTCCTTTGCCTGCTCAGCCCCTCCTGGTGGAATAGCACTCTATCGGGATTGTAAGGTACCTAACCCCACTTGCATATGAATCAGCCAGCATGGTGCAAGCCAAGCACCCAGAATATCACTGGGTGACTGGATGAGAGATTCTAGCCAAGCAGAGGCACTAACCAGAGCTTAGGGGAGCTCCACCCCACCCTCTGCCCATGCCCCATGATAACTGTGTGGGACTGTGTGGAGAGAGTCTCTTCCTTTAAATTCCTAGGAGTTTATCTCAGTGAAGACCTTACTTGGAAAATCAATGCAACCCAGGTGGTTAAGAAAGCCCAGCAGAGACTCCACTTCCTCAAGAGTATTGCGAAAGAACAATGTCAACCAACATTTGATGATCTCCTTCTACCGGTCCACAATAGAAAGTACCTACAAAAGGTGATGAATACAGCACAAGATATTATGGGCTGTCCCGTGAATCTGCTGGATGACATCGCGGAAGACCGTTGCCTCAAGAGAGTGAGGAAAATCCTCAGGGATGATTCACACACTGGCTGGCACTTTCTTGATCTCCTGCCCTCGGGCAGAAGATATAGAAGCATGATTAGTCGCACCAACAGGGTAAAGAACAGCTTCTGTCCTTGGGCTGTTAGGCTACTGAATGAAAAGATAACAACAGGGCAACTGACTTTCGGGTTAGGTGGGTGTGCGTCAGTAAACGAGGGGAATTAAGACTAAGGGAGCTGAGTGGGGATGCTTGTGTAATCTCGCTGTATACAAGTTGTACAAGTGACAATAAAGTATTTCATAATTCATAAACTCTCGGTCTCACTCTTGGCTCTCCTCACGGAATCACCCGCTGCCCACAAAAACTCCCACTCCTGCTCTCGCTCTTTTCCTCCCACTGGACAAATCCTCTTCCTTAAACATATTTGAGGAGAGGAATGAGCTTGAACACATGAAAAGGGCATCCTGTTTTTCCAAACAGGATAGGGAGCATTTTTCTCCAAAAACCCCCAGGATGGTTACATTTTTCTAGGGACGGGTGGCAAGCCTAGTGTTCACACATGTATACTACGGTTGTGCCAATAAATAAATAAATCCTGCTTTGTTTTGATTTTTTATCATTCCTCATTGATGAATGACAAAAGGTTTGGGTTCAAAAATCATCCAAAGAGAGAGATTTCATTGAAATTCTCATGGGTGGGGTGCAGAGATTTTGATGCAATTACCTTATTTTTAAGGGGTCCAAGGGGTGTTTGTGAGTATCCTTTCATTCTACAAATCATCTTAACGGTGGTCTGTGCCCCACAACCTTCCAAGGTGCCCTCATTCCAATCATAGCCTGGGGGAGGCATCATAAGATAACTTGCCCCATGGTGCTTCTTCAGATCAGTAAATGGAGGCACCCAGGGAGGCTGCAGAGCACTGGGAAGGAAAAATACAATGCATACAACACCCTATGACATCTCACAATGATAAGATAAGTTTATACTCATTTAAATTCTAAAGAATTTTCCCCCTTACATTTTTTTATTTGGGTTTTCAGATTAAAACTTTACATTCACATATCAAACATTATACAACATATAAACAAGATTCCAAAGAATATCTAACACTTCCATCCTCCCCTTTGTAGGTCCTATTATTAATCATTTCCTCCTGCATCTTTTATGATAATCCACATCTTTTACATCTCCATTGTGTCCAAAATTCACCATTAAACTACAAGTGATATTCCAATCCTACTAACGATTTTAACTGTTTACAATGGTTTTTTAAGATAGGTTATAAATTTTCCCCATTCCTTATTAAAATGTTGGTCTTCCCGATTTCTGATTCTTCTGGTCATTTTAGCCATTTTGGCATAGTCCATCAACTTGAAAGAAATTCTTAAGTGTCTTGAAAATGGGGCAGAAATAATGGAAGCCTTTTTCACAGATAAATAAAACCTTTTGAGAAGCAGAAGAATGGGTTTCAGCACAGAAATAATCTGTAATCGTCATTCAAATCCCATTTCAAACCATCAACCACAGGTAGAATTTTAATGCCGTCTGAATACTTTCCACAGCAGTCAGTTCACACATTCAAGGAGTGATCAGGTGTTGAATACATGAATGAGCAAAGCAGCTTCATGTTGCACATTCTTCTCCGGCAATAAGTTGTTTCTGTTTACTTTCCAATATTCACAGAAGATTGTGAGAACCACAAATAGCAAGACAGCTTCTCTTGATGCAATCTGTGTTTTCACATAATGACTTTCTCAAATTAAACTGAAATTAGGCACTTTAATTCTGTCAATTGCCAGAAACTGCAAATACCTAAGAAGTGGGACAGAATAGATATCCTTAACAATAGGACTGTTAATGTGCCCCAATTCTAATGCAAAGGCCTTTGGATTATAGAACTGTAATTTAAAATGAAATCCAAAATTTCCCAAGTGATTTGATCAGTATTCCATGGCAGCAAATAGGAATCTGTTCCATTTTTAATAAGCAAGTGTCCCCAAAAGGGGGGGAGGTATTGCCTATTAAAAAATAAATAGAATCAAAATTGTCATGGTTTCTTCATACTGTTATTAGAAGGCAAAACTGTTTTTAATTCATGGGGATAATACTAAGTTTAATGTCCTACCATTTCAACATTTCCCTGCATTTATTATGAGTTTAACAGATTGCTTTTGCTTATCACTACTCTGTATGCATTAGAACTTTCACTTGTAACTTTTGCTAAAGTATTTTAATTAAAATGAGACTGTTTACATTTGTTTATGGCACATTAATATTCCAGTGTGCATAAAAATTTTACTAAATAATATTAAATAATTAAGAAGTCATGCATTATTTATTGGTCCTGAAGAGTTTCCTATAACAATGTAAACCATGGTGCTATTCAGTTATTGCAAAGTCAAGTTGGTGACAGAAAATGAATTTGCCTCATATATGCAGAGCAAATGTAAATTGACTAGGATAAACTAAGATAAAGATGACTAGGTTACATTGTTGTTAAAATGTTCCCTAAAGGTAGCATGCCTTTGAATTCCAGAAAAATAAACATGGCAAAAAGAAGGTAAGCAAAACTGCACCTGTAAAACACCTGGTTTCTTGTCAGCATTTTATTTCAGAAAGCTGTGAAGTGTTTATTGAAAAGTACCATACCTTTGAGAAGCAACAATCATGCTCACAACTTTCTGCAAGAGCATTCTGATGAGAAACCAGTTTTTGATTGAATCACCATTAGTGGTCATTAAGCCATTTTGTTCCAAAGACCTAGTTCGTATGTTCAGCTGGAAAACTTGCAAAATACCATACTGCATAGGGAGGGAGATGTAAGAAATAAAGGGAAGAGTTTGGGGAGGAGCCAGCTAATAAAGCCCCTCTTCCCCCCTCCCCCAATGATTGGCTCTTCCATCCACATGGTTTTCTCCAACTCCTCCCTTGGGAAAAACCATGCAAAGTCTTCTTCCCAGGGGAGTTGGGCTGTGGCAAAGATTTCCCCAATAAAAGGCGGGAGCAGCAATCTCTAAACCAACTTTACAAACTGTACTGTGCATGTGTGTGTCTGTTGGTCAGTTGGACAATGTGTGTATTTTACAAAAAATTATATGCCACTTAATTGTAAACAATAAACATGTCATTAAGTGAAAAGAAATTGTACCGAGCTTTAAGCAAACGATGCTGGCTTTAAAACTACAATCAATTCAATATAAAATGCTCCATAGGTAAAGGTAAAGGGACCCCTGACCATTAGGTCCAGTCGTGGATGACTCTGGGGTGGCGGCGCTCATCTTGCTTTATTGGCCAAGGAGCGCACAGCTTCCAGGTCATGTGGCCAGCATGACAAAGCCACTTCTGGCGAACCAGAGCAACGCATGGAAACGCCATTTACCTTCCCGCCGGAGTGGTACCTATTTATCTACTTGCACTGGCTTGCTTTTTAACTGCTATGTTGGCAGGAGCAGGGACCGAGCAACAGGAGCTCACCCCATGGCGAGGATTCGAACCGCCGACCTTCTGATTGGCAAACCCTAGGCTGTGTGGTTTAGACCACAGCGCCACCCGTGTCCCTATAGAGTTGATTAGACATTTCTATTACTTGCAGATAGAATCCCAACTTACCCATCTTTCCATCTGTTGTTCCAGACCTTTGACAGTTGCTCTGGATCCCCATCTATGTATTGGCAAATCTGTCATTTTGGCTTTTCTCACTTTTTTGTTTTAGCAATTTTGCATTCAGGTCTCCATATTCTCATTATCAGTTTGTGGGTTCCTGTCACTGTTGTTGTTAAGTCCTTAGGAAAATTCATCCAAATTTTAGGGTGAATTTCTCATAATACACATAATTTTGCAAATCAATTTCCCCCGATGCAGTTTCGTGTGTTATTTTCATTCACATATGCGTTCTTATGCACACTTTACTTTAGTCTATACATTTTCACACATTCGACTTGAAGGGAGAAGTAGATTGAAAAATTCAGAGAAGTCTGAATTTCGAAGGATGGCCCCGTTTCAGTTTGCCTATTCTTTCGGAAAGCGTAGATTTGATGAGCTCAGGCCCCTGGCTGCTTCTTCCCTCCTGGGAAGGGGGTCTTCTGGATTTATTTATTTTTCCTTTTTTTGTAAGGGGGAGGAAATAATTGGAACATGCCTAAACAGCAATTTGTAGTTGCTGGAGATCTCATTATGAGCTGCTCTGAAGCAAAATGAGCAAAGGGTTCTTTGCTATCAGATGGCGCAGCACAAGTGCAAGGTGGGTGCTGTGGGTGTGACTTCTCTTCTGAAGCAACATTTGCACATTACAAACCTGGCAAGTTAGCTCATTAGGATTCATCTCTATATGAAATGAACATGTTTTGCATAAAGAGGGAAATGAAAGAGTAAAAAGAGCTCATTAATGATTTCACAGGAATTGCTATGCAGGCTTTCAATGCAACCCACAAAAGCTTTTTTTTTTATAAGGCCTATATTCCTTTGATATTAATAAAGAGTCCATTCCTTTCATACTTAGGATTGTGAAGTAGTTTGAAGACAAAAGGCCCACTCTCCACCACACGCCTAATTGAACTTGGGAATAATGTCTGAGTTTCAAAACTTATGGCACAGGCAATATGTGTGGCAAGTCGTTATCATGAATAACCTCAAAACAAACATGGATACCATTATTAGAAGGGTGAGGTAAGCTTGTATTACTCTCCTTATACTGTAGATGGGTATAATAATTAGCAGTATGTCTCAAGGATGAAGATTCAGTTCATACCCCATTATAGTGCTTTGGAAAGTGGTCTGGCTTAGCTGAAATTGCTTCAGAGCAGGGCTAACGTATGACACATCAGAAACAGAATATTGCTTCACAAAACCTGGTGTATTCCCATTAAATATCATTAGGAAATGACAGGGGAGGTGGCTACTGTGAGGGTTATACTAATTTCTCCCCCCCCCCTTTCCTTGTATCCTTCCACTACTGAGACACTCCTTGGGGTTCACTGACAACCAGGATGTTTCCTTCAGTGATCATACGGGAGTGGTCACTGGGGTACCTCAGGGCTCTGCGTTTGAAAACCTCTTGCCACCCGTGGGATCTCCCTTCCCGGGTTCCCACCTACTGCAATTTGCCTTCCCTTTAGGCAAATTAGTGGCTCACTTGGCTTCACTGTCCAGCCCTCTGTATGACATGAGAATAAGCAAACAGTTTCCTCTTCCACGGGAAAGCTTTGCTCTCTCCTCTTTTTCACACCTCTTAAGGTACTGACACACTACCAGAGTCAACGAACGTTTAAGCACATTTAACTTTATTAGGTAACTAGAAAACATGGATGTCTCGGGCTATTACTGGTACAAATCTTCCTTTCATGGACTGTAGCTTTGTTACAACATTTCCTGCATTCCTTTAGTCACTCCCCAAAGCCTAACCTCCCCTTTACTCTCTCTAACCCTCCACACCCAACTGCCAACCCCCCAACTGCCTTTCAACCTTTGTTTCCCTCCTTTTAGAATGCCCACAAGCTCCGCCTCCCAGGGCACACCTGCCCAACTTGGGAGCGATAGATTAACCCATGATGAACCTGAATCATCAGCAGGCATTATTCCGCCACAGCTACCCACTACCATTGACATTTTGGGCAACTCCTTAAAGGGGGCTTAATCACACCCCAGTCATTTTGAGGGATGAATGGATGTTTGTCCAACACAAACCAAGACTGTTCACATACATTGCATTCAAAAAGTACACCAACTGTTTTGTGCCTGTGTACACATGTAACTGAGCAGTAGACTTGCACAGTTATTCACATGCAACGTCTGATGTCTGTGTGGTCTGTGTGCACCATAGTTGATCTGTATAAATCAATCAGTGTGCACTTTTTCACACAAACACTTGTACAAGCGTAGAGATAGCTTGCGCCTGTCTTTAGTATAGTGTGTGAACAAGCCGACTGAGGTCTCTGGCTTGTTTGAATTGTGGGCAGGGGGGCGGGAAAATGACTTAATGGGAGCACAGGACTTTGCTTTCAAAGTGTCACTCCTTGCACCAAGCGTAATGGCTAGAATTTCACTCCCTACCAGCCATCGCCTCTCCCCAGTAAGTCACTGAGGCATGGCTGCCTCACTTACTTGCTCTGGGTAGAAGAAAACCTTTGCCTTCCTGAAAAACAGCTGGAGAGGAGAGATAAAGTGCTTCTTCAACAAAGACTGCAACACCAAGCTACTAAACTCTAACCACTATCACCCAGCTGCTATAGCAAGCAGTAAGAAGGACTTGGTGATATTATTTCTTTCTTTGCTTAGATGTATATGTGGCTTAATAAATGAATAAATAATACATCCAAGCATGAATTAGTAAAAAAAAAAAATCTTATTTGAAAATACCAATGATGTTAGTGGGTTTGAAGATTGAGTAGACGTAATAAACATTCTGAAATACAGATAATATCAGCAGAGTTAAAGAACAAATATGCACAACGTAATTACAGGTCTGGGTAAGCTTGCCTAAGGAAAAGAACATTCTTAGCAGGCATCAAAAACAACAGCCTGAGAGAACAAGGGATACTTAAGGCCTCTCTACCCTGAAGGAAGGCAGAAGTCCGGTCCAGCATCTCAGGCCATCAGCTCCCAAAGGGATGCTCAGCCAGTCTGAGAAAACTGTTGTTCTGAATTTTGTTCGTTTGCTTTTGCAGTTTCAAACTGCAAACTGCCTTAATAGCAGAGAGGTGGTGTAGGCATGCAGTAGGCAAATAGATTTGATCCATTCTCATTGCAACAGAAGTCTCCGCTGGCATCCAATGGGAGCGTCTGTTAAAATGCAAATAGCAGCTTGAAAGTTGGGTTTTTTTGTCAGGATTGTAGGCAGGAGGGAAAGAGAAACTCTACCTCCTCACCCAACCCATGGTCACACAAGGTTTCTCAACTTCCATGGAGCTTCTATTTGCATAACAAAAAAAAGTATGTATGAAATGTGATGCTAATTGTGCAAATGCATTGAGTCTGTCCCTCTCTGTGCTGATTTGAGTATCATTGCTGAGATTAAACGTCATACATTATTCACTGCGGATCTTTCCCTTTGGAATTTTCCCGAACGAAAAGGGAGACCGTCTTGTACCCTTGCAACACTTCTCATACTCACAAGGATCAATATCTGAGCCCCAGTTCACACACAAACACCCATTGCAGTAGATTATTCTCCATTTTCTGTCTATTTACTGTGCTAAAGCCTGCCTACCTTAGGCTTGCAAAAAAAAAGGATATGTTAGCAAACATTGCTCAGTTGTGTTTTTGAGTTGCAGCAGTTCTGTAAGTACAACCAGATCCACTGTAAGATTGAAATATTCTATAAAATATTCATAGTTGTAAGTAAACTGTTGCTATCAGTTTGCTATTTGGATATGCAGTTATGAAAGGATGGAAGAGAAGCAATGCTCTAGCATAGTGTCCAAGTGCTTGCTGGCACATGCATGTACAGTATACTCATTCACAGCCATGCCATGCATTGAAAGAACATTTAATGCATGTTTAAAGGACATGGTTTCCCCCAGAAAATCCTAAGAGCTCTAGTTTAACTTTCACACGGCTACAGTTCCTGACAGTCCCCATGATTATGGGATGGATGATATGAATGCCACCCTAGAGTCAAGATGTTCACCATTTTGGAAACCTATGTGTGGGGGTTGGCAGTACAGTAGAGGAGCTCAGGGATATTTTAAATAATAATAATAATAATAAGTTGTGTGTCCTTGTTTCTCAATTTGATCCTTTTACATGGTTTTGAATGTTTTGTGGTATTTGATGCAATGTGATTTGTAAGGTCCCCTGGCTTTTGTAAGCACTCAAAGAGAATGTACACAACCACAATCACATCAGTTTTGAGTCTGACATGGAGATGTTTGTGCCTCCTTATGTGTGTTGTTTTAAAAATGCTTCCCATTCTCACAAGTTCCCAATGGAGTGCTTTGGCAACATTTGTGGGATTTTATTTTTTGGGGGGAAGGGGGAATCAAAGCTCCTGTATCTGTAATTAAAAGTCTAGAACTTGATTTCAGTGGTGTGCTACTCTTCAATGAAACGTTCAGGCAGAATCTATAGCCTCATTATGACCCATCATTCCTCTAGGACTCTCATTTGCCCCTGAGCTTTATATTGCCTTTCATTTCCCTCATGAGGTCAGCTCGTTCGCCATCATCCACTTTTGCTCTGCGTAGGAGCTGGAAAAGAGCTGTTACTATATATACTGCATGTGCTGTCATTTGTTTGCTCCCAAACTGCCTGTAGTAGCCAGGCGCCACACAATGGAACCGAGCGAGAAAGTTAGAAGGGGTGTTGGGAAGAGAAACGAAGAGACATAGATCACGATTCTGGCTTAAAGGTCAGGAATGATGAACAGGAAAGGTTTTTGCACAATAAGGGACCCAGAAAAGTAGAAGAGGTGCAAAGCAGGGCAGCACAGGCCACCCAGGTACATGTCTGTGTGCATTCACACGCGTGCAAAAGCCCATGTCTCGTTATTTAAGAGATGTGTCTACTGCCCTTTGTCAAAAAGACCGTAGGGCAGTTTCCAGCATAATAAACATAGACAACACAGTATAAATCCATATTACACTCAAATATAAAAGAACTAAAAGTAATACAAGTGCAATTCGTAATAATAAGAAAAATAGGATAGTAAGAAATAAACAATGAGCAATACTCGGTAAGCAACGGTCAAATTATTTGTGGTGTCAACCCCGCAATGAACTCCACAGCTCAACCCTCTTGAAATACCAGAGTCTAATCACGTACGTTATTATCTACTAATCTCAGGTGTAACTATAAAACAGAATACATTTTTAACAACAGCAGTGCTATGGAAAATGGGGGGGGGGGGAGAGAGAGAGAGAGAGAGAGAGAGAGAGAGAGAGAGAGAGAGAGAGAGAGAGAATCAGTGTCAACAGTCATATACTTCTCTCCCTGCAAAAGTATCCCTTAAACATTGTCCTCAGGTAAAACCTTTGACATGTTTTGAATAACTTCTGCAATGATATATTCTACCAAGAATTGGGACAATTAACGATACGTTAAAATATATATGCAAATATGCAGTCAACAAGGTAATGAGGGACCCATTTTGAGGATGACTGAAGTCCCAATATATGGAAGAGTTTTATTTTCTATGTAAAAAGTTCTTTGTATGTGAGGTGATTTGTTTTCTTTTTTGTTCTTTTGTGGTGGAGGGATTTAATACCTAAAATAAATAAAGATTAAATTTCAGAAGAAGAAGAAGCAAAAGTAGCCCTTAATACACACAGATACCTGTACACTCAATGACAGACCCTCCCAGAGCTCGTTTGAGCATTTTCCTTTCCTCTCCCAAACTCTCAGCCTGGGAGATCTCCACTTCCCAGTCACTTACTCAATGTGTCTCCATCTCCTATGTGCCACTTTTAGTAGGGTGCTGTCCCTAATTTCCAATGGTGGTGAGAAGGGGAGACAGGAAAGGGATAATTTGTAAGCTGCCTTTTTTGATTGAAGAGTAGGATTTATATTAAGGGGGGGAAACCCACTAGATAAATAAATAAAATCTTGCAGGTCTTTTTTGGGGGGGTGGCAGGAGAAATTTCTCACCCTGCTTTCCATGGGGAGTAGCGGAAGTGGAGATAAATGGGCAGTGCCAAATCTACTAGCTTTCCATCTCTGATTTATTCTTTATACATATCTGCCAATTGCGAAGTTTTTTAAATATATATATATATATACTTTAGTTTGGCTTTAGTTTTCGTGCACCCTTTATGCTTCTGAAATAGCCTTTGCTTTCCTCAACCCCGTCAATTCCCATGCCATCAGCTGCATTTTTTCCTGCCGATACAATGATTTTTGTTTAATGCTACCTGCATTTGAGGGGAGTGATTCATCATACTGCTAGGTAGCCATTAAGCTGGTACACAAGGGAGTTCCACTGATCCATGTTGCTCCATTAAAAAAAGGCTGTAAAATAGCCAAGGAATACAGTACGAAAAGGGGTTGTCCTGAAAGTATGCAGAATATTTTGTATACTATTATGGGTTATTCTTTTTAAATATCCAAATTACATCCCCCCCCCCCAAGTCATTCAGGAAATATGCGACTTCCTCTGATTTCCAACTGATCAAGCTACAGGCTAACTATTGAAAATGCTACTCTCCTTGTGAGTTTAGGCAATAACAGAAGCAAATTTTCTTTGGGTTTACCTGCTGGTGATGCAATACATATTTCAGGAAATATGTGATTTCTTCCTTATTGAGGTTGTAGAGGTTTCAGAAGGAATTACCTCTGTTTTATTCCTTAGTCTATAAACTAAATGGAAATCTGTCAATTGCTGAATTTGGCTTTTTCCATCCATCATCAGAACAACAAAAGCTTCCATCACACCCAAATGTATCTACCAAATCCTGTTACCAACAGCAACAGCTGAAAGCCATCATTACTTTTCATTTCGGAAGTGCACTGTTGTTTATTTTAAACAACATAAAATTACAGCATCTATGACATACATAGAAGATACACAAATAATAGAAACTGATGAATGCAAAAGGTACATCACACCGTTTATGCCACTTCCCAAAAATGTATGTAAAGTTTCCATCTCTACCAGCTGAAGGTGTGTTTTTCTGGCTGCTAAACTGTCTTATTAAAATGCAAATTTTGACCTTCCACCTAGTATTAACCAGAAGCTTGTCTCCCCTGAAATCCTTTGGGAAAGATATATTTTGAAAGAGAGGAATGATTATCTTGCAATGATTGCAAGTGTTTATTTTAATTTTCTTTCCTCCTGGCCTTTTTGGCATTTGAAGGTACTCCAGCAAAATAAAACAGAGAAACTAGTTTGGAACTGTCATCATTTCAAGAAGGGACGCTTAAAAATAGAAGTCAGAAGTCTAATGAGAACAGAGCAATGCCTCTTCTCAACTCAGGGAACGTTTTGTTTCTGAGCAAATCCTAAGGGACGACTCAAAATAGCAGCGAGGGCTTTTCCTCCCCAGGAGATGGCAAGTTTATTTGAACCGCCTGGAATGCAAGGCAATGGGGTAGGGGGAGAGAATTGGGAGTGCAATCCTGTATGTGTGTCCATCATTTGGTGACCACAGCATTCAAATATGCAATCACGCACTTCATATTGCTTTGAAATGTAATTACGGTAGTTTTCAGTTGCCATAGGTCGGGCATGGAAACACCAACAAGGCAATCCTCTTCATGTCTGCTCATCTCCACTGAGTTCAGTGGAACTTATTTCCAGGTAAGTCTGTATGGAGCTGCACCCATTCTGCCTCTTTCCATAAGTCTGCTGTATGGACAGTTATACTTATGGATGACACTGAAATGGTTCATTGTTCATTTCAGAGGCTGAATCAGATCCTCTCGCATGTGTTTCCCTCTGCCATCACTTTTCACAAGCCTCCAGCTTCACTCAACCCATATTCACAAACACCCCTGACTACTGAGAATCTTGCTCTGTGCATCTGATGAAGGGAACTGTAGCTCATGAAATCTTCTGCCATAATAAATGCCTCTGTTTTCAAAGTGCAACAAAGCTCTTGGTTGTATTTGTTGCTGTAGTGCACTAACATGGCTACCCTTCTGGTGGTAACCATTGCAGAGCCTGCAGGCAACAAAATAATTTATAATAATAATTTATTATTTATACCCCACCCATCTGGCTGGGTTTCCCCAGCCACTCTGGGCTGCTCCCAACAGAATATAAAAAACACGATAAAACATCAAACATCAAAAATTTCCCCAAACAGGGCTGCCTTCAGATGTCTTCTAAAAGTCAGATAGATGTTTATTTCCTTGACATTTTATGGGAGGGCGTTCCACAGGGCAGGTGCCACTACCAAGAAGGCCCTCTGCAGGTTCCCTGTAACCTCAATTCTCACAGTGAGGGAACTGCCATTAGGTGGTGGACCTCAAGTGTCCGGGCTGAACAATGGGGGTAGAGATGCTCCATCAGCCAAGGCTGTTTAGAGCTTTAAAGGTCAGCACCAACACTTTGAATTGTTCTCGGAAATGTACTGGGAGCCAATGTAGGTCTTTCAGGACCAGTGTTATATGGTCTCGACGGCCACTCCCAGTCGCCAGTCTAACTGCCAAATTTTGGATTAGTTGCAGTTTCCAGGTCACCTTCAAAGGTAGTCCCACAAAGAACGTATTGCAGTAGTCCAAGTGGGAGATAACTAGAGCATGCACCACTCTAGCAAGACAAGATAAACACATTTTAATTTGAAATTATATTATATATTGTGACTCCATCTCTCTCTCTCTCTCTTCCTCTCTTCCTCTCTCCCTCCCTCCCTTTTCATGTTTTTATCCTTTTAAAAACAGGGACAATTAACACCCGATTTCTGACTTATGTTGGCAATATAAGAAAATAGCTTAACCGGGCAGGGGAATGAATGGTGAAATCAGATGTTGGCAGTACAGCCCCAAAGAAGTCTATGCTTTTTATGTTCTATAAAGAACTATGGGACACGGCCAAGTGTTCTGAACATTGGGAAAATGTCGACTTTTATATGCACTGTTGCCAGTGTTTGGCATCCACAAATACGTAGTTCCAAGAGAAAGCAGAATTTCTTTTGTGCAAATGAAAACTCAACATGGTCATTACTTTAAATGCCATTGGCTATCTGTCAGAGGGTTCATGAGAAGGTCTTCACAGAAAACTATAAAAACAACAGGATGATGATTCATTCACTTATTTATTCATATGCTGCTCTTCTACTAAAAAGTAACTAGAGAGGCATGCAACATAACAATAAAACCTTATATGGTAATCGATAAAAAGTACAACTATTTTTTAAAGCGACCACAAACTACAACCGACACAAGGAAGCAGAACATGAATCTGATAGTAGCTGGAAGAAAAGATGTTGCATGTTAAAACTTGAAACCATAAGAAGAAGAAGAATTGCTGAATAATAATAATTTTAATATTTGTACCCCGCCCATCTAACCGGGTAGCCTCAGCCATTCTATGCTTCCAACATGTACAGAAACATAATAAAACATCAAACAATAAACATTTTCCTATACAGGCCTGCCTTCAGATGTCTTCTAAAGGTTGTATAGTTACTTATCTCCTTGACATCTGATGGGAGGGCATTCCACAGGGTGGGCGCCACTACCGAGAAGGCCCTCTGCCTAGATCAGGCCAAATATATTTAGCATACTTTTCTCACAGTGG
Organism: Darevskia mixta; assembly: GCA_034641385.1. NCBI lineage: Eukaryota > Metazoa > Chordata > Lepidosauria > Squamata > Lacertidae > Darevskia > Darevskia mixta. The sequence goes on along the minus strand of JAWWNH010000042.1, from coordinate 12,001,581 downwards.
TCAAATAGATGCCTCTAGGAAACCTGTAGGGAACACTGAGCACAACAGGACTCTCCCCAGCCAGTGATCCCAGAAAACCATTATTCAGGTGTACTGCCTCCGATAGTAGAGACAAACAATAAACTACGTGTTACACATTAAACACCCATTGACATAAAAGCATCCTCAATTTCTGGTGGAAAACACAGAGAGAGAGCACTTTATTCTGACATTTCCTTACCTGATAATTTCCCCCTTCTACATGATCGTTCACAGGACTTGAAAGCCTTTTCTGGGAAAGTAGCATAATCTACCAGAAAGTTAGTGCACATTTCTGTTGTTATGCACTTCCAGTGAAATCTGTTAGCAACCCTCTCAACCTACAGATTACGGGCATTTTGTGTCGTAATGTCACATGGCAAAATTTGGGGTGGTGTTCCAGCATTCAGTTCTTTCCCACTACAGTGGTACCTCGACTAGCGAATAACTCGCCCAACGTATTTTTCGCCTAACGAAGGATCCTGGCGGCCGCCGGATAACGAATTTTTTCGCCTTCCGAATAGGAAGCCGAGGTGTTTTTTTTTTTTTTTGAACAGGTCACATGGAAGGGGAGAGAAGGCGGGACTTCGCTCCAGCAGCCATTTTGGTTGGAGCGGAGCCCGGAGCAGCTGGAGGCTGCTGCTTCTCCTCCTTCCTCGTCATGGTGAGTTTTGGCGCGGGATTTGATTTTTGGTGCATTTTTCGGGTTGGTTTTTTTTTTTTTTTTTTTTGCTTTTTTGGAGCTTTTTCGGGCTTTTCGGGGCTTTTTTCCCCTCGCCGTGGCGGCAGTTTCCCTCCCGCCCGCCACGGCTGGAGGCGGCCGGCTCCGCAGCTGCATTTTTCGGTTTTTTATTTTTTTGCTTTTTCGCGCTTTTTTCGCGCTTTTCGGGGCTTTTTCCCCCTCGCCGTGGCGGCGGTTTCCCTCCCGCTCACCACGGCTGGAGGCAGGCGGCTCCGTAGCCGCTTTTGGAGCGTTTTTTCCCCCGCCGGTTTTTGCGCTTTTTCGGGGTTTTCGGGGCTTTTTTTTGCTTGCCGTGGTGGCGGTTTCCCCCCCGTTCACCACGGCTGGAGGCAGGCGGCTCCATAGCCGCTTTTGGTGCGTTTTTTTTTCCGTCGGGTTTGGCGCTTTTCGGGGTTTTCGGGGCTTTTTTTTTGCTTGCCGTGGTGGCGGTTCCCCCCCCCCCCGCTCACCATGGCTGGAGGCAGGCGGCTCCATAGCCGCTTTTGGTGCGGTTTTTTTTCCGTCGGGTTTGGCGCTTTTTCGGGGTTTTCGGGGGTTTTTTTTGCTTGCCGTGGTGGCGGTTCCCCCCCCCCCGCTCACCATGGCTGGAGGCAGGCGGCTCCATAGCCGCTTTTGGTGCGTTTTTTTTTCCGTCGGGTTTGGCGCTTTTTCGGGGTTTTCGGGGATTTTTTTCTGCTTGCGGGGGTGGCGAGCACCCCCCAGAGCCGCCTAGAAGAAGAGGAGAGCTGCGGGAGCCTGGCCGTCCACATCAAAAAGGTAAGTGACCCCCGATTTCTCTTCCCATAGGAGCGCATTAATCCGTTTTTAATGCATTCCTATGGGAAATCGCGTTTCGACTAACGTATTTTTCGCGTAACGAATGCCCATTCGGAACGCATTAAATTCGTTAGTCGAGGTTCCACTGTATTTAAAATGTAGCACAACTTTATAAATATAAAAAAGAGGCATAGTTCCATAATGCAACAGGTAACGCAGTGCAAAAGGAACATCAGAAGTTGGGTTAGAAGCACATTATAATAGGAAAACTTACACAATAATTCCCATATCTGAATGTACCCACAAAGTAGAGGGCATTCTAGAGTTGGGGCATTGCCACAGAAAAGGCTGCCCCTCTCATGCTAACCAGCTGAACCTGTCAGTACAGTACTGACAGCAAGGCCTTCAACGTTGCTCTAAATTTCCATGCTGTTTTAGATGGGAGCAATCCATCTCTAAGCCTTTCAGAGCTTTAAAGGCTAGAACCAGCACTTTGAACTGGGGAGTTGACATAAGACTGGGGTTACATGCTCTGACCCAAAAGCACCTGACAGAAGTCAGGCTACTGCATTTTGGACCAGCTGAAGTTTCCAGACTTATCTTCAAAGGCAGCCCCATATAGAGTACATTACAATGAGGCAAGATGGATGACTGAAACCAAGTCAATCTTCTCCAGGTTAGGCTGCAGCTGACACAAGCTGAAGCTGTTAAAAGTCACTGATAGGAACTTGCATTACCAAAGGATTCACAGGAAGCCATGGATCAAGGCAAATGACACACCTGCTTCTTCATGGGGAGTACAACCCTACTCATGACTGCTCCATTTAGATTACCAGTGTTCTTAACCTAATAGTACTTGAACAGTATACTGACCTGAACGGAACACTAAATCTTGTGTTAGCCCAGTTAAGTGCATCAGACCAGGTAACACCTGAGATCTGAACCATGAAGATCTGAGCTGCTTCCAACAAAGGACCTTGGCATGGACCGTATGTTAAAGTACCCCAACTCTGACGACAGCAGCACGGATATTATTGGTCCAGAGATGGAAAGAAGACAAAGTCCCGACCGGAGACGAATGGCTGATAAAGATTGATGGACTACGCTGAAATGGCGAAAACGATTGGAAAGATTAGAAACTAAGAAGGTAGAAACTTTAACAAGGAATGGGGAAAAAATTATAAGTTACCTAAGAGAACACTGTAAACCACTAAAAACTTTGGCAGGATTATAACAACACTTGTAATGTAACAAGAACTGAGGTAAAAATTGATTTTTAAGTAAAAATGAAGAAACTATACCAGTGATGGCTAACCTTGACACTCCAGATGTTTTGGGACTACAACTCCCATCATCCCTGACCACTGATCCTGTTAGCTAGGGATTATGGGAGTTGTAGTTCCAAAACATCTGGGGTGTCAAGGTTTGCCATCACTGAACTATACGATGCAGTAGAAAAAGATTGAAAATGGAACCCCTGAAGGGGTGGAGGGAAGTCTAAGGAATCAGTGAATGCTATATGTTCATGTTTATGATGATTATTCAAATATAAATGTAAATTAAAAAATTGAATATATATATTTTAAAAAATAAAAACAATAAAAAGTACTGCAACTCATGTGGTCCTCCTCATCCTCTACTTCTTTTGTAGCTTTAACCAAACAGGCTGCAAGTTCTATTTGAATGCTACCCATGTACATATTCTATTTCTGTAATAAATCTGACACCTGAGGACTCTGGCTTATTGTCTTGTTGCTTATTCCCTGCCCTGGAAATACCAGGTTTTGCCATGGGCCTTGGTTCCACCATATGTTCCAAGGGTGTTCTTATGTTACTACATAAGAACATGTAGTATCTAACCACTCCCAGGAGCGATAGTGAGTCAAGCCACCATGCACCACAATGGAACAGAGGCTACATAAGTTGCCATAACAACATGCAGTGATACAATGCGTGGATTACTTTCTGTGCCTGCTACCCCAGCCATAGCAAGGAACTGTTTTGTCCCCCCTCAACACACACACATTGCCAGATCAGTGCGGCAGAGATGTTCATCCAAAACAGATCTAGAACCAAGATGCGGGTTGGGAGAGTGGCTGGCAAACTGGAGCAATTGGGAAGGGAGCAGGAAGACAAGGGGATGGAAGAGAAGCCAACAAGTGGGCATATTTTGATCAAACTAAGAAAAAGCAAGGCTCTGGATATCTGTCTGGCTACAGCCTTTGCCTTGTATACCTGAAGGAGCTTCTCCACCCCCATCGTTCAACCTGGACACTGTGAGGTCCAGCTCCGAGGGTCTTCTGGCGGTTCCCTCCCTGTGAAAAGTGAAGTTACAGGGAACCAGGCAGAGGGCCTTCTCAGTAGTGGCACCCGCCCTGTGGAACACCCGCCCATCAGGTGTCAAACAGATGAACTTTCCAAAGACATCTGAAGGCATTCCCGTATCAGGAAGTTTTTAATGTTTTATGTTTTGCTGTGGTTTTTATTATGTTGGAAGCCACCCAGAGTGGCTGGCGCAACCCTGTCAGATTGGTGGGGTATAAGCAATACCATATTGGCCCAAATATAAGACGCACCCGCAAATAAGACACACCTTTAAAATTCAGGACTTATTTGCGGGTGCAGCCCTCCTCCTGGCCCTCCTCCTGGCACTACTGCCTCCTGGCACTACCTCCTCAAACAAAATAAAGTATCGTAGTGGTGCTGATAAGCCAAACGCAACAACGAGAACCACTACACACCGGCTGATGCTCAAATAACGATAGCATAAACACTATAATAAAGAATAGATAATATTGCAATGAAACCAAATACAATCATATAAATATCGCATGTATAACCAAAATCAACATGGTAGAACCATTCAGCACAAGATATGATGAACAAACTCAGTGCCAACAAAAAGTTCGCAAAAAAAGTTCCTACAAGATAGGTGATTGATGGACCACTGCAGATGAATACCAAGAATGTCGATTGTAGGATGCGATGATAGGTGAAATCATCATTAGTCCATTCAATAAAGAGGCAACTGAGAAGAAAGAAGACCTGTCTTCCGGATTTTTTACAGGTTTCGCACTCAATGCTTCATCAGTTCTTCATGATGTACTAGATTAACCAAACATGCAGATATTGCAGGCACAGCTTCTACCTCCTACCTTCTACTACCTCCTCAAGCCAGCAACAGGGGAGGCTTGGAAGAGGCAGGCAGGCTGCGTGCCATTGCCCCGTGCTCCCTGGCTGCTTCCTGAGGGGGAGCCACAACGCTTTGCTGGCGACTTGGAGAAGGCTTGGGAGACGCGGTCAGGATGGGAGCCATTGTCCTGCACCCCTGACAGCCCTCGTGGGCAGCTGTTTCAGCAGCGATACCGTAAGATGACGAATATGAGCCACACTTCAACTTTTCACAATCAGAATTTGGAAAAAAAGTGTGGCTTATATTCGGGCCAATATGGTTTTTGTTGTTGTTGTTGTTGCTGCTGCTGTTATTTCTTCTTCTTCTTCTTCTTCTTCTTCTTCTTCTTCTTCTTCTTCTTCTTCTTCTACTGCTGCTACTACTACTACTACTACTACCACCCAGGTAATAATAATTACCTAGGCCTGACCTAGAGGCAAATATAGTTGTTCAAGACCAGGAGGAACTCAGTGGGCTATCTGGGACTGGGATGAGCTACAGCTATAAGCATTAAGTGGCTCATTTTGGAATGCACACACCAAGAGGCTCCTGGTTCAGGAACTATTTCCTTCTTGCACACATATCACTAGCTTTAGCCACACTGTATTCTCCCTGGATTTCTTGGCCTCTGATATTTATGAACCACAGTAAACTACAGGAAGCTTCTCTGTCTATAGTTCTGGGCCCAATAACAGCTGTCATATTCCAACTGCACTTGCCAATGGAAATCACATGCCATTTATCACTGCTGAGCATCATATGCTATTTCTCAACTATGTCTGAGCTTCTTTCCACCACCAGAAATTCTTTTCCAAAAATGTCTCTAGTGGGGTCTTCTCGTTGCCACTTCTCTTTAACAGATCATGCACTGTTTTAATTAGGTAACTATGTGTCTAGATGCATAATTTCTGTTTAAAGAGAAAATATTGCATTTCGGGTAGCTTCATTCCCTTTCACTCTGAAGTTTGGTTCTCTATGTAATTTCTTTCATATCTGGGCACTTCTGGATATGCGACTATTATGGACCTTGCATGGTGCTGGTTAGCAAATAATTTTTAAAGGGGGGTCAAGGGTATTGGCTCTGCTGTCCCTCAGAAACAATACTTCTATCTTGTCAGGATTAAACCTCAATCTGTTAACCGCCATCTATCCTCCATCCTGGATAGCAGCCATTGAGACATTGCTCTGAATTTGAAATTCAGGGGGTTGTTTTGTAGACCTCCCATCTGAAAGAGACACGCAAAAACAATTGGCTGGGTCGCACATGATGATAAGCCAAACCATGACTTACTGGGACCACGTAAATGTGCAGAATGACTGTTCCCCACATCAAATGGGGTGCACATTTTGCGTGATCGCGAGTAGCCCCCTGGGATCACGTTGCAGCTCCTGGCAGTTGGGTCTGGCACCGCCTTCCCAGGTAGGATACCTGTGGTCTCCACCTACTCCAGCAGCCGCCCAATCCCGGCTGGGGAGGTGTTGCCAAGGGGATTGGCCAGGTAGAAGGAGGGAACATACAGTACACAATAGAAGTTGAGTCATACCTGGGAAGCGGCCGTTGGATTCAGAGCTTCCCCACCCTCCACTCCCTCAATTAATGCTTATTATGCAGATTAACCTTTTATTTTCCACAGCCACACAGGCACGCAGACGCTGCTATGACAAGGTCACTGTTGAAGGGCCAGAAAGGACTTTCCCTGCATTGGCAGGTTTCGCCTTTCCCGTAGCAATTCGTCACAACTTTGGCGGTTGCAGACCTTGGGCGGAATCCTTTAGTCATCTACCTAAAATGGGGGGGCGTGGGGCGGTGACCCCCGCCCCCATTGCAGCGGCGATACCAGGGTTCTTGTTAAAGGGGTCTTAGGGGGAGGCATTGACCATACGCCCAGAAGTCGTCATTGCCCTCCCCCTCCAGCGGCGGCAAACAGGGGGGCGTGCTATCTGCTTGAACATATGTTCTCCAGAGCTAGCCCACTCCTCACACATGCTGGATAACCCTGAAAATTACCCAGAACCCCGGCTGGGGGGCTGGAAAGGATAAACGCCCAATGTCTGAGCCAAGGTCTCCCTACATCTGAATATTAATAAAGTTGTGGCCAATTTAATCCCATAGAACGTTGTCACATGTCGTTATTCCCCTCAGGGGCTGCCCAGGGTTCGGGGGGACTCCGCCTGACCACACAATTTCAGGGGAAAGCTCCTAGCCACTATGCTCCCCGCCCCCTCTGTCTCTCTGTCTCTCCTTCTGCACCACACCTTGTCTTCTGAATCTGGGCTTGTAATTAAGCTATCTCCACACTTACCATAATCTGTAGTCCACATTCATATGGTCCTGGGAAGCCATGGCCTCGCTTTCCGTGACATACAGACCAGATCAATACGAAAGCCATTTGAGAGCTTGTACAAAATCCTAAAAATAGAGAAATGCTGCTAGAGATCTCCGGCATTGTGCAAAAATATGATGCCAATGTGATGTCAGGTCATTGCAGGCTACTCCAAAGGAAATCATTTGCCAGATCCAGGAAAAGCAATGGGAACGCAATTTTACAAAATAGTTACAAAAATATAACTTCTGCGCCAGCAACAGGAGGTGATTCAGCTCGCTAGCTGGCAATAAAGGTTGTTTACCAGGTTCTGGACTCCTAATTGGGTTGTTGAGCTTGCTAAGTAGCAGCTGGTCTTTAATTAGTTGAAAAATTATTACCACTAAAAGTTGCCACCAAAAAAAAAAGGAAAAGGAAAGGGAGAATATAATTAACATGTTACAATCCATATGGTGAGACACTTATCTCCACTTGTCAATAGTTCTTGCTTTCCTTTCCCCTCCTCTTGCTCAGCATTAACAAAGCGTGTTCTCCTTCTTGGAGAGCACGTGTTGCGGTGGGGGCCAACCAGTCTCCCCTCTGTTGCTGGGCGGGTTAGTTAGGATGGCCACTACATTGATTGGGCTTCTGGCTGTTACTGGGGAGATTCATATGTTGCAATTTGGTTGATGGACAGCCAGAGCTGATATATTGCCCTGCACGCAGTTCTGGAGCCTTCTTGGCTGCGTGCTTTGGATCACCCGCCCTCCCTCCCTGTTTTTAGGCCTCTGTGTTGACCTTGCTATGCCTGTCATGGGGTCATCTGCTTTGAGACAGGGGCCTGGTAGGATTTTTTCCATTTGGCTGATTGGCTGGTGCCATTTGGTTTTTGCCTACTGCATAGCAATTCGTCACAACTTGTAAGGTTGGCGGTTAGGCATTGGTTATAATGGTTGATGGAGGGGCAGTTTGGCTGTGGTTGCCCCTCCAAATGCTGAAGGGGCATGATTGGCTATGTTTGCCCCTTTAATGCTGCTGCTGTGCAGGGAATTCCGTTAAAGGAACTCAGGGGCTCTCCTTCACTTGTCCTTACCCCCTGTAGGGGGCCAGGGCCCATGCAAGAGCCCCTGGGAACATTAGGGGCGAACGGGCGCTCAGAACTCTCCCCGAAGTGTTTTCCCTTGTACTGACTCCATAGGCGAATGGAGGTCAGTTCTGTCCCCAGCGGGACAGATAGTCTTAATCAATGCCTAAGCAACCACTCACATAATTTGTATTTTAATAAAGTTGTGGCCAAAAATAATGCCAAAAACCTTAAACTAAATTCCTGTGTGATAGATAGATAGATAGTTTATTACGGTCAGAGACCAGCATATAAAGCATATAAAACAAACATTTAAAACAATATACAACAGTAAAATTAAAATTTATAGATGCAAAAAGTGTATGGGCACTTAAAACTTAAGATAAGCTCCCATAGAAAAGTGACCCAGAATTACCCATGGAACCGAGTTTAGGTTTTTTTACAGACTAATTTAAATCAGGGGATGGTCTGCGCCTGCAATACAATACAATACAATAACTTTGTTACGGTCATATACCAGCTATTAAACCTAGAAAAGCTTAACAGAGCTATGGGGGTTGAAACTCGGGGTGGCTATAACAGTCTTATGAGTTTGGAGGGGCTATGTTTTCAGAGTGTGAATCCAACTGGCCTTTTCCCAGGTACTGCTCTGGATCTTCAGTTTTATATCCAAACAAAGGGACTACTTCCCACCATCCAACACCGAATTCGCTATTTCGTTGGATGACTTGTTCTGAGAGGGAGGGCTGGTCCTGCCGATCTGCGAGCAGAATCTGGCTACCGTCCGAGTTAGCTTTTGCTCCTTTCCTAGTAGTAGGGCATTAAGTTTGGTCTTCTCTGGGAGGTCGGCCAGATTCTCCAGAATGGGGGCGATGGTATCTTTTCGTGCCTTATCGTACAGAGGGCATCTAAAAAATAGATGCAATGGGCTGCCCACCTCCCCCAGTGAGCAGGGGCAGATTCTCTGTTCGTATGGGATCTTTCCAAAGGAGCCTAACAGCACTGGCGAGGGCAACGCCGAGCTTCGGGCGAGCGTGAAAGCTCTTCTTGTTTTTCTGGATTCGAGGTAATAGAGATACGCTGCCGGAGCAGCAATGTATCTCTCGTTTTCAGCTATGATGTAATCCGGGGACCTCGTGCTGTCCAACTGTCTCTCCGTGTCCACAATTCGTTGTCTGACCTCGGATCTCGCTTGGTCTATGCCCATGGTCAATAGGGCTTGGGGTGAAAAGCCCAGTCTCTGAAGAGTGGCCTGGACCTCGAGCTGCCAGGCAGACTGGAATTGATCTCGAAGAATCAGAGGGACCAGGCCTCGAGGGTGAAGTTGTAGGGTCAGCCATTTGTATATTGAGGTGAGTCTAATATGAGCCTCTACTCTCATTTGCCCTGTTTCTAGTCTTACCCAGGCGTTAGAAACACACCTGGGGACCTGCAGTAGGGCTCTGAGGAATTTTGATTGGACTCTCTCGAGTAAGGTGAAGGAGAGGGATGGTGGGCCCAAGAAGATTCCATAGGTTAGCTGGGACAAAGTTTTGGCCTTGTATAGTTTTAAGGCCGCGGGGACATAAAAGCCTCCTTTTGATCTGTAGAATTTGAGGATTGAGTTTGCGGATCTTTCTCCAGTGTTCCCTAAGGAAGTTATGTGGATTTTGTTGGAACCTGTAGATTGGACCACCATACCCAGGTACCTGTAACTTGTGACTTGTTGTATCTTATGGCCTTGGAGCTGCCAATTTCTGGTCCTTGGTTTTTTCCCGAAGGCTAAGATCTTTGTCTTCTGGTAGTTTATTTTAAGGCGTTCTGTGTCACAGTAGGCTGCTAGTTTCCTTAAGGCTCTTCTTAGCCCTATGGGGGTTCTAGAGAGAATTATGGCATCGTCGGCATATAAAAGAACCGAGATGTGCTGGTTTGCAATCTTCGGGGGATGAAAGTCAGGGTTGTTGAGTGTGTCCACCAAGTTATTTAGATAGAAGTTGAATAGTAAGGGGGCCAAAAGGCACCCCTGCCTGACACCCCTGAAGGTTCTAATGGGATGTGTTAGATGCCCTAGACGACTGCATCTAACTCTTAGGGCCGTATTCGAGTGCATTGCCTGTAGTAGGAATAATAGCCTTCTGTCGATAGTGGTGGCACGAAGTCTGTCCCATAGCCTTGTTCTAGGGACTGTGTCAAAGGCTGCTTTGAAGTCCACAAAGGCGGCGTAAAGCGAGGCCTGCCCCCCTGAGTTGTACTTTTCTATTAGGTGTTGTAGAGTTAAGCAATGATCCGTTGTGGATCTGCCAGATCTAAAGCCTGCCTGTTCTATAGCTAAGATGTTTTCGTTTTCTATCCACTCTTGGAATTTTAGAAGTAAGTGCTTTGCATACAGCTTGCTGACCACGCTAAGTAGGCTAATCGGCCTGTAGTTTGATGGGTCCCCTCTATTGCCCTTCTTGAAAAATGGTACCACTATGGCTGTTCCCCAGTCCCTTGGAATACGGCCGGTGTCATCTATATGGGTGAAAAGGGTAGCAAGGAAAGGAGCCCACCAGTCCGCCTGAGATTTTAGCATTTCGGGGAGGATGCCGTTGGGGCCTGGTGCTTTGGCCATTTTCAATTGATTTATATATGTTTTTACTTCGGTTTCGGTAACTTCAGGCCATTTGTTCAGGTGTCCCGATTCAGGGTCCACGGTGGGGGTTTCGACGTCCTCATACATGGATTGAAGATAGCTGACCCATCGGTCAGGTGGGATGGTTGAGGACAAAGGAGATGCGCCCCTGTGTGAGCCAGAAGAAACCAGTCTCCAAAACAAAGTCTGATTTTTTGCTTTTGCTGCAGTGATTAATTCTGACCAGCATTTCTTGCTGTAGTTGTTCTTTTGATGGGTTATCAGAGCTTTGTATTCTTTTTTTAGGGCACAAACGGAGGAATAGGCTTCCTGCCTGGTAGAGTTATTGGATGTTAGGGCAGCTTTATATGCGTTTTGCAAGGCTTTCTTGGCCTGCAAACAGGTGTGATCGAACCAAGGTTTGTTTACTGTTCTCGGTTTAATTTGCTTCTCCTCTGAGATGGTAAAGAGGTAAGGTTTTAGACGTTGGAGTAGGTGTTCATATTCAGCTACTGGGTCCTCTGGGATGGCATTGCTCCTGGGGTCATTTATAAGTGTGCTTGGTTTTTCAGAGGCTAAAATCTCCTTCATTTTGATGTTTAGTGCTGGAGTCCATTTAACCCGACACCCAGGGCGCTCTAAAGCGGTGATCTCTGCAAGGTAAACTGTTTTGAGAAAAATTGTTTTGTTTTTAAAGGACATCTGCAGATGTAAAGGGAAGTGATCTCCTTCAACATAAGGGAGCACTGATAATCGCTCCACTGCCGCCAGCAGTTCGCCACCCACCAACGCATAGTCAATTGTGCTGATCCTTGGCCCTGACATATATGTATATTCTCCAGGAATATCGCCGCTAGTACAGCCGTTTAAGATGTATAGTCCTAGCTGCCGTGAAAATTTGAAGAGACAAGCCCCGGCGTAATTTGAGTGTTGGTCCTTAAACAGCCTTGTTTGCTGTCGAGCTTCTAGGCCAAATTCCTCTGTGAACCCAATTTTGTGCCTGTATTTTATTGCTAAACTGGAGTCGTCTGGCCCTAGCCTTGCATTTAGGTCGCCCATTAACAGGACCTTTGCCTCTGGGTGGTCCGAGAGCTGTGACCTGACGTAAGTTTCCAAGCTTTTCCACTTACTCTCTGTGTCGAAATTTTTGCTAGTTGGAGGGATATAAGCATTTATAATTAGCAGTTTACTGCCTCCCCATGATAAAAGTACAGCCATGGCTAGATGATCGAGGGGAGGGAGCTCCTTACATGTGGCCTTTAGGCATAGTGAGATCAGAATACATAGCCCTCCTTTCAGTCTCCCTGGACCTCTGCCTGGGGCTGCATTTAATACGTATGGATGAATTCCTGTGTGTATAGTGTTTTTCTTTGAGGGGTGGTCTGGGGGACCTCGACACGCAACAGTCTCTCTCTCTACGATTTTTTGTCAGAGAAAATATGTAGCAATCCCAGAGTGCTCCAAAATATTAAATGCATTGAGAGACCAAAGCTCAAATATACTAACTCTATGAAATTATCTGTGTTGCTAGCTTCTAAGTATGAAGTAGAATGATTGATGAGTCACCCCTGTTAGCGCATCAAACATAAAGTACTATAATGGAGCATCAGAACCCCCTTTTTTTCTCTTTTGGAGGGGGGCGTTTAACAAAAATTAAAGAAAAAAATAATATAGCCTAGACATTTCTGACTTTGGGACAGGAAGACCACATTGTGGATGAGCTGATTTCAAGAATAAAATAAAACCATTTTTACAACAACCACCCGTGCCTACACTGTCATTAACAACATTAACAAATAAAATATTATGTGAAACAATTTACAACCATAAACAAACCATGTGAGGACCCAGATGAGGCTGCAGAATCAGACCTAGAGCAGTTTCTGTCAAATCGATGCCTTCCAAATATTGTAGGAATGCAACTGTCAACAGACAGCACATAGCTCAGTTAGTAGAGCATGAGACTCTTAATCTATGGGTTGTGGGTTTGAGACCTGTGTTCAGCAAAAAAATTCTGCATTGCAGGGGGCTAGATTAGATCAGGGTTTGCCAATTTTGGGTCTCCAGCTGTTTTTGGATTACAATTTCCCTCATCCCTGACCAATGGTCTTACTAGCTAGGGGTGATGGGAATTGCAGTCCAAAAACAGCTGGAGACTCAAGTTTGGGAAACCCTGGACTAGATGGTCTTCATGTTTTCTTCCAACTGTACAATTCCATGATTCTATGATCCTTCAGACCTAGCCAGCATGGTGGAAGGTTGACCTAACAATCTCTAACCCAGAGCCCCTGAAGTTTGCTTCTCCAGCTATAGGTGATAGTGCAGGGATGGGGAACCAACAACCATCCAGACATTGTAGGTCTACAACTTTGATTATCCCTGATCACTGGCCATATTGAGTGAGGCTAATGGGATCCAACAACTGAAGGGTCATAGGTTCCTAAGCCCTGTTATAGGGGAATCCTCAGCTGTAGACACAAATTACTTCTCTGTTGATCAGGCCAGGCTGAAGACCAGGCAACCATTATAATGAACAAGAGAGGAATGGAAGCAGCAGAAGGGCCAAACATGAAAAAGGCAAGAAAGAGAATTTCTTTTTCAATAGAACCTATAGATGTTCTAGTTAGTAGAAAAGAAACAAAAGTACACACTTAAAAATACTTGATTATGAAAGTGCATGCTATAAATTAAAAGAAAACACCCAAGAAATGCTTAATACAATGCTCAACCATTATATCTGTGAGCGTGCACACATACATTTTCATCCCATGAGACGTGGCCCTTATGAAAAGCAAAACTTAGTTAGAATTGGTGTCAGGGAGTGTGTTGAGTTCCAAATACAGTGGTACTTTGGTTTAAGAACAGCTTAGTTTATGAACAACTTGGATTAAGAATGCTGCAAACCCGGAAGTAGGTCTTTTGGTTTGTGAACTTTGCCTTGAAAGCAGAACATGTTCCGCTTCCTGTTGTGTGTGTTCCATTTGTAAATTGAGTCCCCCGCTGCTATGGGAAAGCACGCCTTGGTTTAAGAGCGCTTTGGTTTAAGAACGGACTTCTGGAATGGATTAAGTTTGTAAACCAAGGTACCACTGTACAGCCCTCTAGACTCTCGTTCCAAGTGAGGTCAGTGCTTCTTGCCTTCACCCCAAATTGTGATTCCCAATTGCCTGGTATCTGAAATTCTGCAGACTGTCCCGTGCATTTATGGCACCGTTTAATTAAATACTACTTTGGGGAAAATTGTGAATACAAAACAATATGCAAAAAATGACCACATGAATATTAAGCTGGCATTGATAAAATTAAGATTTGGGTGCATTTCGTTTGTAATTCTTCATTCATTCCAGATAGATGTCATGTGTTTCATCTGTTTCATCACACCTTGTTATGTGTGTTCATCAAAACCAGTCTAGGAAAAGGGATTTTTCAGGCCTTTTATGCCTGGAACCTGGAAGGGATAGAAGTAAGTCATGTTTATTAGCATCCTTATTTTATCCAATGCACAGTATGGAATTGGAAAGCCTTTACATGGTTCATTTTTCATGCACATTAATTATGTGAAATTAGAGCCACAGAGAGTGGGCTATTAAGTGCTGATTAGACCATAATATCAAGAACTCTACCAGTGCTGGTAATGATGTACCTAATTTTACTTCCAAAGGGAACAGAGTTCATTACAATTTTAATTTGTTTCCCCACAGTTCAATTATAACATGCTTAATGTGCTACATATTAACCTTCAGGGGCCTGAACATAAGTATAGCCCCAACCAAAATTACCTTTCTCGCTTGCTTTATGTGAACAAAACAGACCCGGCTAGAGCCAAATCTTTGTTTTCTATCTCAACCATCAGTCATTTGCCTACATTTTCCACATGGTTAAAGCCACTTACAATTCATAAGGTTAGAAGGTAGATAGAGGGACAAAGGCTTAGTTCTCACTGAGAAAATAAGCCCGTGTTTCACTTGAACCACTTCAGACTGCAGCTGAGGTCTCTCATGGTGAAATGCCCTCCCACCAACCAAAATGATTCCTACACAGAGCAAGCAAAGCATGCCATGAAAAACAACACTAAACAGGAATCTTGGTGTGTGTGTGTGTGTGTGTGTGTGTGTGTGTGTGTGGAAAGAAATTTCATGGTAGAACAGCATTCAGTCATGTGATTCCCCCACCTGCAGCCTGAAATGATACAGCCCCAAATTTAGGTTTCCTATTTCAATGAAGGATGTAGTACCTCTGGTGGGGGGAGGGTGCATTGTGGTCCTTCTGGGGTAATAATAATAATAATAATTTATTATTTATACCTGGCCCATCTGGCTGGGTTTCCCCAGCCCACTCTGGGAGGCTCCCAGCAGAATATTAACAATAATAAAAAGTGATAAAACATCAAACATTAAAAACTTCCCTAAACAGGGCTGCCTTCAGATGTCTTCTAAAAGTCAGATAGTTGTTTATTTCCTTGACATCTGATGGGAGGGTGTTCCACAGGGTGGGCACCACCACTGAAAAGGCCCTCTGCTCACTGTAACAGGGAGGGAACCGCCAGAAGGCCCTCGGAGCTGGACCTCAGTGTCTGGGTTGAACGATGGGGGCGGAGACGCTCCTTCAGGTATACAGGGCTGAGGCCATTTATGGCTTTAAAGGTCAACTTAGTGACCTTAAAGGATAGTTTGTCCACCTTTGGTCCCCAGTCTGCACTCAGCTCTCACCTGTGGCTCCTAGAAGATGTCAGCTTGCAACAGAAGCTACACCCTGGGAACAGCTTCAACTGGCTGGCTAAGCCAGGTGTGGGTAGCCCATGGGTCTGAAACCCTCAGTGAGTTATGGACTTTCACTACATGCAACATCAGGCTCTGGTGGATTGTGTAGATGAGGCCAATAGTGGGTCCAATGGTTAATAAGGCAGTTTCTGCATGTGCTGTAGAGGGAAGTGAGGGGCAGATGGGGCTCATCAATCTGGGAAGCCTCACACCCCCGGGTGGTCACTTTGGTGCTGCTAACACAGCAGTTTAACTTCGCCCCCTGGAAGTGCACTCTTGAGTCAGACAGATGTCGACAACAAATTTCTGTGAGAATTAGACCAACAGTGGAAAGAAGAAAGAGCTAGACCAGTCTTCTAGCAAACCTGCACACAAGGGGCTTGGGTTGGGATGCCTCCGTTTGCATCACAGCACAGGGACCTGATTTCGGCCACACAGTCAGGCAGCCCCATTCGCTTTCACTGGGTTGGTACCTCAGTTTTCGGACATTTCGGAAGTCAAACATTTTGGCTTTCGAATGCCAAAAACCCGGAAGTAACTGCTTCGGTTTTCGGGTGCTTTTCGGAAGCCGAATGTGCCACGCTGCTTCTGTATTGAGTTTTCTGGACATAAATGCTTCCTGAAATGCCGGCTTTGGTTTTCGAACATTTCGGAAGTCGATCTTCTGTAATGGATTATGTTCGAAAACAGAGGTTCCGCTGTACTAGTTGAATGGTGCATAAAAGGGTAAACCTGCACACTCTACAGTGGCGCCATAAAGGTCAGGACAATGATGTCAGCTATACAAAAGGCTCCCTAACACTCGCCGATGCATGGATCATAAAGGAAAGACAATCACTTATCTCTGGGCATGGTCAATGCCTAGGTGACGTTGGACAAATACAGAGAGCCATGTGGACATGCAATCATCACAGCACAAAGAATTCAAACAAAGGTTATAGAGGTCCAATTATGACCACACAAGCCATCTTGAGCTATTTATGAAGAGATTTTATAGAGTGATGTGTCAGACCTCCTAGTGACACATTGTACACAGATTTGCATTTCTGATATACAAGCTTTTCTGATGAACTAGCAACCTCTCAGATTTAATATTCAGGTAAGTAGCTGTGTTGGCACATGAAAGCTTATACCAAGAACAATCTCAAATTTAATGATTTTATGATCAACCCTCAGGCACATCAGCGGCATAGTATAATTTGCCAAAATTGCTACCGCACAGTGGGACAGTCAGGGACTAAACATAGGATTGAACTATTTATTTACTTGGCCATTCATGTGCTGTTTTCCTGCCCTCAAGGTGGCTCACAATGTGGATTCATATACTAAGCTCTACCTCTTGCCTACTGAATCCCTTATTTAGCTTGGGGTATTCTAGATCTTGTGTAATTTGGTTTGAAATCAAATGTTCCTTCTTTGGTTTCATTCTGACAGTTCCGACATCCATTTTAAGCATCGCAGAGCTTGACTTTATGTCAATGTCACTTTAACCCAAGACACAATGCACGCCAATTTCATGCCAGTTTTATTCAGAAGAACTCACTCCTTTAGAAAACTCCAGTATCAGTGAACTGAAATTGACATGAAACTGACACATCTAACCATTACAGAGTGACTTCAACAACCTTAGAAGAGTTCTCCCAAGACCCATGTGGACATGATGGAATGCCAGATGCAACACTAAGTGCAATAAATTCTATGCCCCAGTCAATCATGCTGGCTTTCTTTCGATGTGATTTTCTGAAGGTCTGGAATGCTTTGCTTTCAGGATAAAACCTCCAATGCTGCTACCTAAATACATCCATGCACCTTGTGGATCAGAGGTCAGCAATGTTTTTGTGGCTTGGGCCAGTTCAAGGTCCCGCAGATGCCGCGGTGGGCCGGAGTGTGCATGCGCAAACACTATTTCCGGCACTCGTTCCGGCACGGAGGAGGCGTGCACAGCTTCCCATTGGCTGCAGGAGCTTCCTGTAGCAAATGGGAAGCTGGCCAGCATCACGGAAGGCACACGGGAGCCGACCGATCGGGTGGCGGGGGTCCATGGGCTGGTTAAATGACCCCTATGGGCCGCTTGTGGCCCATGGGCCTTAGGTTGCTGACCCCTGTTGTGGATAAAGGTAATGGAATGCAATGCAAGTGTTTCTGTCTATGCATACTTGGATCTGTAGTCCTCTTCTTCGTTTGTCTGGGATTCAATTTTTCTTCATCAAAGAAGCTAAACCAATGAAAGAATGAAAGGATGAAAGAAGTTATTTCATCCAAAATTTAGCAACCACGGGTTATTGTCTATTCTGTACTTTTGTTCTAGAGTTTTAGGAACTATTGTTCCCTCTTTTTGTAAAGAGTCTGAACTGTTAGTTTTAAGTAGTTAAAACTACAACCCTGTGCATATTTAGTAAAACACAGGTTGGTCATTCCACTCTGCTACAAGAACAGCAGGTGTGCAAAGGATATAATAATAATAATAATACATCATACCTCAGAAGTCGAACGGAATCCATTCTGGAAGTCTGTTCGACTTCCAAAACATTCAGAAACCAAGGTGCAGCTTCCTATTGGCTGCAGGAAGCTCCTGCAGCCAATCAGAAGCCGTGGAACCCAAGTCGGACATTCAGGTTCCAAAAGAACGTTCGAAAACCGGAACAGTCATCACAATAATCATCATCATCATCTGTTTAGTCATTGTGAAAACAGAATGCTGGACTAGATGGACCCTTGGCCTGATCTTGCAGGCATTTTTTATGCTCTGATGAAGCCAGAGATAGTCACCCATTACTCAGCACACCAGATCCTTATTCTTGACTTGTTCTTTCTTCTTTGTTCAATAAAGAAAAGCTCTGTGAAAATAGGGGCACCCTGTAACAGCCCTGTGAGCACAGGGAAGGGGTGGGAGAACAGGCTTCTATTATGTCCACTGTAGTTCTCCCCATGCACAGGTGTCCAATATGGTTGAACTAGTTGGAACTCCCAGCATTCAGTATGATTCTTAGTAAGTATGTGTAGGAAAGAGTCCCAATAATATTGAGCCAAGCAAATAATAAATACTCAGATTAACAACTCCGAAATAGCTTTCTTACAATAATTGAAATATGTAAATAGAAATAGAAAATACTATTCAAACCCTAGCACGATTAGCCCTTAATTGGCACATATTGGAAATAAAGAAAACAGGTCATTAAACGTATTCATACACGGAATGAACCAACCCCAATTTATTCCTAATGGGTAGTGGAAAAATTGCAGCTCTTGGTGAATTAATGCTAAGATTTAAAAGCAGGGGAAAGGAATTATATTCTACGTTACAATTGGTAAAATATTGTATTAACATAAACAATGCTCATTACCAAAGTCAGAATGACTTAAGGAAGAAGGAAAAAAAGGTAAATCTCACTTCAGAATAGAAATTGGAATAATTAAGAGCAGAAGCTCTTTTAAAGGGATGAAGCCTGCATCCAAAGCACTCCGCGACTCAATTTGCACATCAAGGGAGCTTTGGACTGATCACAGGAATCAGTTAAAAAGCGCTAACAAGTGTACTGGGAACACCCAAATCCTTGGCCATGTTGAAAGTAGTTCTTTGGAGTCCAGCCACTGTCTGCTAATAGCTAGGAGGGAGACTTGATCAGATTGTCAGTACTAGTGAATTATTTACTTGGCAAGACACCACAATTGCCCTTTCTTCTTCATAGCAGCCACCTTTGCATAGCTACAGAACCCAGATTTTAATAACTGGCTAAAAATAGCTAAAGGGTTGCTGACATCTGACCAAGCGAGTCAGGGATGCAGGTGGGCGCTGTGGTCTAAACCACTGAGCCTCTTGGGCTTGCCAATCAGAAGGTCGGTGGTTCGAATCCCTGCAACGGGGTGAGGTCCTGTTGATCTGTCTCACCTCCTGCCAACTTAGCAGTTTGAAAGCATGCCAGTACAAGTAGATACGCTGTGGCGGGCAGGTAAACAGTGTTTCTGTGCACTCTAGTTTCTGTCAAGGTGTTCTGTTGTGACATAAGCAGTTTAGTCATGCTGGCCACATGAGCCAGAAAGCTGTCTGTGGAGAAACACCAGCTCCCTTGGCCTGAAAGTGAGTTGAGCACCGCAACCTCATAGTCACCTTCGATTGGACTTTACCATTCAGGGGTCCTTTACCTTTCTACCTGCACTCTGCTCTCACCTGCGAGTCCTAGAAGCTGTCAACATTCAATAGCTCCCACTCCCAGGGAAACGGCTTCTAATGGTCGGCTAAACCAAGTGAGGCTGGCTGATGTGTCTCAAACCCTTGAGAAGTTAGAAACTTCCCCTGCGTGTGAAGATAGGCTCTTGTGGAATGAGTGGACGAGACCAATAGTGGGTCCAATGGTCAAGATGGCGGTTTCTGCATGTACTGGAGAGGGAAGGGGGGGAGATGGGGCTCATTGACCTGGGAAGGTAGCCCATCTGGAAGAAGGAAAACTCTGATCCCAAACCTCCACTGCCTTGTGGAATATCTTCAGGAGAAGAAAAGGCTAAGAAGCAAACCCTACACAAATCTTGTATGCCTCCTTCTGGCAACTCCTGCAGCCAAGCTGTTGCCAAATGTATTGCTCTGTTTTTCTTTGGACCACATCAGCGAGGCCGTGTGTGTTTGTGTTTGTGTGTGTGTGTGTGTGTGTGTTGTCATCTGGGCAAATACACTGCCCGGGCTTTCACCCTGGGGAGGTCACTTTAGTGCTGCTAACGTAACAGTTTGCCTTCACCCCTGGAGGCACACTCCATTGTCTCTCAAGACAGACGGATGCCAACAACTACCTTATCATGTGATGTACAAAAGGACGAGTGTATCATGACTATTAGTCCTACGTCACTCTTATCAGAGTTATCAATCCTGTTACCTCAGTGTAACACTCAAAACAGAAGTGTGGCACTCAAAAGGGAGCACGTTCGGCTTCCCAAAAAGGTTCGCAAACCAGAACATTTACTTCCGGGTTTGCAGTGTTTGGGTTCTAAGTTGTTTGAGTACCAAGGCATTTGAGAAGTAAGGTAGCACTGTAGAGAGGAAGAAGATTGTCTTCCTGGGCATTTACCTAAATGTTTTTAAAATTATTATTAATATATATATATATATATATATATATATATATATATATATATATATATATATATATTATTAGTTAGGTCAGAATTAGATGATAAAAGAGATCTGAGGCTGCTATTTTCAGCCCAACCCAAATTCTTGTCAGCAAACCAAGTGGACTTTCAACAAAATGTTGCAGTGTGATGGGCTCCTGTTTGAGCGATTCATTTGAAGCTCCCATTCAGTTTTCCATGCCCAATGAGCATCCCTAGTAGTCATTGAGATTTATTTTTTTTAGGAGGGGGGGATCTTCTTGGGGCTTCTCTGACTTGCACAATAAACATTAGGAATAGAAGGATGTGTAGACATTATTATTACAAAAGGCAATAAAAAGGATAAAAGGCATACAATGCCAACAACCAAAATAAAACAGTATAAAATACAGATCGAACTTAACAGTGACCCATCAGATACAATAAAATGCATGACAGCAGCTATTCCAGCAAGGCTGGGATGAAAAAGTGAGAGGAATCTTTAGGATGTGCTGAAAATATAAGATTGTCAGTACATGCCTTTCTTCGAGGGGAAGAGTGTTCCCCATGGCAGATGCCTTTATACTAAAGGCACAAAATAGTATTTGAGATTCAAATTCATCCTCTAAAATAAGTGGTATCAATGAATTTGCAACAGTATGGGAGCTATGAGGGCAATGGCATCACATCACTGCCTCGACAGCATGGTGGAGAAAGATGTGGCATTGCTTTTTTTGGCACAGCCATGCATATCTTGAAATGTCTATTTCTGCTCCAACAGACTGTGCAACTTTACATTTGCAATTCAACAACCAGATAGGTTGATAGGTAAAACAGGGAGAAACAAGGAACTTTCTGAACTTTTTGCTCTTAAACTAGACCAAACCTTCCTGCAGACATTTTAAAAGCTTAAGATATTTTTAAATAAAATAAAATAATCCCTGGGGGGAAATAACTAGCTCCCTCTCCCAAGAAACTCTACCACAATATGCAGATTTTGTTTATATAAATGCCAGCTTTCATTTTTCACAATGAATTGATTCAGTGCTAACCACATGAGAAACAAGTGGAATAACAGTGATGGTAGAACAGTTGGCTTATCAGAAATTAAATATAAGTAGATTGATTTTTATTTATTTTTACTCACTGAGCTATTGAAAAGAGAGAGAAAATGCAACAGCAATTCACCATTGGCTGCAGTCTGAACCTCTGCAGGGATCGGCTGTGCATGCAGAGCTCCTTTTGAGAACGGTTTTCTCCAGCAATCTAATACAAGTTTGCCATGGCCTTTGTCTAGAACAATAAATTTATGAACTTGAGCTAAAAAAAAAATCAGTTTAAGGTTGATGATACTTTAATGACAACAAAAAGTTCATTAAATGGACTGTTGAGACACCCAGGAATTTTCAGGTGGTCCAAGGTGCAGAAATATGTCACAACTGCTGCTCTGCACTTATTATATTTACATCAGTTACATTTAGAACTAACAGTGTAAAGATGACCCCTTATTCACTGCCAAATCCCATTAATCTTTCCCTTCTCTCCCAATTGCCTATAAAATCTGTTACATGCAATGACACAGCTTGGATTCGCAAGTGAAAAATGATGGCCAGTATCACTTTATTTTTCAGTTTCTTAGCAGCAGCAAGTTGTATATAAATAGGTATAAATCCACTTTTTAAAAAATGACGATGCAGTATATTACATTCAAGAGTTTGGGTAAGGTGACTTAGTATCCTCATCAAAATACTGGTCTGTTCTGCGCATACGGCAGAATGTGAGGTGAGAATGAGATTGTTGTAGCCCATCATGATGGAATGGACTATTCCAATTCAGACTGCAGATGTGGGAAGATTTTAATGCTATTGTTTGTTTAAAAAGTAAAATAAAATATATGCCCTGCTCATGGAAAACTAGCACTGGGGGAAATAGTACGAAATCAATGACTTCTGAATTCTGTGTGATTTTTCTTTCAGAATCTGCCAGTGTGGTGAGTGTCAGAATTCCTGATTGGGAACCTGCTTTGCGATGATATGGGAATTTAGCCAACTCTCCCTCCTGTCGTCTAGATCAGTTCCTCACACACCTCCCAATGTGTAGGTGGGGGGAAGCTCCCATTTCTCAAAGGAAAAAAACATGAACTCAGGGGAAATCCATGTGCTTAAAGTCATGCAACTTGGCTCTTAGTGAAAATTCTGCAATCTGGTGTTCTCAGCCTTGCCTATGGGCAAGTTTCCAACCTATGCCATTGATAGGTTTCTAGATCATTGTGTATTTTCCTTGCATTGACTAATCACATTTCAAACTCCTCAAAGCTTTTTAAAAGAACGCTCCATGCTTTGGGAAGCTCTATACGTCATACAACGAAGATAACAATGTAGTTGCAATATACAGATGAGTTGTTGATTCTTGGCACCACACAGTCAAGGCCCATGGATTGGTAGTCAACACCCATTTTCTCTTAGATCATCTATAAATACATTTGATAAGTCTGCACACTGTACATGGACAACATATTGTGTTTCCTAGAATATTTAAGTCTGTGATGTGCAAATCTGAAGAACTGATTCTAAGTGTCTTCATGGACAATTCTGTGCCTCTGCAGGACACTGTTGAGTTCCTGAATAACATTTGCTGGAAGCTGCTTATCAGATTCCTGATGGGTTTGGCTAGTCTTGCTCTCATTTTTCTTTGGTGACTTGCATTCCTTGTAGGGTCTTTGGGGTAAGTCAACAACATCTGCCCCAGTGTCATCCAAACAGATGAGGCTCCGGTGTTTTCTCGCACGGGTTCGGGCTTTTTCCTCCTTGCGTTCCAAACACTGAGCTACCAACGTCGCTTTTTGTTTTAAACCTTTCCTGTCTTCAGTTAAGTCGCTTTCAAATTCCAGTTTTGAATTCTGAATAAAGAGGAGCACAAGTTGAAATGCATGCTCAATACATCCCCGAATAATTATCTGTAGCTTATTTAGTTTTAAAGCAATTGTGGCCATTGTTTGTGAAGCAGACAAGAATTTTTATATAACTTTCCCTTACAAGCAAGGCTTTCTGCTCCTACCCTGGGATTGCTATATTCCCAAACGTGAAAATCCGGACAAAGTTGTTGACCTTTTTGTGGCTGAAGTTGTTGAATAAGCTTTTTTGGGGATTTTAAAGCATTAAACAAACAAACAAACAAACCACCCTAGTTGCCATACGTCCAGGCTTTCCCAGACCTTTTGTTGATTCAGCAAATTTCGGCCCGGGCGCCATTTTGACATCCCAATTCCAGGACATGTCTGGGAAAACCAGGACATATGGCAGCCCTACTTCTGACAGAGACATGGTTTGAGACAACACATAAGACTGATGTTGTCTCCCTCATGGTGCCCTCTCTCTGCAGTCTCAAGAGGTTGGTAATCTCTTTTCTGTGTTCCATGGGAATGGAAAACTTTCCTTTTTAAACAAACCTTTGATTTTGCTGCTGCTTAATGTACTGAGTTCTTGGTTTCTGTGTTTTTGCTGCTGCTATTGCATTACATATATTTAATTCCATTTTTTTATTTTACTTTATTAAATACTGGTGTGTGTTTTTTTTTTTTAAAAAATCATTCAATTCTAACCCACACTTCATCAGTTGATCAGTTTTAATATTTTGTGGGGAGCCATCCAGAGTGGGTGGGGCAACCCAGTCAGAAGGACAGCATATAAATAATAAAAAAATATTATTATCTCAGGGTGGAGTCCAATACAAGCAAATATGTGTTTTGAGAGCTGGATCACATTATGATGGTTTGTAAGCCACTTTATGGAGAGGAACAGCAGGGTATACTTTTTTAAAAAAATAAGTAAATTAATAAGTAAATAAATTAAATACTGATATGAGCTCCATTGTATGCTACTTCCTATTCTGCCCTACTGAGGCAAAACAGAAAAGGAGGTCATTGTATCATTAGCATTATGAATTTCTAAAGTGCTTAGAATTGGGATGAGGAACCCTTGTGTCCCTTCAGATGTGGTCTAACTACAATTCCTATCATCCCTGACAATTGCCCCAATGCCGGCTGGGGCTGATGAGATTTGGAGTACAACATCATTAATCTCAGGGTTGTGGATTCGAGCCCCATGTTGGGCAAAAGATTCCTGCATTGCAGGAGGTTGGACTAGATGTTCCTCACAGTCCCTTCCAAATCCACAATTTTATGATTCTAAGATTATCTGTGGGGGCCCAGGATTCCCATCTCTGGAGAAAAAGAAACAAGAAACTATAATATGTACAAAAATAAGAAGAAGCCACAGACCCTTCTCCCCAAGGCTTGTAACTTGAGAGACTGAACACATTTTTTTAAAAAAAGAAAAAAATGAGGAAGGTTTGTTTGAAGATGCCAGAATGAAAGACTGTAGTTTGAAATGAATTGTGAGAACAGTAGAATTTGAGCCAGATGAGCATCAGGAGGTCCTGAGTTCTAATGCAGTAAGTGAGAATGGATGTAGTTAAGGAAGAGAAGATATAATTTAGGGTTCATAAAGTGGAAGGACATAAGAACAATGAAGGATTTGAGGAGGGACATGAAGGAAGAAGAGGAGAAATCAGAACAATAAAGTCGTTAGAAAGTCAATAGAAGATTATCATCATTATCATCCGTTGTGTATGGAAAGTTTCTTTTGTACTCCCAAACTGATAACTCAAAAATGAATCATACCCACATAGGCAACCCATCTGTTATGCCCCCATGTGTATACGCAGTGATTTCTAGTCAAGTTGGATGGCTAAGTTAGAGCTATAAATTTTATTTTCTCCCTACCTCACCTAGAAACAGAACTAAACACTCATACCCCAAAGACACAACTGCACTCCTTGTGGGAGCACATGATTCATCTTTCAAGGCACATATGTTGAAGAGACAAATCCCAACAGACCCTAAATGTCTGCCGCTATATGAGGAGGCCTCAGTTGCTATGGTTCCAGCCAATTTCTTCTTCAAGTTGAACAACATTATAATGGAAATATATGGCTGCTAAGTTCCAGATGAGGCTTAATTTACTATTTCAGCTGTTTAGTGCAATTCTAGATATACATTTTTGAGAACTTCCCTGCTTTGAGGGGAATAAGCAGTGATATGGCACAGGAAAAAAAGTGAAATTATTCTTTGATGGATGCATTAGAGCTCTTGAAGTGCAATAATTTTTCATTTAATTCAAATGGATATTTTGTCCCCAAGATAAGACTTCTACTTAATGAAAAATTAATCTGACAGAAAAAAATAAATAGAATTATTTATGAGTGCCAATGCAGTTACATGAATCTCACAAAATGCATCACAAATCTTTAACATCAACATGTTATTATGACATAAATTCAAATATTTAATATACAGAACTAATTCCACACAAAGAGAGTGTGTATAGCCTATTATCCTTTGCCTTCAGTTTATGGATGACATTTTTTTAACTGTTAAATTTCTTTAATATAGGCTGGAGTGTGCTATGTTTGTGCACCTGCAAAGGTCTCTGCATTAGGAATATCTACTGTTCTAATTATCACTGGACTAGAACACCTACTAAAAGTGGAGCAATATAAATGCTAATAACCAGATATATCCAGCAACCCACCTCTGATGTGTTGACTTTGGCTTTGGGCAAACTTCTTTCTTGTTGGATTGGTATTAAAGGCAAGCCACCAATTTTTGGATTTTTAGTAACAGATTGCTTTCTTGTCTTCCCATCTGGTGGCCAGATATTACTGTGCTGTGGAAAATTTGTCAAGTCAGAGACATTATTACTGCGAAGTGCAATCTCTTGAGTATACAAAATTAAAGCAGTAGATTTTAGAACGCAGTGGGGTTCTCAAATGTGAAAAAGAGCAATGTGTGACCTTTGAAGCCCTGCTAAGGCAACTGGTGACCAATGCATGCAGGGACTATTGAGAGTAGGTCAGTCAGCACCCCAGCTACAAATTAGCCAAGCCCCCAGCAAATCTATGATCACCGCCAGTCAGAAGAAGGCCTCATTCTCAATATTGCCTTCATGCATTCTCTACTGTTGGCTTGCACTTGATATAAACAATAATAATAATAATAATTAATTCTTTTATTTATACCCCGCCCATCTGGCCGGGTCTCCCCAGCCACTCTGGGCGGCCTCCAACAGATATAAAATTACATTAAAATATCACAGGTTAAGACTGCAGAACATCTTTTAAACTGACTGTTGTGGAAAAGTTGTCAGGAGCTGAGGAACATCTAGATCATCCCTGGAAGATGATCTGATATTTGGCAGGCATCACCCCCTCAGATCATCTAGATCATTCCTAGAATGAGCTGAGAAACATCTAGATCATCCCTAGAAACCATCTGATATTTGGCAGGCTTCATCCCCTCAGAAGGGGGAACCACATCTGCAATTCGCATCCAATTCTGGAAGACTATTAAGAAGTTACAGACTTAAAAATATGTAAACGTTCCCAACATGAAAACTCCTACATGTATCTGCCAATTCGGGGACTGGGGGAGGGGGGGCAGGCAGCTTTGCCTGTAAATTTCATTCACCTTTGTAAAAAGGAGTGTGTGTGTGTAGAGATAGATAGATAGATAGATAGATCAGGCATAGGCAAACTCGGCCCTCCAGATTTTTTGGGACTACAATTCCCATCATCCCTGACGACTGGTCCTGTTAGCGAGGGATGATGGGAGTTGTAGTCCCAAAACATCTGGAGGGCCAAGTTTGCCTATGCCTGAGATAGATAGATAAATAGATGGATAGATATACAGACAGACAGACAGACAAACAGACAGACAGACAGAGACAGACAGATAAAGGTTCAGGACCCCTGGACAGTTAAGTCCAGTCAAAGGTGACTATGGGGTTGCGGCGCTCATCTCGCTTTCAGGCCAAGGGAGTGTGCCCACAGACAGTTTTCTGGGTCATGTGGTCAGCATGACAATACCGCTTCTGGCACAACAGGACACCATGACATGTGCCAGAGCACACGGAAACAGCGTCTACCTTCCCACCGCAGTGGCACCTATTTATTTCCTTGCACTGGCGTGCTTTCAAACTGCTAGGTTGGCAGGAGCTGGGACAGAGCGATGGGAGCTCAACACCGTTGCATGGATTCGAACCGTCAATCTTTCGATCGGCAAGCCCAAGAGGCTCAGATAGATAGACAGACAGACAGACAGACAGAGTCATTTTTAGATTTTAGATTCCCCATTGACTAATGGGAATGAAACAGATTTTAGGATAGAATAGATAAGATTTGAACCCGAATATTTATTTGAAGCAGAATGATGCCAAATAGATCTGAAACAGACCAGACTGCTTCCAAAGGTAGTGAATCTTGGGGTTCCTGTGCACCCCTAGGTGTCGCTCAGTATATCAAAGAGGCCATTAAGTGAACTAAATCAGAAATTTCAAATGATGTGAACATCTACACAGGGTAGCAATACCAGGCCCTCAAAATAATTCAGTAGTGGGGAGATATGCCCCCCACCCCATGACCAAAACGCTGAGAGCAACCTTGACATGCAGAATGTATCTAAAATGAGAAAGGTTTTATTGAGGAAAGATGTCGTGTATAGTTTACAATTTATGTTGATAAGGTAGATTTTTGCTTAAATGAGTGTGTGGGTGTATGTATGCATACAGACAAATGCATTAATACATACCTAACAAATACATAAAAATGCAAAATAGTTTTGAAGAACCTAGGGAGTTTTTTCTTTCAAATAATGATATAAAAGAACTAATACCTGTGCAATAAAAATGCTGCTTAGCCAATCCAATTGGGAATCCTGCCCATCACAACACAAATGCCTAGAAAACACACATTAATTAGCGTGAATCCAGTTGCAGTGACATAATATACTATACAAGCAGTGCCAATCAGGTTGGCACTTTAATTGTTTGCAATACTTCAGAAAAATCTAAGCAATAATGGAGAAGACATGGATCAAATCTGAAGATACATTACTATGCATGCTTAGTGGACAGATTCTGGCATTGGTAGAACTCATACTTTCAGTCCTTTAGTGTCTAGGGAAGAGCCAGTCAGTGTGCTATAGTAAAACAAATGTTAGTCTTGAATTTGGGGTATCTGGTCTCAGATTCAGGCAATAATCTTTTTGGGTGAGTCATTCTCCTCATTTAATTAAAAAACCAGCCATACCTTTCCAGATGCAATGGAAAATGGGGAATTGTTTTAGTGCCAATCACTTACCAGTGATGTTTTTCAGAATACAATGTTAGACCCCAACTGCAAAAAACAATAAAACAATTAACACATATTATTGTGTGTATGTGTCTGTGTGGAGAGAAAGAGAGAGAGAGAAGTACACATTGGAGTTTAGCCAACATTATGTAAACGGGTGGCGCTGTGGTCTAAACCACAGAGCCTAAGGCCTGCCAATCAGAAGGTTGGTGGTTCGAATCCCAGCAACAGGGTGAGCTCCCGTTGCTCAGTCCCTGCTCCTGCCAACCTAGCAGTTCGAAAGCACGTCAAAGTGCAAGTAGATAAATAGGTACTGCTCCGGCAGGAAGGTAAACGGCGTTTCCGTGCGCTGCTCTGGTTCGCCAGAAGCAGCTTAGTCATGCTGGCCACATGACCCGGAAGCTGTCTATGGACAAATGCTGGCTCCCTTGGCCAGTAAAGCGAGATGAGCGCCGCAACCCCAGAGTTGTCCGCGACTGGACTTAACGGTCAGGGGTCCCTTTACCTTAGCGAAAGATCTTCAACTTTCAGGAATGCTTTGATGGTGTTTCCTGCTTGGCAGGGGGTTGGACTGGATGGCCCTTGTGGTCTCTTCCAACTCTATGATTCTATGAACTTTGGATACCTAGATGCTGTGGGACCACAACTCTCACATCTCAGACACCACTTACCTTCCCATCACAGAGGTACCTATTTATCTACTTGCACTGGCATGCTTTCAAACTGCTATGTTGGCAGGAGCTGGTACAGAGCAATGGGAGCTCACCCCATTGTGGAGATTCAAACTGCCGACCTTCTGATTGGCAAGCCCAAGAGCCTTAGTGGTTTAGACCACAGTGTCACCCACGTCCCAACACATGCACAGAAGTATGCACCCAGTTCTGGCCAGTATTTACCCCAAGTATGTGGCCTACAGAAAGTTAGCAAAGGGTGATTGTCATCCCTGGGCCAACCATCATTTAGTCACTCCCAGTTTAAGTTTTTCATCCAGCTCTTTGAAATTTTGTTGAGTTAAATACAATAAACCAACGAACAAAATAAGCTACAATTTGCAAGCCTGCTGGGAATTATGGTCAAACTGTGGTTTGGTGCTAAGTAAAGTTAGTGAAACTGCCAGTGCTGAGGTAACAATAGCTGAAGTAGTGGCGAGTCTGCAGGATTTGGCAATTGTGCAGCACTGTTCCTGCACCGAATCAAAGTTGTACCTCAGGGAAGGCAAATGTTTTTTCTCTGGATCTGAGCTTGATGCCGAGATGATCAAATTAGTGTGTTTTACTGCCTTCCACATTGAATATCTGCCTATCACTAGAATTCAGGTCAGAGGATCGGAGACAATTTAAGCACATAACCAATACAACCCACAAGAGACAGCACGCTGAGATGGAAAAGGATGGTCAATAATGCAATTTCTTAGCACAGAAGCATTAGGACCACTTGGGTAAAAGAGCAACTAATATTATGGGGATGCAATTTAAGAGCAGGACAAAACGATGGATATAGATTAGCTTCCTTGTTTTCGTTGGTTGTTAAAAGTTTTGTGTTCCTGTCTTGTCAATAATGCAGCATGCCTGGCTAGAAAGAAACCAACGCAGCCTTTTCTTTCATCTTCTTTTCTTACTTTGTTGGGGGCTTCAGTTTCTTCTTCACTCCAAGATACAGTTTCAGTGATTTGACCGGCAGCACTTTCTCAGGCTTGTTACTCTGTTGAGATCAGAAATGTCTAAATCAATGGAATAGAAATGTACTAACTGGAATGCTGGAATATATATATATATATATATATATATATATATATATATATATATATATTGCCCATTATCAGCTTTTCTTCTGGCTATCCCTCCTTGCCATTTCCTTACAGGCCAATTTATTCCAAATCGTTCTCCCTTTCAATTAGCATGTTAATGGAAAACAGTTGTCCCTGGGGTACATTTAAGATGTAATGCAGAAACCTGGTTAATTTTACTTATTTGACTATGCTGTTTGTGGAAAGTAACGATGAAAGATAGTGAAAAACTAAAAGAAGCTGAAACCCTTGAAATATGAAAAATACTACAGTCGTACCTCAGCTCCCAAATGCCTTGGGAGTCGAACGTTCTAGTTCCCAAACGATCAAAAACTGGAAGTGACTGTTCCGGTTTTCGAACGTTCTTTTGGGGCTTCCGCGGCTTCCGATTGGTTGCAGGAGCTTCCTGCAGCCAATCAGAAGCTGCGTTTTGGTTTCCGAACATTGCGGATGTTGAACGGACTTCGGGAATGGATTCCGTTCGACTTCCAAGGTATGACTGTATCAACTTCTATTCAATGTTCTGTAAATCATAGGATGTGCATAGAAATATAGTAAAATGACAGCTGTTGTGCTCTAAAAATGCATTCACTGAGTTCTAATTATTATTATTAATATTCTTATTATTTATTGAATTTATATACCGCCCTATACCCGGAGGTCTCAGGGTGGTTCACAGAACAAAATCAATATATAAAACCACAAAATATATAATCAAAATAAAAACAATAACCGAATACCCCCCCAAAAAAACCCCCCACATTTTTAAAGTGCATAGGATGTCAATCAAATCAACCAAAGGCCTGGTTAAAAAGGAACTTTTTTGAGACACCCATCTTCTTTTACATGGCCGAACTCATGAAAAAACCAGATTTGCTGGTTTGTAGTGAAGCCAGCTAAGCAAAGCACTGATTGGTTGGCAGGTAAGGTAAAAGGTAAAGGACCCCTGGGAGGTTAAGTCCAGTCAAAGGTGACTATGGTGTTGCGGCGCTCATCTCGCTTTCAAGCCGAGGTCGATGGTGTTTGTTCACAGACAGCTCTCCGGGTCGTGTGGGCAGCGTCCATTGAAATAAAGTTATTTGTGCTGTTTTTTGAAGCACTAAATTATGAAAGACTGATGCCAAAGCAAGCAATAGGATTGCAGGTATGTAGAACTCCACTCAGGCATTCTTCATGTATAAGACACTGCTGGCCCTCCCTGCATTGCACTGGCCATATTCTCACAGAAAATGTCCAAATGAGGCTTCTGCCTGGCTTGTATTAGGCAAAAGTAAGAGGAAGCCACGTTTTATCTGCATGTGAAAACACCCCACCAAAACTGTTCTTCGTACACCTGTACACACTCCACAGAAATGCTGTGAAAACATTTCCCTCTAAGGCAAATTCCTGTACAGTGGAACCTTGGTTCTCGAACGGCTTAGAAGTTGAACAACTTGGAACCCGAATGCTGCAAACCTGGAAATAAGTGTTCCGGTTTGCGAACCTTTTTCGGAAGCTGAACGTGCTCCGATTTGAGTGCCACACTTCCATTTTGAGTGCTACGCTGAGGTCTGTCTCTCTTTGCTATTTATTTTGCGTTTTTGTGGCTCTTTTTTGTTTTGTTTTTGTGACTGTGTGGAACCCAGTTCAGCTATTGATTGATTGATTGATTGATTGATTGTGTGACTGCAGTACATTGTTGATTGCTTTCATTTTATGGATCAATGGTCTCGTTAGATAGTAAAATTCATGTTAAATTGCTGTTTTAGAGGTTGTTTTTAAAAGTCTGGAACGGATTAATCCATTTTGCATTACTTTCTATGGCAGCCTTTCTCAACCTTGGGTCCCCAGATGTTTTTGGCCTACAACTCCCATGATCCCTCAGCGGTAGCAGGACCAGTGGTCAGGGATGATGGGAGTTGTAGGCCAAAAACATATGGGGACCCAAAGTTGAGAAAGGTTGTTCTATAGGAAAGCTTGCTTTGGTTTTGGAACGCTTTGGTTTTGGAATGGACTTCCGGAACGGAGTAAATTTGAGAACCAAGGTACCACTGTACTGGGGAAATACCATTAGAAAAGGAGAAGAGACCTTCATTGACCTATTTCTAAGGATATGACAAGCTAAAACCCCACCATAAATCATTACACAGCTCTCTTTTTGGAGATTGATCCACCAGGAATCCAGATAAGCTGAACCCAATTTCATAGGAGTCCCTCTACATCCTCTTAATTTCCTCAAGCTCAAGATGGCACATATGTAACATCCTATGACTTTCAGGCAAATTCAACTCACTGCTGAGCTCTCTCTTTTCCTTCGTATTTTGTGGCTAATGGGCCTTGCAATGTTTCAAAAATAATTTTTAATCCAATTCTGCCACAGTAATAAAAGCAGCCATTCATGCAAAAGAAATGTACTTATTAATCTAGGTATGCACAAGCGAATAAGTTTTTAAATGATAGCTTAGCAGTGCAATATAACATTTTCAGGCAATTGATTGGTAATATTGCACATAATGAAATAAACATATCTGTGCTGACATCATCTGATTTAGAGGACTTGCACTGACATGTTTGAAAGAAGGCATTAATTAATTAATTAATTAATTAATTGCAGGGTAAATAAAGGGACGCGGATGGCGCTGTGGGTTAAACCACAGAGCCTAGGGCTTGCCGGTCAGAAGGTCGGCAGTTCGAATCCCCGTGACGGGGTGAGCTCCCGTTGCTCGGTCCCTGCTCCTGCCAACCTAGCAGTTCGAAAGCATGTAAAAGTGCAAGTAGATCAATAGGTACCGCTGCAGCGGGAAGGTAAACGGCGCTTCCATGCGCTGCTCTGGTTCGCCAGAAGCGGCTTAGTCATGCTGGCCACATGACCCGGAAGCTGTACGCTAGCTCCCTTGGCCAATAATGCAAGATGAGCGCCGCAACCCCAGAGTCGGTCACGACTGGACCTAATGGTCAGGGGTCCCTTTACCTTTTAAATAAAGAAGCATTAAAACAAAGACAGGAGGAGGAGGGGTACGGCAGCAGAAGGGGAAAGGTGGGGCAAAATCGGAAATAGGAAAGGGATTTTTTTGCTAGAGCGTTTTAGACTCGCTTCTCGTCAATTAATGGCATGTAATGTACTTGAAATTAAAAACTGCAGAATGACATCCACATTAGACTTCTGAGTGCAGAACCACAAAGAATTTTGTAGTGCCAAATAATTCTTTCTTGCAAAGAATTTGGTAGTGACACCACCCAAAAAAAGGTCGCCCAGTATTTAGATCGCTCACCTGTCCTATCAGGTTCAGAACAGACTACTCACTTATCCTGACATCACTACTATATACAGAGCACAGCAGTACAGTGGATCCTCCGGATAGGAACTTAATTCGTTCCGGGGTCCGTACATATCCTGAAAAATCTGCATATAGAGGCACCGCTTCTGTGCACGTGCAAGGCGCGATAGAGCACTTCTGCACATGCGCGCACGGCGAAACCCGGAAGTAGACACTTCTGGGTTTGCTGTGTTCACAACCTGAAAGTTACGTTACCCAGAGATAACATAACCCAAGGGTCCACAGTAAAGTTGATCAAGAGCACAGAATTATAAAGCAGACCAACATCAGGACAATGGGGTAAGTTAAAGGAGAGGTGCGGGGACTTGACAAGAGGGTAGTTAGACACACAAGTTCTTTGCAATGTTTTGTCCTGAAAATAAATGATTCAGACATTATATCAAGGGAATATTTTATGCTTCTATTTTTTAAAATATGTTTCTGTTCCTTTATAACAAATAATATGCCTTTCTGCTTTTCTTTTTCTTATGTACACATCACCACGAGAAGTGAAATGTTAAGGGAAAAGTTATGAACAGGAACAATTTAATGGTATGAAATGCAAAGTTTAAGGCAACTTATTAAATCAACCCAGTGATAAACACTTGCCAAGTGCTAATTAAGACTTCAGTCATGCCCAGTTACATGTGCACAAGTTTTAAAGGTGCCAATTTGTACTCACAAATGTGCCAATTTTAGATTGTAGCCCTAAATAATTAGACATTTTTTTAAAAAAAATAGCAGCCGTGCCAATTAAAGGACAGTTTAAGGTTTTTAGGGGGAAAAAATCTGTGCTTAATACCATCATAAAATTAACACATACTTTACTGGTCAGCTAAAAGGGGGGGGGAGTTCCATTTTTCCTTAGGAAACACAGAAGCTGAGAAAGGTATTTCACTTTCTCCCTTAACATTTTATGAACGGGCCATAAATCAAGATGTTCTGATGAAACATTGCTAACCAATTAAAACACTTGAGAAAGCCAAGATAATACTAATAGTATAACTCTATACATATCTACTAAGAAGTGGGTCCTTTTGAGTTCAATGCCACTTACTCCCAAGTAGGTGTGTTTAGTAAATATGTTAATCGTCTTCTTGAACAATGGAATGTATAATGATAAAAAATGTGATTGGCTATTAAAAGGAGGTTTCAGACTTTGGAGTCTGCCTTGCCTAGTCAATAGCATCCTTAATGCACTCTGTTTTGGAGACCAAACCTAACTTCTAATTTCAGCTCTTGTTTCAACATTAACTATGGGAGCCCTGGATTTTTGAACAACCCATTCCAGGTCCTGACTCATAATTTATCGGAGCTGGTGTTCAATTCACACAATGGAACAGTTGTCTACCATTCTGGCAACATGCGGTGTTAACTAGAGCCACATAAACAGCCAAAAACAGGGTGACCATGTTCACATCTCCTTTTTTGAGGAGGAAGACACATGCCTGGTTTATGTTAGATAGTTGGAAGCTTGTCCAAACCAAGCACCCATTGCAATCAGCTCATGTCTGGTTCCGCCATGGCTTCTGCTTGGCCCTGAAAGGTACCAGTCTTAAGTCCATTCAATGGCATGAACAATGGATGGATGTGAAAGGTAAGTTACTTGTGCCTCCCTTTTGGATTTCAGGATTCCCTATCATGAAAACATCCCATCTTCAAAGAAGAGCAGATAACTAAAGAAAATTTGTCCCTAGAGGAGTTTGGATTTGATATTCTGAAGGAGTCTCAAAGCGGCTAATAATCTCCTTTCCCTTCCTCCCCCACAACAAACACTCTGTGAGGTGAGTGGGGCTGAGAGACTTCAAAGAAGTTGGACTAGCCCAAGGTCACCCAGCAGCTGCATGTGGAGGAGCGGAGACGCAAACCCGGTTCCCCAGATTACGAGTCTACTGCTGTTAACCACTACACCACACTGGCTCTCCTAGAGCCTGTTATTTTACAGCCTTGAATTTCACCCCTCCTACATTATTCAAAGCACTCTTTCCAAATCTTGACTTTTCTCCTGCTATCATTTTTTCTCTTGTCTGGATTCAGCGTCATAATTTACTCAGATTAGGTCCTCTTGCCTGTCTCACGCTTTCGCTCGGACAGACTCACTGATGGTGAGAATACAGAGAGAATGGAACAAAATAATTTTTCCTTGCCATATGATTCATTTTTTAAACAAACAGACTACTCAAGCTCCACAAATCAGTGAGGTGCCTATTAAAACTGATGGCAACACATTTGACATTCACTCAGGTGTGTTTGAATTAAATGTTACATTAATCTTCACTCTTGGGCAAAGCAGAATAAATTCCTTTTGAAACTCTGACTTTTTTTTTTTTGTTATACTGTATTGTATTGGCAAAACTCAGAATGTTTTCCAACTTTTCATGTCGGCAAGCAGAACAAAAAGCGTCTAATGTCAGTTGTCAAACCCAACGTGAAAAGAAGGATTTTAAGCATAATTGCTCATGATTTAAAAGGACTCAGTGCAGGCATTTATACCTTCATATCCTTGTAAAGGAAAATATTTCCTTCCCGCAAAACAAAGTAACGCTCCTGAAACTTATTTCCAGACAGTAATTTGGATGGTTCTTCTTTGTATTTCAGATAGCTGGCTTTTACGGTGCCTTCCGCCTTCTTTTCTGTCAAGATGATAAAAAGAGCACAGTATTTTATTTTATTTTTCAAATAAACACTCTGCAGAGTACTGAATTTCATAAATCCTTAACATTAATCTCCACAAACAGAATACAGAAAAAAAATAAAGATCCTTTGACTGCCTCAATTTATTTTAAACACGGTTGCCCTGGGCAGACTGAAGGCTTATGCACAGTTTGATTACTTTAACTATGGTTACGTATTACACCCTGAATACCGGATTTAAAGTATTGGCCAACAAATCAGGATGTGAAACCCATTTTCATTCAACCGGAGTTAACTGCTCTGCCTGGATCAAGCGAACAAAGGTGAAGATAATTTCCTCTTCAGAACATGAAATGAGAAGCAGGTGTCTTCTGTATTATACCTTACAAAGCTTTTAAAGGAAAGTGACGTATTCATTTTTCAAACACACACACACACACACACATATATATATATATAGGCATGGATTAGTTCAACAAGTTAAGCCATGGTTTCCCTGGATGCTTGGAATCTTAACCAGGGTAAGGCAACAAACGGTGGTCAGCAGGGTTAAACTACAGCAAACGACCGATCTCTGGACACATCACCACCACTTTGCAATAGAAGGTCTAAAGGGAGATAGAAGGTCTAAAGTTTCCATTTCTATGGAAAATGGGAGGGGTGTTGGAAGGTTTGGCAAGATCCAGGGGGTGGACATTTGGTGAGGACACCCTGTGGAACGCCCTCCCATCAGATGTCAAGGAAATAAGCAACTATCTGACTTATAGAAGACATCTGAAGGCAGCCCTGTTTAGGGATGTTTTTAATGTTTGATGTTTTTAATATTCTGTTGGGAGCCGCCCAGAGTGGCTGGGGAAACCCAACCAGATGGGTGGGGTATAAATACATTATTATTATTATTATTATTATTATTATTATTATTATTATTATTATTCAGAAGAATGGTGAAGATAAAACTTAACCATCAGAGTTAGTAACCATTAATAGCCTTGCCCTCCATGAATGTGTCTAATTCTCTTTTAAAACCTTCCAACATTTCATTTTTGAAGTTTCCAAACCTCTCGTTTTTATCAGCCCCTGACTGAAGGAATATAAATATGTCTATATTAGATGGGAACCACAATGAATTGGGGGGTGATGGAATGTGTTGGATGAGAAAGGTGAACTGACCTTCAAGGGTACATGCCTACAGAGTTCAATCCTCCACTACTTTGAGATTGGGAGTAGCCTCCCTTTCTGGATTTTGCTATGGATTATAACTAGTCACTGTATTTGGAGTCGAGGATAAATTTCCTCCCTCAAGTAAATTGGCCAAAGTGGAATTTTTTGCCTGCCTCATGACAACTGTCACAACTTTGGTGGGTAAGGCATTGGGTGATGCCTTAGTCGTGTTTGGAGGGGAAGCTGTAAGCCTCTGCCTGCACCTCCAAGGAAATGGGGTATTCTGTTAAAGGGATCTTGGAGGAGCTGCTACTGTCCAGATGGGGGCTAGGGCCACAACTCTCCTCCAAAAGGTGAACCAAGTATGGTAGCACCTATTTGATGTACAGTCGTACCTTGGTTGTCGAACGGAATCCCTTCCGGAAGTCCGTTTGACTTCCAAAACATTCGAAAACCAAATCACAGCTTCTGATCGGCTGCAGGAAGCCCCTGCAGCCAATCGGAAGCCGCGGAATACCCGTCAGACGTTTGGCTTCCCAAAGAACATTTGAAAACCAGAAGACTCACTTCCGGGTTTGCAGCGTTCAGGAGCCAAAATTTCCGAGTTCCAGGGTTTCCAGGATCCAAGGTACGACTGTATGTCATAGGACTTTCTCACCGTTGGTTCAACCTCTGGGCAGGCTGGTTTATATAGGTTACACCCAGGGCTTCTTTTTCAGGGGGAACTCACCAGAAGTCAGTTCTGGCACCTCTCAGGTGGGTAACATTCTAAGAGAATGAGGGAGGTGTTCACCATGAGTTCCAGCACCTCTCTTTCTAGATAAATAGCACTGGTTATTTCCAGTGCCTAAGCCAAAACTCCTTATATCCGCAATCAATAAAGCTGTAGCCTAATTTGAACCAAAGGATGTTGCCAATAGCAGCCATTCAGTTGCACTGCACAGAATGGGGTGGCAGGATCACATCGTCTGGGCACACAGTTCCCTTGGTTTATTTTATTCCAATAACATTTGGCTCCTTCCAAGACTGAGACTTATTTTCCTGCTGCCTATGATAGCAAGATAAGGGGCCGCTCTCTATTTTTCAAAAGAAACCTTCTGTAAGCACACTGCAGTTAATCTATCAGTCTTGGGAAATTATAGGGCAAGGTGATGGCTGCACACCAATGGCCCCATACGACACTTATCTCACAGAAACCTCTTTGAAACTTGAAAGCTCAGCCAAGATTAACATATGAAAGTCTTTGTTGGGAAGTGACATGGAACATGACATTCTTTTTAAAAAATGAGTTTCTCTCATACATACCGTTGTATAGCTTCATTGTGTCTGCTGTCAGAAACTTCTTTATAACAAGATATGCACTGCTGGGGTTAGGCAAAGAACTCCAATGGAGAATTTGCTCTAGAACATTCTCAGTATAATGCAAAGGTCGTTCTGGGAGGGTAGAGGGACAGAAAAAGTCGTAACTAAATAAGATTAAATTCTTACTTTCCATTTACCATAGCTTCCGTTGTGGATCTTACCATATGACGGAAGTCAAATTACGTATTCTGGCCAGCACAAATATGTCAACACAACTCTTACATCTGTCTACACATAGCATCTGAGCTATTTGTACATAAAATATACAGCCCTCTTCTCTGTTTAAATAGTATCTACAGCAGTGTACAAATGTAAAACAAGGAAGGATAATAACAGTGTATTTAAAAAATGATTCAGCATGAAGTACATTCACTCCTGTCTTCATAGATTACGTAGACCAGCTGTGATAGAGAGAATCACACAGCTACAATGTTGACTTAACAGAGGAAGGGGCATAGAAACTGTATCCTAAAAATCAGAAGGTGGGGCCATAATATAGCAATAATTTCTCCTTTGCTACTTGCTCCCCCTCCTAGAAATGACCTTTATTTCTTAGATGTGAGGACACTTATGCATGCAGCTGCCCATGCAATCGAGGACCAGACCTGAAGATGGGATCCTGTTCTACATGCAGAGCTTGCCTAAGTAATTAAGAGGCCTTATTAGAATAAAGTGTTGAGCCTACACAGACTCCTCTCTTCAGGCCTTCTCTCTGTGTGGGGACAGTGGGGAACGACAGCGGATGACTCACTCGCTGGATCATCACCTTGTCGTGGTGAGTGGGCTTGCACGTTCCTATGATTCTTGTGAGCAAAGCCGTCGGGAGTCTCGTACTCTCAGCAGGGTCACCCAAGGTGGTAAGGTCAAAGGGGAAGAGCTAGACAAACAATGATCCAAGAAGTCCTCAACGGCAGAAGATAACAAGCAGTATGTTACAACGGCTGTGAAAGCGGATGAAGGCTGCAGCAGATAATAATCTACCGGTCATCGTGATACTCATGCCATCGGAATAGAGCCTTACTGCAAAGACTGTGCGTTGGTCAGCATGCACTGATCTCCACACATAAAACAAATTCATGCACAGGTGTCTTCGCCTTTACCAAAGGTGTCATGGGCTTTGAAGACGCTCGAATTCAGGACAAAAGGGAGAAATGTGCTAAGAGGAAGGCACGCTTGGCAAACCCTCACCATTTTCAACTCCCGCCTGGAAACCTATGTCCCCACTATGGAAGGACGTGTGGATCCAGAATTGGCCTCCACAGTCACCTACGGACTCACTGTTAAAACTATGTTCATGGAAAACAATTTTACTTGGCTACAAGTGATCACCAAAGAAGAAGAAAACAGCAGATGAGGAGGAGGAGCAGGGGTGCCATCTCCCTTTAGTCCCCCCAATAACATTGGGCCCCCTCCCAATGTTCAAAAGTAGCAGAGAAGGCCAAGCATGGAGCTGAGCATGGCACAGAGTCAGTAGCTGGCTCCTTCTCCTCCTCCTGCCACAGAGGGATAGAAGCAGCCCCCAGCAGGTGGCAACAGCAGCAGCAGGAGCCATGCCATTAAAGTCATGGTGCCACCGCATTTGGCTCCACCCCGAGCTCCTCTGATATCCTGACGTCTCATGTGCAACATCACGTGCTGCATGACATCATCGCGTGCACCCCCCCCCCAGCAATTCTCCTTCAGAAGCCAGCACAAGGAGGAGTCAATGGACACAGTCAGGGAATTGTGTGAGCCAAAACACCCCAATAGGTCTTGTGACAATGGCTTGGTTCAAATGCCATGCTAAGCCAAGCCATGGCTTGCCATAAATATGGGAAGAGATTGCACCCGCTCCCTGGTCATTCTGCTGCTACTCTGAGCTAAGCCACGGTTTGGTTTAATGTGTTGTCTGATCCTGGGCAAATCACTACAAATCAGACAAATCACGAACTGCAAACCATAGGACAAATCTTGGTTACAGTCGTACCTTGGTTGTTGAATGCCTTGGTTCTCATCCATTTTGGTTCCCGAACGCCGCAAACCCGGAAGTGAGTGTTCCGGTTTGCAAATGTTCTTTGTTTTTTTTTGTTTTTTAAAAATAATTTTTATTAATTTTAAGATTTTATACACATAAGACCTTACATTTCGGTCAGGATTCATCACTCCCCACCTCTCACCATGAGGAGTTATTTAATCTTACCCTCCCTCTCACAGAGGTAAACCCATTCATTATTTTCCCTGACCTTAGACCAATCATTATCTAACTTCGGCCTAACCCTATTCTCAGGTAGACCATTCTTGGTTACAAGACATATCCATAATGACTTCCTCCGCACCTCCCCAGTGGCTGCATTAAACAAAACATAATTCTGGTTCAGGTACATAGGTGTGCTAGACATATCTTTAGCATTATTTCAAAACATAATTCTAACTCAAATATAATATCCTTAATTCTTATTTCACCTCATCTTCTAATTCCAACCTCCGCGTCTTCGTCCCAAATCTTCTATAAGGTTCCTTCTGACTCCCCTTAATCTTCAGGCTCCTAACTTCGAAAGATCCTAACATAATCCTAGCTCAAAACCATGTCCGGCATAGATATTCAAAATCCACATATATAATCAGTCCCTAGTTGCCCACCTACTCTGCTCAACCTTCCCCTCGCCGTTCCCCAGTCCAAGCCCAAGTGCTTGCTTGCAGTTGGGCTTCATCATCTCTGTGTCTTCTCCGCTGTTCCAGCTCCCAGTCTTTAAAAAAAAACTTCTTCTCCTTCATTGATGTCCTCTTGCGCTGAAAAATGTTAACTTTCGCAGATGTTATTTTCTTGATTCTTTTCTTGGGTCCAGTTATCATGTGCCGAGAAGAAATTTTCCTGCAGCGAGGCTTCTCTTTAACCTTGGGGGGGATTTCTCCCCCTTCCATCCTTTGTGCAGCTGGGATGACATCACTGTTGTTTACAACTCCTCTCATTCTTGCGGTTTCCGCTTGGAACTCCTTTCTCAGTTCCCAGATTTTTTCAAGGACCCTCTTCCAGCCTCCTTTGTCCAGATCATCCTCCATTTTCAAAGACATAGTTATGCAAAGTTCCACACCGAACCAAATCCAAACTCAAAATCCAGGTTCCACAATAAAATCCAACAGGTCCGGTTCAATCCACTACATGTCAAAATTGTTAGTTAGTTGCCCCCCCGATCAGGGGTATCAAAAGGATCGAATCTCTGTTGCTAAGCCAAATTCCGTTACAATTTCAATCGCATCGGTAATAAAGTTCCTGATTTAGTGCCACAATAGCAAGGGACGGACCTCCGTAAATTACATCCCTGTACTTCGTCAAATTAGTCCAAATTCTTCGGTACTTTTCTAGTACTCACGGTTAAGATAGCCAATCTTGTCCTTTTGCGGAGAAATCAGCGCGCTCAGCTGGGAAGGGCTCGCAGCTTCAACCCGACGGGCAATGGCGGTCCGTGGAGCTCCGTCGCCCCGCGTCTCACACGGCAGCCTCTACTGTGGCCGCCGCGGGAGTTGGGGCGACGTTGAGAGCTGCTGCCGGACCTAAGGTCCCGGGATCAAGACTCCCGGGAGTTTTGGGGGCTGCGTCGCCGTCGCAAGCACCCCTTTAAAGCCGGTCGGGTCGGGGAATGCCAGCAGCGGCATGTCCCCCGACCTTCCCCTCCGGCGCGCCGACCGGAAGCCCGGTTTGCAAATGTTCTTTGGAAGCCGAACGTCTGATGAGGCTTCTGCAGCTTCTGATTGGGTGCAGGAAGCTTCTGCAGCCAATTGGAAGCCGTGCCTTGGTTTCCGAATGGTTTCAGAAGTCGAACGGACTTCCAGAACAGATTCCATTTGACAACCTAGGTACGATTGTATTTGGAGAGAGCCAAACCACAAGTCCAGGACAACAATGTTTAATAGATTATTGTATTTTAATATTCTGTTGGAAGCTGCCCAGAGTGGCTGGGGAAACCCAGTCAGATGGGCGGGGTATAAATAAATTTTATTATTATTATTATTATTATTATTATTATTATTATGCAGTATGCAGTATGCAGATGACACCCAGCTCTACCTCTCTTTCAAATCAGAACCAGTGAAGGTGGTGAATGTCCTGTGTGAGTGCCTGGAGGCGGTTGGAGGATGGATGGCGGCTAACAGATTGAGGTTGAATCCTGACAAGACAGAAGTACTGTTTTTGGGGGACAGGGGGCAGGCGGGTGTGGGGGACTCCCTGGTCCTGAATGGGGTTACTGTGCCCCTGAAGGACCAGGTGCGCAGCCTGGGAGTCATTTTGGACTCACAGCTGTCCATGGAGGCGCAGATTAATTCTGTGTCCAGGATGGCTGTCTACCAGCTCCATCTGCCCACAGACTGTCTCGCAAGAGTGGTGCATGCTCTAGTTATCTCCCGCTTGGACTACTGCAATGCGCTCTACGTGGGGCTACCTTTGAAGGTGACCCGGAAACTGCAATTAATCCAGAATGCGGCGGCTAGACTGGTGACTGGGAGTGGCCGCTGGGACCACATAACACCGGTCCTGAGAGAACTACATTGGCTCCCAGTACGTTTCCAAGCACAATTCAAAGTGCTAGTGCTGACCTTTAAAGCCCTAAAATGCCTTGCTCCTGTATACCTGAAGGAGCGTCTCCACCCCCACCGTTCAGCACGGACACTGAGATCCAGCGCCAAGGGCCTTCTGGCGGTTCCCTCATTGCGAGAAGTGAGGTTACAGGGAACCAGACAGAGGGCCTTGTCGGTAGTGGCGCCCTCCCTGTGGAATGCCCTTCCAGCAGATGTCAAGGAAATAAGCAGCTATCCTATTTTTAAAAGACATCTGAAGGCAGCCCTGTTTAGGGAAGTTTTTAAATATTTAATGCTGCATTGTTTTAACATTTGACGGGAAACCGCCCAGAGTGGCTGAGGAAACTCGGCCAGATGGGCGGGGTAAAAATAATATATTATTATTATTATTATTATTATTATTATTATTATTATTATTATTACTACTATTATTATTATTATTATTATTATTATTATTATTATTATATAACATGCTAAGCCAAGCCATGCCTTAACTCAGCACAGAGCTCCAACCGGGAAGGAGCAAAGCAGTTGTGATTTTCTTTCCATGAGCCCACACTCTGTGCTAAACCATGGTCTGGCTTAGCATGAGATGTGAACCAGACTACATCCCAGTCTTGAGCTGGGATGCCACCAAACATGGCAATTCTCCAGTGAGTTCTTCAGTGTTTACAGGTCTTTACAACATGAAACACACACTCCCTTGTTGGCAGGGCAGAAAACTCATTATGGAATGAATTGTTGCATGTTTACACAGTAAAAGCTTCTGAAAAATTATAGCAGTTTTTGGAAAGGGGGGTACTGTCTTAAGAGGAGTAAATAAATAAATAAATAAATAAATAAATAAATAAAGGGTTTTGTTTAACCCT
Source organism: Darevskia mixta (assembly GCA_034641385.1). Taxonomy (NCBI): domain Eukaryota; kingdom Metazoa; phylum Chordata; class Lepidosauria; order Squamata; family Lacertidae; genus Darevskia; species Darevskia mixta. Next base: position 11,957,228 of record JAWWNH010000042.1, on the reverse strand, counting down.
TACAGCAGCTGTCTTCCAAAACCAGTTAAACTTAATGACAATTAACTCTCACACAAATATAACATCTTATCTTCAGTTCCACCTTAAAGCAGAAGCTTCAGTAGAAAAAAGCAGCTTAGCAAGACACATCCACCAAGAATGTGTGTGCTCCCAGAGCAAACACCTACTGCTTTATTTATAGTTGCGTTGAAGACCATCTGTCATAATGGATTATATGGTACATAAATCATCCTATTGAAATGCATTAGTTATTTTACTGGCAACACACCTCATTTGCAAACTATCCATCATATAGAAATTACTGCAGGAAAAAAAATAAAAATAAATTATATACTAGAGATCCCATTTTTACAGCAATCCCTCTGTATAAGACCAGATAATTTTGCCAATTATTTCTGCTGGTATATATGTAAATAATTCAGTTTATCTTTAATATTTCAGTTCCAATATTTCAGACATCTAAGCTGCCAAACTTACATATACCATTATTCTGCTCCCAAGGTCATTATGTGTCTTCCGGTAAACAGCGAGAGAGCTATTTGTTCCAATCCAACAATAAATATCAGACGGAAATTGCTTTCTTGAAAATGTAAGGTTTTAATATACTTCTCTTCTCAGAATTTGGTTTTAGCCAGTTAAACAAATTCTAATTTGAACTGAGATTTTTCTTTTTTTCTGTTTTTAATATTTAACTCCCCACAGAGCTGAATTGCACCTGAAGGTCATTTTGCTTGGTCCAAGGTCCTACTGAGATGCATCAAGGTGGTATCACTTCAGAATGCAGATAGAGGAATGCTGAGGTCCAAGATTACATGCATACAGGGTTGTTGTTTTTTGGACCTCAGCATTCCTCTATCTGCATTCTGAAGAGACACCCTTAAGTACCCCCTGAAAAAAGCACTGCATGTATATCATAGAAGTCATAAAGAAGTCAAGATGATATGGCCAAGGTAGCCCTCAGCACTGTGCGCCCTTAAAATAGCTCTGGGTAATCCAATTAGATTTACTATTTGCATTTATTAAAAAAAAATGTTAAAAACAAACTACCACAGCCTTTTATACAATGAAAACATCACAGAACGAATAAATACAGATATACAAAGACAACACCAAAATAGGAAAGTCACAAACCTAGCTCTCCACTTTCAATCACTTCAAATGTAGCCCACATATCATCTTTATGGGGTGTGATGTTTTTTATTCCCAATATGTCATTTGTCAATTCTTCTGCTTCCATTATTGGTGATACCTGCATGGAAGACCACAAATAGTCCTGAAATCATTAAAACAGGCCCTAAGACCGTAAATTGTGCTGGAGGTTTATGCTCTCAGTCACAGGACAAAGACATGCCAAACTTCTACAGCAAGGGCAACTGCAAAACAATGTTGATACATTTATCAATTCTTTAGTCAATTCATCATTAACTGGGCAACAAAATATTGGAAAGGACTCATATTGTTTTAGAAAAACAGAGAGGGGGTCCTGATAGCATTCTTACCATAGCATTCTTTCTTAACTAAATGTTTCTCAAAGTCTAGAAGAAAAATTCTATCATAGGATTTCTGCTTATTTACTGCTTATTTCTCCAGGCTTTTAAAAGCAATTTCCCTCCTTTATTCTATATGCTTACAGAATAATGGAAAGCGACAATATTTCATTTGATATAAATAAATGGTTGAATTTTTGTTTTTTTAAAAAATCCTGGTTGTATGGCTTGGGGAAATGACATTTGGTTCACCATATGAGAACAAACTGGTATGTTTTTGCTATGTGTGCACACTAGAGCACGCATAGAGCACACTAAAGTCAGAAAGGAATAAATTTATTTTGCTTTCCAAAAGAGTAACTGTATTTATTTATTTATTTATTTAAAAAACCCTCCCTGTTGGGGTTTGAGAGCAACACCAACAAACCCACGGGTCTTGCTTCTGAGTAGATATGGTTAGGCTTGGTCATTTTAATCTGACGTTAGCCATGGCGAAAACTGAAGCACGTCAGTCTTTAATCCAGATTAGTTAATCCTGAACAGTTTTGTCTCTGCTCATCATTGGGTCTCACCTGTGCCACACACACACACACACACACACACCCAACAGATTACCCATGAGTAAAGCAGTCCTTGACAGAAAAAGGGTGCCACCCCGGGTTGAAAGATTATAGAAAAATAAATGATCCAAACCCGTATTATAATGCTGCAGTCCGGCTCCTTTCTTTCCACATAAACTTCAATTAGCATGTCTCCTGCCTGGGAAACCTAGAATAATAGGTAGTTTACAAAAATGGGCATGTTAAGGAGATAAACCAGACTGACGCAGCTACAATGTCATGCTTTCCTCTTGCATGAAAATCTGAGGGGGGCACAGGGTATTCCCATACAACCAAACTCCACACCAGTGTTCGAAACTCCCATAGTTCTAGGTGTGTTTTGCGATGGGGAGTTTCATTCACGCAAGCAGTTTCTGAGCTCTGGGCGCAGTGATGTGCCTAAAATATCAGATTAAAATGGCAGAGTAGAAGGAAAGGAGGACCTTTTTCTGCCTCCCCACTTCCAGCTACTCTCTGAAGACTGGGGAAGAGACCCTCTTAAGAATATTAGGGGGGCGGGGCAGGGGAAGGACTAGACCATGTGAAAAATGAACATAATATTTTAGCTGCAGTTCATTCATTTTCAGCTTTGTATTGCGAGCCCATGCGCTACCCCCCCCCCCCGAGAATAAGGAAACACCACACAATGATGTATGGGATAAATTAGGCCACAACTTTATTGATTTCAGATGTAGGAAACCTTGGCTTAGGCACTAGATGGCATCCCTCTCATCCCCATTTGGGTCTGACGATGTGCTGGGCATACAGGTGTTGTGGGGGACACTGCAAAACATGAAATTTACACAGCATGCCCCCCACTTCACCGATGCTGGGAGTTTGACCTTACGCCACCACTCAGGGCCAGTGATTCCCGCGATCACCCTTTAATGGGCCCTGCAAACGCCACCACATGGGGGTGCATAATAATGCTACACCTCATTCCAAAGATAGACTATAGGATACCATCCAAGGCCTAAAACCGCCACCCAAGACCGCAAATGAGGGGATGGTCAGCAGGAACCTGCCCTTACCTGGCCCTTGCTCCGCCCCCAGCCAGCCACCGATTGGTCAGCTGGGTAGGGGGTGGAGCGATGGCCAGCCCAAAGGTGGGGGTGTTACCCAGGCTTGGGGAAGCCCCGCGCCAGGTCACAAACGCCGCCCACCGCTTGATTGGTGAGCGGTAATTCTTGTTATAAAAAAAATGTGCCTAGACATTCCATTGTTGCACCCATGACCTAGGTCAGTGATGGCTAACCTTGACACTCCAGATGTTTTGGAACTACAACTCCAATCATCCCTGACCACTGGTCCTGTTAGCTAGGGATGATGGGAGTTGTAGTTCCAAAACATCTGGAGTGTCAAGGTTAGCCATCACTGACCTAGGTTAAAGGTGCTATTCAGCTCCGAGCTTCATATCTCAGTTTCTAACACTGCTCCACACTCAATGATCCTTTCTTATACATGGTGAACTGAGCTCATGTGACTAAATCTGTTGCCACATTTGGGGCACAGATTTGATATAGGTCATAGACCACCCTTCCCCAGATGTGGTTTACCCTTAGATGCACTTCCAGCAGATGGGCTGGAGTGGAACAGCAATGGCTCTACCCAATGTCTTTGCCAAACCGTTCTCTACTGTAACTAATGACGTTGTGGCCATATTCAAGCCCAAACCCAATATACTGTTGTCCTGTGTGGTTATTCATCTCCTTAGGGAACTGTGGGGTCACACAAGCCCCTCATCACCAAAAACCTGAAGGAGGAAGAAGTCTCTTCCTGACAGAAGGTAGAATTTCACCAGGGAGGAAATCAAACTACACATGCAAAAGAATGGAGGAAGACAGGATTTCCTATTCACACACTTGGACCAGTTCAGATCTGTATGCAGGAATGTTAAGTTTGACCCAAAAAACTCCACACATGTAACCAATTGTGGGTGTTGCCCGACATGAGGGTGGGGGGTTGTTACAGTGCATGAACTGAAGGGGAAATTTCCCATCGGATGGAGAAATATATCTATGCTTCTAGGATTCTAACTGAATCTATTGGAAACAATGAGACTTTATTTAGAGGAATTTTCTGTAGAAATACTGCCTTTTCTGCAGCTAAAGCCCACAACATCACTATGTTTGAAAGCATCACATAATGGAGAAATTAGGACTTTAAGGTCACAGTGCCTTCTGAGAATTGAAACTAATGGAATCATTTGTGGGGGGGGGGGAAACATTACAAAGCGACTTTGAAGAAAGCTTCTTAATTATACTGGCAACGATTCAGAAAAAGCCTATTTCCTGGTGAAATTTGCTTTTTAGATGATATTACGGGAAAAAGGTTGGAGGAAAGAATGAAGTTGACATTTGATTTCCACTGGGCGTATGTAAACAACTGAGCATTCGAGGAAGGGGGAAAAATGTGTTGCAAATTACAGCAGCAAACAAAAACAGCTGGCAAAGTGTTTGGTGGGCGGGGGGGGGGGAATGAAGAACCGTTAACGAAGTGCCAACTGGAACGGAAAACAAGGTCATCGTAAGTGACATGAGAAGTAGGAGATTTTTCTTTGAGTTGAAATAGAAGTTTGGGCTAAATGAGTTTTATTTTTAATTTGGCTTTCTATTTTTAATCACTCTGAAGATAGATTTACTGCTCCTACCAGACAAAAAACCCTGTTAATTTTCGTATTGCCAGCTGCCTTTAACTTCTATACAGATAGGTGCTGTATAAAATGTACTGTAACATCTATATACTTTTATTTTTGACTTTTGAAGGTTAACAGAGAAGGTTGGCTCATGCAACCGACAGCCAGTTGTATTACCTGAATAATTTGCGGAAAACAGCTGGATATTGGCTCCACTTAGCGGATTTTGGCTTTCTTTCTAAAATAGATAATGCCACATACAGAGGCAGATCACTGCTCCATCTAGCTCAGTATTATTGAGACTGACCATCAGCAAAAGTCAGTCCCAACCCTACCTGTCTTTCTGCTTGAAATATATTTGCCTTACTGCTGAGTGACAGCTCTTCCCCTGAACAAGGAAGCAAATATCATTACTCACCTGAGTATCCTTCCATTTCGTAATAAAGCTATTTTCAATATCCATCTGCTTCACCTGATCTTCATGCACCTGTTCATAAAAAATGGCAATATTGGTGCCTCTATTATTTATTACTACTACTACCACTACTACTACTACAATTTGTATGCCACCTTTCATCCATAGATCTCAGGGCAGTTCACAAAATAAAAATACAAATAAACAAACACAAACAAATAATAAAAGAAGAGCAGAAACAAACCAATAATCCCCCCTCCCAAAACAAATGTAAGGGTATCGGATGTCAAAGGCCTGGTTGAAGAAGAACGTTTTCACCTGGCACCTAAAAGTGTATAATTAAGACACCAGCCAAGCCTCGCTGAGGAGAGCATTTCAGAAATGGGGAGCCACTGCAGAAAAGGCCTGTTCTCATGTTGCCACCTTCCTCTCCTGGAGGAAGCACACAAAGAAGGGCCTCAGATGGTGATTGCAGGGTCTGGGTCAGTTCAGATGGGGAGAGGCAGTCCTTGGGGTATTGTGGTACTGAGGTGTTTAAGTTTTTATGGGTCAAAACCAGCACTTTGAATTCGGCTCAGAAACTAATGGGCAGCCAGGGCAGTTGGGCCAGGATTGGTATCAGATGCTCAAACTTTCTTGCCATAGTGAGCAACGTGGCCGCCAAATTCTGCATCAGCTAAGCTTCCTGAACTGCCTTCAGAGGCAGCCCTACATATAATGCATTGCCCGCAGACTGTCTCGCCAGAGTGGTGTATTCTCTAGTTATCTGCTGCTTGGACTACTGCAATGTGCTCTACGTGGGGCTACCTTTGAAGGTGATCCGGAAACTTCAACTAATCCAGAATGCGGCAGCTAGACTGGTGACTGGGAGTGGCTGCCGAGACCATATAACACTGGTCCTGAAGGAACTACAGTAGCTCCCAGTATGTTTCCGAGCACAATTCAAAGTGTTGGTGCTGCCCTTTAAACCTTTTAACGGCCTTGACCCAGTATACCTAAAGGAGTGTCTCCACCCCCACTGTTCAACTCAGACACTGAGGTCCAGCGCCAAAGGCCTTCTGGTGGTTCTCTCTCTGCAAAAAGTGAGGTTACAGGGAACCAGACAGGTGGCCTTTTGGGTAGTGGCACCCGCCCTGTGGAATGCCCTCCCATCAGATATCAAGGAAATAAACAACTATCTGACTTTTAGAAGACATCTGAAGGCAGCCTTGTTTAGGGAAGTTTTTAATGTTTGATGCTTTATTCTGTTTTTAATCTGTTGGGAGCTGGCCAGAGTGGCTGGGGAAACCCAGCCGGATTTGGGGGGGGGTTATAAATATTATTATATTATATTATATTATATTATATTATATTATATTATATTATTTCAGTAATCTAACCTTGCACCATTCCTAATACAATAAAACAAAACAACCAAGGTGGCTGCATCACTGCAAAGCACAGCAACTTTACAAGTGAGGAAGACAGTGCCCTTGCCTACACATAGTGGAGGAGAGGAGACATAATCAGAAAATAATTCTTCAGGGATGCTCTTAAGATGCTTCTTCCATGTTGCTATTATCAGGTGGGGTTCAATCACATACTGGCCAATCCATGTTGCACAATTACAGTTGCACAACAAGGCCCCCTCTCCCAAAAGATGGACATTTTGCAATAAGGAAAGTGATGAGACAATGTAATGGAAAGTGTGGAATAACACTTGATGCAACTTCATCTAACCTCCCCACAAACAAATCAGAATGAATGCTTATTAATGCCTGGCATCATCTAAACTCCCTGCAAAGAAATCGGGATAAATTGTTCAATCAACAGGTTGTCTGGAAGTGCCCTTAGGCACAACCAGTGGTTTTTTTTTCTGGGGGGACACAGGGGTACGCATATCCCTAAACATTTTGTGGATCTAAGTTTGGCTTCATTGAGGGACAGTATTTCAATATGAGTAGGAAAATTAGAGTACCCCTAAACATTTTTTTAGAAAAAAAAGCACTGGGCACAACTTAATTTTGTCTCCACACCCATCCACTCTCCCTAAATGCCTTCTTAGCATTCTTTTTCTGTGAAAGGAAAACCCTGCAAGTAAACAACCATGACAATGGTTGTAACTGAGACTATTCCCTATGCTAGGTTTCTATCTACAATGAGTTTTGACACAAAAATGTGGGTCTGCCACAGAGTTGGGAAAACTGTGGTCCTCCACCTGTTGTCTGAATACAGTCGCACCTTGGATCCCGAACGCCTTGGTACTTAGACGTTTTGGCTCCTGAACACTGCAATCTCGGAAGTGAGTGTTCCAGTTTGCAAACGTTCTTTGGAACCAGAACATCCGATGGGGCTTCCATGGTTTCCAATTGGCTGCAGGAGCTTCCTGCAGCCAATCAGAAGCTGCGCTTTGGTTTCCAAACGTTTTGGAAGTTGAACAGACTTCCGGAACGGATTCCGTTCGACTTCTGAGGTACCACTGTACAGCTCACACCTTCCTTCACAATTGGCCACATTGTCTGGATCTGATGGGAGATGGCAGCCTTTCATCAGCTAGAGAGCTACAGATTATCCCTACAGCCTGAAGAACAGGCACAGACCAGGACAACTTGAGGAAGCCGGAATTGAACTTGCTGCTGAAACGTTTCACACAGTTTAAATAGACATAATTCTAAAACACACACCTGTGTGTATTTGATAAGTTTACCCACACCACATTAAAAATATATATAATAATGAAAATACCTTTCAGGGAGTGAAGAGCTGGTGAGCTAAGGGTTTATCCCCAGCTGTGAGTGTTTTTACACATTTTGGGCAGAATCTCTACCAGGGAATTTTCAAAAATAAGTCACATGAAAACAAATGGCAGCTGTGCACAAGCACAGCTAATAGTGCTCTCATATAGCTCTCATTAATTTTGATAGGAATTTCACAAGCAAATATCCTGGTGAATTGCGCACCCTGTTCTTATGCATTTGATTTTTATTGCTGCCTGTTTTGCTGTGATCTTGCGTTCCAATTTTTATATTAGAACATTAATGTGGCCCATAGGTCATCTCGCTGGTGTAATTAAAGTGCAGAGGAAAATCTGTTTATCCCCCTCCAGGCATTTCAAATTGACGTGCAGGTATTTTAGCTGTTGCCTTTTTTTTGGTACGGTTTTATCGTTGCTGCTTTTATTGTTGTTTTATGGCATCTATAAGTTATATATCACTTTGAGTACCTTGCCCAGAGGCAGAAAGGGAATTAACAAATTTTCTAAATAATAGATTTTTATTCCTATTTCACAGTGAAGCAATCTGAGGGCCCTATCAGACCCAAATGCAGATGATGATGATAATGATTCGGAAAATAAACAGAGTAAAATTGATGTTCACGCTAAAGGATTTACAGAGCAATTTTGACCCCCTGCTGAAGCACAGCTGAAGGGAATTAGGGTGGAACATACATGCAACTCCAGCACTTCCACTCCATAGACTCTGGAAAGCTCTGCAGGTGTCAAGCTACCAACACTAAGGTTCCCTTGTTCCCATAGCACATCCACAGACTGGGTCTCCAACCACCCATAGGTATTTTAACTCCCTTTGGTGGTGTCAGTGGAAGGAATAGTATTAAAAATGAATTAGTAACTACTGGGGGTGGGGGGAGCGGAATTAAAAAGCCACCACCCCAACTTCTGCCCTGGCCTATGCAATTAATTAATTTAATAATATTTGTACCTTGCCCATCTGACTGGCGTGCCTCAGCCACTCTGGGAGGCTTTGTCATGTGACAAAGACGCATGAGAGCGGGAACAGCTGTTGATGCCCAACTGCCATAACTGTCGTTCTAAGGTGTAACTGCCATTCTAGTCTGTAACTGTCATCTGTCCTGTGTGAGTTACTTACCTTGACTGTGGTGACTAGATTCTCTCAGAGTGTGTGCCAGTATAGAGAAGAGCCTGTATTCTCTATGTGATCTATTTCTAAGAAGTTTACTTTAAACTTAATAGAAGTTTTTATTTGTTTCAAACAAAACTCGGCTTAAATAATTGCCACTGCGGGTCAGTATTGGCCTGAATATAAGCCTCACTTTCCCCCCAAATTCCGACCGCGAAAAGTTAAAGTGCGGCTTATATTCGCAACCATACGCTATGCAGCCAGGAGCGCGGTGAAGCGTCGCCCACCCCACACGTAGTCCCCCATCCTCTCCCCCAAGGCCAGAAAGTAAGAGAGTGAGGAAAGGGAAAGGCCACTGGCAACACAGCACAGCTCCCCCCACCCCCCGTATGCAGCCAGGAGCAGCAAGGAATGGAGTGGCTTGTATTCGGGTATTTTTAATATATTTTTTCTATCCCCCCGCTCCAATTTTAAAGGTGCAGCTTATATTCGGGCCAATACGGCATATAAAAACATAATAAAGCATTACACATTCAAAAGCTTCCCTATACAGGTCTGCCTTCAGATGTCTTCTAAAGGTTGTTTAGTTACTTATCTCCTTGACATTGGAGGGATGGCATTCCACAGGGTGGGTGCCATTACCCAGAAAGCTCTCTGCCTGGTTCTCTGTAGCTTCACTTCTTGCAGTGATGGAACCACAAGAAGGCCCTTGGAGGAGGACCTCAGTGGAGACGCTCCTTCAGGTATACAGGACTGAGGCCGTTTAGGACTTTAAAGGTCAGCACCAACACTCTGAATTGTGCTCAGAAACGTACTGGTAGCCACTGTAGGTCTTTCAGGACCGGTGTTATATGGTCCTGGCAGCTGCTCCCAGTCACCAGTCTAGCTGCTACATTCTGGATTAGTTGCAGTTTTTGAGTTATTTTCAAAGGTAACCCCACATAGAGCGCATTGCAGCAGTCCAAGCGGGAGAAAACCAGGGTGTGTACCACTCTGGTGAGACTGCGCGCAGACAGGGAGGTTCTCAGCCAGCGTACCAGATGGAGCTGGTAGAAAGCCGACTTTGACACAGAACTGGCAGGGCTCCCTGTGCGCAGAATTGATTCCACTGCATACCTTTCAACGGACCACACAGGCACTTAAGATTTTTCTTTTAGCATATTGTTTTTCTTTAAAAAAATTCATCATCATGCTTTTTAAAGATACACAATAATATTCCTTAAAACAGAATAATGAACTAAAAAACAAACCCTAACCCTCATTTTTAAGCAGCTGTGGTTTGCTTCTGTCCACGTTCTTTAACTCTCTCTGTCCCTCCTTCTACTGTCTCCGCTACTACTGCTTCTAATTTGTATACTCCTTGAGTGCAGGGACCTCTCAGAGCGCTAACTATATCATGGACAAGAAGAGATACCTGCATACAGGTAATCTAAGATGACCATCAGATGGGTTTTTTCCCCTCAAGGGAGGACACTGGGTGCAATGAAGATATTCACAGCAACCCATAAGTTTAGGTTTAGCTGCTCTGAGTCAGTCTAGCTTCAAAAGAAAAATGCTAAAGTTGAAACCCTTCAGATTGAAAATCAAAGAGAGAGATATACTGGAAACGGTGTTTTTCAGGCCTGCTGGAAGCATTTCTGAACAAGAGACAAAATGCTGTATAATATGATGCCCCATTGCTGTTTTCAGCCATTTGCTAAATTATATTATTGGAGAAATCTGATAAATGTGCTGGTTACTTACGTCAAAGAGGTGCACATAATTTATAATCAGGTCTTCGATCACATCGACTTCTTCGCTGGTTTGCCCTTTGGTCTGAAACAAGCACGATGAAAACGCCATGGCTAGATTGTGAGGATCCATGTGATTGATTTCCGAACACTTTTGTACCCTGCGCAAAGTTAATAAATCCATTTAGAAGGCTTCAGTAGGCATTGGCTTCTGTTAGGGAAGAATCCCCCAACCCAACCCCACAACACAGCATGCATTTCCAACACAGCAGCTCAACTTAAAAGCAGGCATCCATTAAAATGAAATTATGCATCTCATTTTTTCCTAGATCATTAACTCACAATTCTCTTGCCACCTGTTTGTACACAAACAGATTGTTCTGCCTTTACACAAACAGATTGTTAGAGTATGGTGAAGTTGCTCCCTCCAGCTAGGCAAGGGTACAGGACTGTTTGAAACAGTGAACAAGCCAGCTGCCTTGGGAAGGTCAGAAGCAGAGCAATATAATAGAAACCACCAAACCTAGTTGCTTCTTCTCCCCATCTGGCAATCAGGGATATACTCTGGAGGGACGTAAAGTCCACCTTCTGACCACAGGCTATCTTATTCAGCAAACGGGACACGGGTAGTGCTGTGGTCTAAACAATAGAGCCTCTTGGGCTTGCTGATCAGAAGGTCGGCGCTTCGAATCCCCACGACGGGGTGAGCTCCCATTCCTCTGTCCCAGCTCCTGCCAACCTAGCAGTTCGAAAGCACACCAGTGCAAGTAGATAAATAGGTACAGCTGTGGCAGGAAGGTAAACGGCATTGCTGTGAGCTCTGGTTTCCGTCACGGTGTTCCGTTGCGCCAGAAGGGGTTTAGTCATGCTGGCCACATGACCCGGAAAGCTGTCTGTGGACAAACACTGGCTCCCTCAGCCTAAAAGCTAGATGAGCGCCACAACCCCACAGTCGCCTTTGACTAGACCTAACTGTCCAGAGGTCCTTCACCTTTACCTTTTTTTACCTTATTCAGCAAACAACCACTGCCACCACTAAGCTTGTGAGATTTCACACCTTCACAGCCAGAAGGACTAGGAACACATTTTTGTAAATAAAAATAATAGAAAGTGGACTTTTCCCCATTTAATAGTGCATTGCATGAAATTACTCCATACATAGTCCTGGACCTGTAGAATATTAATGGTGACACAGATTGAAATTCCCAATTCCCAGACAGCTAACTGATGTGACTCCAATGTTTGGCTACCGAGTCGGCTACCGAGAAGCAGTATATGTGGGCCGAAGACAGTTTGGGAAATAGCGGTTAATACAGCATTGTGAGTAAACACACATCTGGCAAGATATCATGATTTCATGATTGTGCAATATCATGATTTCATGAAATAATATATCATGATTTCATGAAATAATATATCATGATTTCATGATTGTGTGACAGCATGCTGACGTGGTATCATGATTTCATAATTGAGTGATTTCATCTTTTGTGAAATAAAGATATCACGATTCAATGGAAGTGTGATATCATGATTTTGTGAAATCATAGCACGGAAGCAAGGTATCATGATTTCATGGCCGCGTAATATCATGATTTCATGAAATCACGGTGTGAGATTGTGGTATCATGATTTCATGATTGTATGATATCATGATTTTGTAATATGATTGCGTTATATCGTATCACAAAACCATGATAATATGAAATCGTGATATCATGCAATTGTGAAATACAGTGGGACCTCGACTTACAACGATAATGCGTTCCGACGCAATTTTCGTATGTCGAAAACATTCATAAGTCGAATCCCCATAGGAATGCATTGAGCGAAAAAATTCGTAAGTCGAAAATTTGTAAGTCGAAAATTCGTAAGTCAAAAAAATCCTATTAAAGCGGCCGCGACTTCCATTCGTAAGTCGAAAAATTCGGTTGCGGCGGCCATTTTGTTTCTCCCGGAAGTCATTCGTAAGTCGAAAAACACGTAAGTCGAATCGCTCGTAAGTCGAGGTCCCACTGTACAAGGGGTGTATGTGGTGTTACAAGAGAGGTACCGTATTGGCCTGAATATAAGATTCATCCACAAATAAGCCGCACCTTTAAAATTGAAGGCTTATTTGCGGGTGCAGCCCACCTCCTGGCACTACTGCCGAATAGTGCTGAAGAGCTGCAAACCAGGAAGCCGCCAGGTTAAAATCTTGCCTCATCCATGAGTTCCCTAGATGGCCTTAGGCAAAGCACTATTCTCAATGTTCAGGGGTGACTGCCATTGTTTATGTAGCCCAAACATCACCAGCTGTGCACAACAGGAAGTTGCTGGCAGAAATGGAGGGCCTGATTGACAGACGTACTGCAACAGCTTATTACTTATTACAATTAATAAAATATTACATATCATAATATAATAATATTATATAATACACTGTGCAATGTATATACATATAATTATATTAGCTGTTATATAATACACTGTGCAATATATTCACATCATTGCCTAAGGGCTGTTATAAGAATTCTAGGGTCTCAAATAGAAATTAAACATTCATAAATGTACAATGCAAACACATACATAAGTATATTAACCACGTGTCTGAAATTGTACAGGAGAGCAATCTTGAAGCCATTTTGACTCTCCCAAATTGACCTCAAATATTTCTCTGCAAGGAGGAAGGAAATGCGAAAGCCTCCCCATTGTCTTTTGCTTACAAATCCTTTCTTATTTGTGTATGAATAGGGTGTGCCTGTGACCTGGATGCAGGAACTAAAGTATTTACCATCACAAAAGAATGGCCAGGCTGCCCAGGTAAAGCAATCAGTGACCATTTTCAGATATCCTGGCAGACAGGATTTCTGCTGTAGACTGCCTCCTTCTGTGATGTATGTATGATGTTTTGTGGGGGTGGTCTTGGGCTACAGGGTGGGCAATTTCAAAAGTCTATATAAGAGCTTGCACACCATTGTTCAGCGTTCTCTCCTCCCTCCTGCATGTGATGAGTGGGGACCATGTTGCAACAGTTCTTTGAATAAAAATCAGGGCTTTGCTTCTCAATATACTCTGGTTGGCCTCTGTTATTTTCTCCTACCAATAGGAAACCCACTTAAGGACTCTATATGGGCTCTTGGATCAGGGAAAAGGAAGAGGTTTTTTTTCTTATAACATGGCCATCAGCTGCCAACTGGCTTGTGCTGATCCTCATGATTCTTTAGGTGTCATCTAGTGGTCCTGATGGCTAGTCATGTTTTGAGATTGCTTCTTGTGATTTTATTAACATACTAGATGGCCCGGCCACGAGTTGCTGTGGCTGATTTTGTGATAGGGAAAAGGGAGGTGCATAGCCAAAGATGAAGTGTGTGCTTACTGACACTTTTTCTTGCTGCCTAACCGCTTGAGGTTTTTGTTTGTTTGTTTGTTTTTTGTTTTTTTTGTGGATCAGCAGCTGCTGGAGGTGGCGGTGGCCATAGGTGCTATTTAAATGCTTTGAGCTGTGACAAAAATGCCGGTTGTTTCATTTACGGGTGTCCTGAGAGGCCAGGAAATGTCAGAAATTATATATGTTTTGCCAGCTCTGCAGGCACAATGGCCGTTGTCTGAAATGGAGGTAGGCAGGCGTTGTGGGTGACGTAGTTTTTTTTTCTTCCGCCTTGGCTGTTATGTTAGTGGAGGCAGCGTTGTAAATCGGAAATGTGTCCCCCCCCCGCTTGTACTGGCTGTGTAGGCGGGCAAGGTATTAGCACAAATAGCGGATGCGACGTTTTGGCTATCTTTCACACCCCACCCGATGGTGCCTTGGCCGCTGCCAGGAATAGCCGTTTTTGCATTTGGCGATGGCAGCAGCAGCATTTGTGAGTGGCCTTCCTTTCTATTGGCTGGTGGTAGTGACATTCTAACAGGAGGAGGAGGGATTTGAGTCGTTTTCAGTGTATTATGCTGCGTTCCATCCACTGGAGGGAGCTGTGTTTTTTTGCACAAAATCACATTTTTCGATGGGTTAGGTGTGATATTTTTGCAATCTATCTGTGTAAGATCCTTCCCATATGCCCGTGGAACGTTGTGTCCAAATTTGAAGTAAATCGGTCAAGCGGTTACGGAGAAAGGTGGTACAGCACAAACACCCACCTTTTACGATTTTATATATATAGATTTTGATATTACATGCAAGCCCACCTGGAAAGATTTGCATTCTGCAAGGGAGGGGAAATGGAAACTATGATGATGCCCTCTTGGAGCATTCCAAAGATTCCTGAGATAGTATATAAATAAAATTTCGAAAATTATCTGATATATCTAACATTCATTTCTCCCTGCAGTCCTTTGACAAAGTTAAAAGAAGATGTGTAGAGAGAGCTTTCTGATTTACCAACACACTGACCTGTAAAGGTGCTCCATTAAAGCCGCCAACGTCGCCCTATTGACTGGTGGAAGTGTTCGAATAAAAGTGCTGTACTTTTTCACTCTCTTTTTCTCATCGAGTGTATCTGATAGAGAAGTGGGAGGGGGGGAATTAAATTACCCAGCATTAACAGCAGTGCAATCCAAAAGAGAAGGATATTGATCCACCATCTCAGCAGCATCTAGTCATTTAAGATTATTATTCAGCCAATCCGCCCCTACTTCACCGACCCAATATTGGCAAATTCTCTTTTGACGCGCTATGTTTGAAGGAAAACAATTTTGAGAACAAGGAGGTTATGCCTTGCAACTTTTGTATTCTTGTACCGCCTGCAATGAGTCGCAGGCTAAGTATCCATTAAGCAGATTCTTCTGTTTGCTCATGGATGCACTTAATGGGCAGAGCTGATTAAAATACAAATGGACAAGACATAAAAATAGGTATAATGGAAAACTGAGTCTTTCATTGCTCAGAGCAGGTTACTCGGACGTCACAGTATTGATTGGAATACATCCCTCTTGAATGACACCATTAACAACTCAGATAGTTGAGTCCACAGTCTGAAAAATATGCTTTTTCCTCCTCAGCTCAGTGTTTTCCCCCACTGTGCTTCTTTCAACAACCTGTTGTTCTAAAATGTGTTATAGCCACTCATCCCCATGTTCTGCTTCCTGATAACCATATTTAATTAGAACCCATCCTTCTCTAGAGCTTAGAGAGGGGCAAAGGCACTTATAAACCCTGTGATGACTTGGAAATGAATGAGACATCTCATTGCGTTTTGAGCCTTGCTGAGGCTCAGCACAACATCAGAGAGAGCTCCCAAAAAAATTCAGACTTGGAAGGAGGACAGGGAGGCTCAGAAAACAGATGCAATGTCTCTACGGCTTCGTAGAAAACATGCAGCACATTACCTAATGCAGAAACCCAAAATGGATAAAGTTCTTTGGTAAGCAGTGCATCATCTATTTCAGACAGAAAGCATTTCAGTGCATCAGTGACATCTTCCAGCTGATTTGTCCCAGCCCTCAGCTTAACACTTCTCGCATCTTTTTTGAAGCACTCCAGAAGTTCGTTCACACGAGAAGGATCTCCTCCTTTCAGGTAGATGTGTTTGCTACCCAGACCTTGGAGAAAGGAACACAAAATCACTTTCCCAAAAAATCAATTATGCCTTAAATAGACCGATACTTCAATATAAAAATATTGTACGATTAGAGGAGGGAAACACAATTTGAACAAATGGCAATACTTCCGGTTGCTCTGTATAATCATGATTTTAACACTGTATCACAGATGCAGTTAAGAGGCAGCAACACAGAAGCTTTTACTGCATGTATAACCAGTGGTTAGGGAGGAGGGAAGCAGGAATCCTAGGCTAACTGAGAGATTCTCCTTGTTCTTGGGTGGGGGGAGCAAGTCTGTCACTTTCTGTTTCTTATTTTCCCACAACACAATACAGTCATACTTTGGATCCCGAACACCCTGGCTCCCGAACAAATAGGCTCCCGAACAATCGAACCCCGGAAGTGAGTATTCTGGTTTTCGAACGATTTTCAGAAGCCAAACGTCTAGCACGGCTTCCAATTGGCTGCAGGATGCTCCTGCAGTCAATCGGAAGCTGTGCCTTGGTTTTCGGACAGTTCCAGGAGTTGAACAGACTCCTGGAACGCATTCTGTTCGAGAACCAACGCACAACTGTACATGGTATCTCAACTTTTCTCAGATGTTTTGCCATTCCAGTTCCATGGAATGGCAGCATGGCAGCAGTTCTTAAACTAAGTACAAAAAATAAATAAATAAAAATACGCTGCTTTTTGGCCACATCGATCTTCATCTTTCAGTGAATAAGATCCTGCATCCCACAAAAATAAATGGACCTCGAATACTACTGTCCCAGAGATGGAAAGAGGACAGAGTTCTGACCTGAGACGAATGACTGATGAAGATGATGGACTACGCCAAAATGGCAAAATTGACCAGGAAAATCAGAAACCAGGAAAAGAAGAACTTTAAGAAGGAATGGGAAAAAAGTACAATGTATTTAAGAGAACACTGTAAACAACTGAAAACTTTGGCAGGATTTGAATCATGCTTGTAATGTACAAAAATGGATGATGATTATTTTTAAAAATAGAGAAAATAAGAGAAGCAGTTGGAAAAAAGATTGATAATGGTAACCATGGAAGGGTGGAGGGGTGGCGAAGGATTCAGAGAATCCTAAATGACAATGTTGATGTTTAATGTTTGAATTCAAATTTCTTATGTAAAACTATGCACACACACACACACACACACACACAGGACCACAAGAAGCTCCTTGTAAGGAGATGCTCTCTCCCTTGACTTGTACATTTTAGACACACACACACACACACACACACACACACACACACAGCCATGCAAATAACACAGTGCAACAGTGTGAACCTGTGACAAAGTGTGGTCTTTGCAAATAGCAGTTCAAGCCCAGCTAATGTAATCTGATATAGACACTTCTTAAGTGCTCTATCCGGATGCATCTCCAATTTTCAGGAACTTGAACAAATGCTCTGCTCCACTTACCATACTGCGTAACAAATGCAATACAGCTGTTCACTATAATCGGGACGTCATTTCTGCTGAGCTGCTGATCTTCTAACACGTTGCCATCTGTACCTGCTGCTTTTTCAATTGCGCTGTGCCAGACTGTGAAATCCAACTTTGTGTGGCCGTGGATGTATAATGTTCTGGGGAAAAAAAAGTTTTGGGAAAATATTTTGAAAGGAGCAATAAGAGGGTGAGTGGAGAAAGTGATTCTTATTTTAGTGAAAAAGAACAAGATGGATATCATATGGATAGGTGAACGCAGACCAACTGAACAGCTGGCAATAACCTAATGCTGAAAACAGCCACAATGCTGCTCCTCTTGAAACACTCTCACTTTTGAGAGAATATTCAAAGAGAATATGAATATTTCTCCTCAGGGTTGAACTTGAGGGTGGGTGATGGGGAGGGCAGAGTGAAATCACATATAGTTTGATCCTGTTCGAAATTTGTCAGCTTCTTTGTGCAAATTTCTCCCAATAAACACATATGCAGTGTTGATTAATAGGAATATTGCTGCAAACAATTCCCCTAATTGTAATGTATTTTGGAAGGTTGTTTTCACAAACGTATGCATTTTTATGGAGATTTTCCACTAATATATGCATTGCATACATACTGTTTGGATTTTAAAGGTTAACAGTTTGGTTCACATATCAGTTCGAGGATTGTGAAAAAGGTAGTCTCCCATGAAAAGGCAAAATAATTTTGATTTTCCCCTCCATCACTACTTGACATGGAAATTTGCACGAATGACAAAATGCAGTTTGGACAACAAAAGCTCTAAAAATTCATGCTTTTGATAAATTTACTCAATAGTCCTCTTGGCTATATAAGCTTTTATATATTAAAAATGTATTATTTCCACATCATTTGCATTTGGGGGCTATTTTAAGCCTTTTGAATCATAGTACCTCTTGTAATCTTGCTGAATTTCTCAATATCTACAGAGGCACAAAAATGAATCAATGGTTGAGAAGATTTAAGATGCTAGATCCCATAAGATAGTATGACATTGCGCAGAATAGATACACTCAGGAATAACTAAGTGAGATCATGAGCAAAAGTAACGTATAATAAATATCCATCAAACAACTGAGGAAGCGAACACATGAAACTTTTTTTTCTTTTTTCTTTTTACTCTGCCAATGTGTTTTCTGAGGAAATTCACCACTTAGGGTCAGGAAATGGAATCAACAATGGATTTATTCCTGTGAGAGGGTGGGTGGGTATGTAAGAGAGAGGGAGTTATTCAAGATGTATGTGATTATTTATAAAGCTCTTGTATCCAACTTACTCACAATGTGATTCCAGCAACCAGTATAACTCTCTTCAACTGAAATGCCTCAAGCTGCTTTGAATTCTGACAAGAAGTGTCAGGTGTCAGAAACAGTATAACCTCTGGAGAGCCTCTATCTGCTATGACTCCAATCCCCTCTGTGAAGTCTCCCCTCAGATTCTCCACCCCAGTCAAACTGGTTTCTTGAAAAAAGTATTTGCGTGTTTAGACCTTTTTACCCCGAAATAAGATCACATGAGAGACAGATATTTGGTTTGGTTTTTGGCAGAATTTAGGCCACAACATTATTGATTACAACCAAGTGAGTGTTTGCATAGGTTCTGGTTCGACTATCTCCCTGCACCCTTGCAGGCAGACCTGTCCTGAGCCACATTCTTAGGGCAGACAAGGATGAACACCAGGGACAGCTGCTGGCTGGGTTACCATACAGCCATCCCAATGTCCCTGGGTCTCGGCTATAGGCCGTACCCTATTGGGAACGACAAACCAATGAGTCCCTGGATTCCTGTACTGGAATATCCTGCATTTTCATAGGCATGGCCACACCTCGTGCCACGCCTATCACCTGAACTAGAGCCTATCCGCAACTTACAGGTTGTGACTAATTGCTACGCGGCAGGCAAAACCCAAGTGGCAACAGTAAATCAGCCAAATGGGGAAAATTCCTACCGTGCCCCTGTCCCAATGACAGACGACACACGACGGCATAGCAAGGTCAACTCAAGCCCTAAATATAGGGAGCGGTGGGTGGGTGTTCCTATGCGATAGGCCCCAAAGAGGACGCTCAGCAGCCTCACATGGGCTTAAATAGATCCCGCGTTGCTGCACTTTACGACGCCCCATTGGTCAGATTTCCTCCCCAGCAACGCGAGACCACCAATCAGGGGTTGTGGCCTGTTATTCCAATTACCCCCACAACACTGGGTCAGGTAGCCGGTCGCACCGCAACACGTGCCCTCTTTTAAGGGAGGACCCGATTTCTCAATATAACCAGCCAAGAGATGTGCTCAGTTCTAGATATGCAAGACCTTTTCTCTACATGCACATCAACCTGGAAAGGGTACAGAAAACCTGACCAAGCTACCACATAAACCCCAATGCTACTCTTTCCAAAGCACCCATGTGTTGTAGTCTGCAAACAGCTTCTACAGTCAAATCTCGGTTCTCGGGTGGCTTCGTTTTCGAACTTTTCATTTCCCGAACGCCGAAAACCCGGAAGCAAAATGCTCCAGTTTCTGAACGTTCCTCAAAACTTGAACGTCCGATGCGGCTTCTGCTTGAGTGCAAGAAGCTCTTGCAACCAATCGGAAGCCGTGCCTCGGTTGTCGAACGTTTCGGAAGTTCACTGAAACTTCTGTTTCAGTGTATCTGAAGAAGTGTGCATGCACACGAAAGCTCATACCAAGAACAAACTTAGTTGGTCTCTAAGGTGCTACTGGAAGGAATTTTTTTATTTTGTTTCGGTTTCAGAAGTTGAACGGTCTTCTGGAACAGATTACGTTCGACAACCGAAGTTTGACTGTATAGCTCAGTGAACAGCACTCTTGAACAGTATGAGAAACTGTTAGGCTGGTCACATAGCGGACATAGGGAGAGGGAAAGCTTTTCGGGGGGGAATACAGTTAGACTCCCAAGGCAGCCGCTGAAATCAGATAACACTTATTTCTTTGCAAAGCTTTCCTTGCAAAGGGTTTCAGAAGGTTACTGAAGTGTTAGAGGAGCTTCTCTCTGAATTTCCAACATAATGCGCTGTTCCTCTCTTTCAAAGTCTAGTGTATGCAGTGTGAAAAGAAAAAGAAAAAAAATGCAGAAAAAAACCATGAGGATTTATTTTATGGGTTAAGAAAGAACTGAACAGAAACCTCAAATTACACTTTTCAGATGCCCAACATTCACAGGAAAAAGAGGGTCAGAAGAATTTCAATTTCTGACCAGAAAACTGCTATGTATATGAAGAGAACATTGGAAGTTCACTTCTTGCAGTAAGAGATTTAGGCTGCATACATAATGGACATTTACATCACATATGCACCCAACAAATCCTAGGAGATGAGCTTTGCTAGGTTACTGGGAATTGTAGCTCTGTCAGGGATACGCTTCAGTTCCCAGGACGGAAGCTGTGCTTTAAATGTATGATGTGTATGCAACCTTTTAGGTGTGGGAACGATTTAAAGTGCTGAAGAAAGGATTATATTAATCTAATATTTATATCCCACCTTTTCTTCAAGGAACTCAAGATGGCATATATTTCTCTCCCCGCTGTACACACACACACACGGCAGATATTCTCAAAGCAACCTTGTGTTAGATTGTCAGCTAGTGAACTTCATGGCTACTTGGGGATTTGAACCAGTGTCTCTACCAGACACTTTAGCTACACAACAACAACAGCTCTCAAGAAGCCATTTCGTAGCAATAAAGCAATTTAGTCCGCCTTCCCCCCCCCAAAGTTATCCAAAATATACACCTCAGCCAATACACGTTCCATGCATTATACCCACTGTGAGAGGTCTGTGAGGTCTCCTCAGAAGTAAACATCCACAGGCACTTGCTTTTAAGCTAATAGCTTTATTTACAGCATCAAGCGTTATAAGTTTCACAGTTCATCATCTGTCTCGTCTGAATCAGATTCCCGGAATACCGGTTGGCGGCTCCGCCCCCAACATAAAAGCTTGGGGCAACCTAGGCGCCACCTACCCTCCTTCCGCTTCCGCAGTCTGGACCTGAGCGGGGTGGCACTAGTCACCTCCCCTGCGTTCTCTTCCTCCATGCTAGTTGCCTCTGGGGCTTGGGCAGCATCTGCCAGCCTCATCTCCTCCCTGCTTTCCTCCACTTCCTGCTTCCCGCCTCCTGGCTGCCCTGAAGCCCCGGTTGGATCCCTAAGCCCTCCCACTTCTTCTGGCGTGGCCAGGGCTCTTTCCTCATCCCATTGCCTCATCACCACTTCTGGTGTTAACGGAGCTCCTTCTTGCGGAGGCACTGCTTGTTCAGCGTCCCCGAGCCTCACCACCGCTTCCGGTGTTAATTGTGCTCTGTCTTCGCTGCCTGTGTCTTCCGACACTGCCTTGGGGCTAGGACAGCCCCTGACACCCACTGAGTTTAACACTCATTCCAGCAACACCTTCATAGTTCCAAAACAAGAAGCTATAAAGCCTACACACACACACACACACACACACACACACACACACACACCTCCTAATAATTAGACTGACTGCAGCAGCAAGAAGTTGGTTTTCATTTTGCTAGGCTCACAAAAACAGACATTAGAATTTGCATAGCAAAAAAGTGTAGCTGAGCACAAGACAAATCTCAGCAATGTCTACCTCAGGGCAGCATTTTAGAATTTCGCTTGCCCCAGCGGGACTCATTAACATCAGGCTTGCTCCTGATGTAGGTTTACCATGCTCTGTCCTTGAGCAGAAAATACCAGGACACCTATAAAGTAGCTACATATGTTCACATGTAAGGGCTGCAGAGAATATCTTCAAAAGAGGGATGGGGAATCTCTGCCTCTGTGTCCTTCAACATTGACTCCAGCTCTCATCATTTCTCACTATTGGTGAGGCTGGGTGGGCCTGGTGGGAGTTGAAATCCAACCATTTTTGGATGGTCTCAGGTTCCCATTCCTACTTTAGAGGCTAAAACCCCAGAAGGAGAGCACCTAAGTTGGCATGCAAAAGGTCCAGACTTCAATCTCTGCCATTTCCGGTTCAATGGAGCTCGAGGAGCAAGGCTGAGACCTTGGGGAGTTGCTATCACACAGTTGGAGCAGACCACGCTGGCTAGATCAAGGGCCTGACTTCACTTGATGATTTCTTTCTTAAAAAAAAAAAAAAAGAATCTAGAAACTTGCAATCCAGAATATTTATTTTGTTAAGCTAGGATGTCTGTGCTATCATCTAATGTGCATTATCTTCCTTAGTATTCCCAACACATTTACACAGCTGATTATTTCAGAAGAGTCTGGCCAACAACCAAGGAAAATCTCAGAAACGAGTTGCACCTCAAAGACTAACAAAATTATAATGGGATAAGCTTTTGTAGACTACCGTACACTTCATCAGAATAATGAAGTATTGGTCTGAGTTGCAGGGTTCAATCTTTCTCTCTCTCTCTCTCTCTCTCTCTCTCTGTGTGTGTGTGTGTGTGTGAGAGAGAGAGAGAGAGAGAGAGAGAGAGAGAGAGAGAGAATGATGATAGATAGATAGATAGATAGATAGATAGATAGATAGACAGACAGACAGACAGACAGACAGACAGACAGACGGACGGACCGACAGACAGACAGACATTGGTATCGGAAGAGAGAGAGAGAGAGAGAGAGAGAGAGAGATGGGACCAGGGTTAACAGTTAACAGGGGAGGTCAGAGAGGTCAGAAGGAAAGGAAATGCAAAAAATGCAGAAATGCACAGTGATAATTACCTGTAAAAGCGCAAAAAACACATTAGATGATAACACAGACATCCTAGCAATGATTAGCTAATTAACACTTTAGAGTCAGGTAAAAACTTCATTCATCCTTAAACTTCATCTTGCAAAGTCCAGAACCAGGCTTTTTTTTTTTAAATCAAACTTTCATACATGCTCATAATACCATATAAGTAGAAGGTAAAGAAAGCTAGTTTCATTATGTCAATCATCCTGATGCAAAGGTCTCACGAACTTCAAAATGCATATGCGGGCTCCCACTTTTCATTTAATGGTGGACAAGCTGGATATCCCCATGCTCATTGACATCTTTAAAACAAAAGGGATTAATAGTTTGGGGCTAACTGCTACAATAATGATTGATGATGCAAGAATTGCTTTATAGTCCTATTCATGCATGCAGGACATTATGTGGACCCTGCTGCATGAGCCCTGCCCTCCCAACATCTGGACATTGTGCACGAAAGGTGAAAAGGAGAAACTTCATGAGATGTGTATTTCTGCTTCTGTTCACAAATCTTACAAGAATGCATGGGTGTTGAATGTTATAGCAAAACGATGGCTGGGGGTGGGGTCTAGACTCATCACCTCCACATTAACAGTAATTCTGTGATGCATGTGAAAACAGAGGTGAAGGCTGAGAGCATCATTTTCACATATGAAAATACAATATACCCAAATTCTTTCTTCCAGACATGCATGAAAGATAATATGTCTGCCCCACTGGATTTTATAATACAGTGTGTGGGGGGGGGAATGATAGATAGATAGATAGACAGACAGATAGATGATAGATAGGTAGATGATAGATAGATGATTGATAGATGATAGATAGATCGATCGATCGATAGATAAATAAATAGATAGATAGATAGATATAGATAGATAGATGATAGATCGATCGATCGATCGATCGATCGATAGATAGAGATAGACAGATAGATATAGATGATAGAAAAGCAATTATGAATCTGGAATAAGATTTTGGATATAGGAGATACGCATTTTTGCCTAACCATCCCTTACCTTCCTTTCTCAACCAAAAGCAGGACATCTATTTTTTCTCCGTTTTGGATTATGCTGCTGATTGCTGAAAAATGGACAAAGAAACCAAACCATTTACAATTGCCTAATGGAAGTTTAAAACAGACACACAGCATTTAAAAAAGCAGAATCAATCTTTTGGAAGTTATACTGCAAAACAGCAACAGCAGCTGAGCCTGGAAATCTGCTTTAATAATCATTAGTCTCTGGGCAAGCATTAAATGGAAGCCGGCATCTAGTAAAGGTGAAACAGGCAGCCCTCTCTGCGAGTAATAATGAAGACAAGTAAAGCAATGAATATGTTTCCTATTAAGGACAGTCAAGTGAAGTCAACAGAAATATTTCAGCTCTTAGGTTGGGAACTACAAGGGTGTAAAAGGGGAGGCGGGCACATAAAGGTTGGGGTTCTATGGCAGTGGAATTCAAAAAGTACACCCTGTGGCAATTAAATTGGAGCCCAAATGTATGCAAACTCCCTTCCTAGCAGGAACAATTGGTGATAATGCAATCATTTAGACCAGCTGAGTAACTTAACATTTCTATAGTGGGACAAAAAAACCGTTAAGTCCCTTGGAATTTGGTGAACTCTCCTTCATTGGAGGTTTTTAAGCAGAGGTTGGATGGCCATCGGTCATGAGTGCTTTAGTGGAGATTCGTGCATTGCAGGGGGTTGGACTAGATGAAATAATGTCTCTTCATTCATGATACCAAAATGTGTGTGTGTGTACATCTATCTACAGTCATACCTCAGGTTACGCTCGCTGCAGGTTACGTTTTTTCGGGTTGCGCTCTACGCCGAACCCGGAAGTACAGGTTACTTCTGGGCTTCGGCACTCGCACATGCGCAGAAGCCCCAAATTGCGTCACGCACGTGCACAGACACAGCACTGCAGGATACGAACGCTGCGGGTTGCTGACATGCCTCTGTCACGGATTGCATCCGCAACCTGGACGTCCATTGTATTCATCTATCTATCTATCTATCTATCTATCTATCTATCTATCTATCTATCTAATCTATCCATCTATCTATCTATCTATCTATCTATCTATCTATCTATCTATCTATCTATATCTATTTATCTATCTATCATCTATCTATCTATTTATCTATCTATCATCTATCTATCATCTATCATCTATCTATCTATCTATCTATCTATATCTATCTATCTATCTATCTATCTATCTATCTATCTATCTATCTATCATCTATCTATCTATCATCTCACACAGTTCACCCATTACCATATCAGTGTGGGAGTCATTTTGTCATAGTTTGGAAATTTGGGTATTATTGTAATCAGTTCCTTCTCATGTGAATGTTGCTCAATACTCTGAGGATGATATCATGCAGGAAGAAGCTATGTCATTGGCCTTTCCCACATTTCCGTTATCCATGCATTGCTCAAGAAGAGTGGGAAGAAGTTACAGAGAAGTGACTCCCATACCACTGGATACACAGTTATGGAAGTTTATTACGCCAACACACAGAGAGAGACACACAGCATCTCTGTGTGTCTTGCCCTTCAAGCAAGTAAAGTTCTATGAATTAGCTCTTAACTCATGATGTTTCCAAAGTCTTACTTAACTCCTGGAGCCTCCGTAGATATATGGAATCCTCCTGAGAGTTTTCTGGTTCCAGGCAAAAATACAGGCTTGACTTCTCTACAGCAAACCAGCCTTTCTTCCAGTTATCAAGGTTCTGGCAGTCTTTGTAGTACAGCTGGCCAATCAGATCGTAGTCCCTCTCCAAAAGACATTTGCCAACGATGGGTACAAAGTGCTATTCCAAATGAAAATAAAGAAAATAAGTGAGCATAAAAATCAATACTAGAAACTAAATCAGTGCCAGATTTACGTATAAGCTAAACAAGCTATAGCTTAGGGCCCCACTCTCTTGCCGCACCCCCCCAAATATACTTCTTAATTGTATTTCAGTTCAACAATTACTTTGATAAAATACATATTTTGCTATGTGCAAATGGCTTTAGATACCTATTAGGTCCATAAATTACCATATAGCATATATTCAACACAAAAAAAAACAGTGACAATTTGTGGTTGACAAAGGACAGCTGGACATATAAAGGGCCCCATTACCTTCAGTAGCTTAGGGCCTCATCAAACCTAAATCCGACCCTGCACTAAATGCCGTATGACCTGTTGAGTTTTAAGTAAAATTCAGATTGACTTTACTTCCCAAATATTGAAATGGTCCATGGCCTATTTCTTAACTTTAAAATAATTATAGCTTGACTTTACATCACATATATCAGAGGCTCAAGGTTGCTTAAAAATAAAAATGACACACAGCAGAATTTTTTTAAGCACAGTAAAAACCAGCATAGAAAAACAATTAGCAGAACTATACTGATGATACTGCAACTCAATCTTTAGATGACCTCGACCAGAGGACTTGGGCATTCATTAAACAGCAGGGTTTGTTTGTTTTCAAGCAATGAGGGTTGGAGGAAATTAATATTTTGAGACATCAGAAATCATTGCCTCCCCAACCTGATTCCTCTTAATGTGTTCAACCAGTGCTTTTGAATACAGTTATTACTAGATATATTTTTTTAAAAAGCTTGAATTCTGATCTATATTTTACGCCTGCTTCAGAAGCAATTGTAACAACAGATATTTTCCATTAAGAAGTTGTAAGGGGAAACACATTTCCACATTCTCAAGATCCAAATTCACTTGTATTGAAACCTGGTTTCTCCCAAGATTCTAAGCTAATGGTGCCAACTTCACACGCAATGCAAACGCTCTTGACTTATCTGGAATAGATAATTACCTTAGCAATTGCCCGAGTCCATTTTCTTTGAGTATGTGCAGCTTCAGCACAGAAGAGAAACACACGTTCTGACAATAAGTAGATTTCAAAGGCAAATATAGCTCTAAAAACCACCAAGGACAAGGAGAGTCAATTCTATTTAGTATAATCCTTATAAAGACGAAGTAACAAACGTTTCAATTATTCCCCCAGATTCCCCTGCATTATACTCATAATTGAAAAAGGGAAAAGCAGGTTGTAAGAGTGACACCAACTAAAACGTTTTATTTGTGGTTTATGTGTTTTTCAGCGATATAAAATTAATCGTTCATCTGGCTGTTTAACGAAGAGGGAATGGAAGACAGGTAAATGGTAGGAGGATATGCAAGTTTAAAAGAGAAAAAGATGGGACTAATGGGTTGTGGGTGGGTGAAGTTCAGTATTCAGTATATTCGTTAATTTAACTGCCACTCGGGTTATTTAAAGCTGAAGGTAGATCGAAATTTCTTGAATCCCCTGGGGTAGCTCAGTTGATAGAGCATGAGACAGTTGGTAGAGCATGAGACTCTCAGGGTTGTGGGACCAAGCCCCATGTTGGGCAAAAATATTCCTGCATTGCAGGGGGTTGGACTAGATGACCCTTGAGGTCCCTTCCAGTACTGGCATGCAGAATAGTATTGGGTTGCTAGTTCAAGAAAGAAAAAGCATGACCGTGTGTGCCCTTTGCTCGCTTCTCTTCATCTCCCTCCTCTCTGTCTCCTGACCTTAAAAGACAGAGATCGACAACAGGTCCATACATTGCAACCTACATTGGCTCCCAGTACGTTTCCAAGCACAATTCAAAGTGTTGGTGCTGACCTTTAAAGCCCTAAATGGCCTCGGCGCAGTATACCTGAAGGAGCGTCTCCACCCCCATCGTTCAGCCCGGACACTGAGGTCCAGCTCCGAGGGCCTTCTGGCGGTTCCCTCCCTATGAGAAGTGAGGTTACAGGGAACTAGGCAGAGGGCCTTCTCAGTAGTGGCGCCTGCCCTGTGGAACGCCCTCCCATCAGATGCCAAGGAAATAAACAACTAGCTGACTTTTAGAAGACATCTGAAGGCAGCCCTGTTTAGGGAAGCTTTTAATGTTTGATGTTTTATTGTGTTTTTAATATTCTGTTGGAAGCTGCCCAGAGTGGCTGGAGAGGCCCGGCCAGATGGGCGGGGGTATAAATAATATATTATTATTATTATTATTATTATTAATTACAAGGGAAACAAATACAGAAGTGGGAGCACACTCAGGGGACATGGTGGATCAGAGTATTATTCTGAGTATTATTCTGCCTGCCCATTCTCTCCCGTAAACATTCCCCAGACCACTTTCTTTCTCCAGCTAAGTTCCGAAAGCTGAATTAAGCAAGAAAGGGTGTTTCTTACATTGCAGGGGAGGGTCATTTTGCAGGTGGCAAAGAGTTAAATAACTCTTGCCAATTCTCCTCTGTAACTGTCCCTCCATGCCGCCCCTACAAACACATTATCTTCTATGTTTTGGAATAGGTGTCTGCATCATAGCTCTGCATTCTGCTTCCCCATCTGGAGAGAGCAGCGTTAGGCTATCTCAGCTGCCAGTTCTGGTTTTAAAAGGCCTGGAGGGATCTCAGGAAAAGCAAAGGAGAATGTAGTCACAGCAGCTCTTGAAGCCAGCAGCAATAGATGGGAGGGAAGCAGCACATGCAAAAAGAGCAGGGGATAAATATTTGTTTTCCAAGTCCCCCAACCGACCGTGCTTTGGGGAGGATATATTTCAAATAAGATTATTTAAGAGGGTTTACATTTTTGCGATGATCCAGAACTTACCCCATGTGTGAAAAGGAGTTTGCTTTGTGAATGACAAGGCAGATGACTTCATTAAGGTCAATCATCCCATTGGGGGAGGCGGTCTTCTCATTTTCATAGTAGCTCAAATAGCGACTTTCCAAAGCACACCATCTCTTATTGCAGTCTGCATTTATGTTAAAAAGGAAAAAGGAGAGATGCATGAGTTTACTGATCAAGGAAATAGCGCATAGCAAAGTTAATACTGAACTCTTGCAAAACTTAAGGCTTTCGTTTTCTTTTGCCAACTAATATCTGTGATATTAGTTCAATAAAAGGTAGTTTTCAAAGGAGGAGGAGACACACTTTAAGAAACACAATTTGGGTAACATAATTTGGTTTTCTTTGCAGAGAGTATCTCTCAAAGTAGAATTAAATAAAGCAACAGCACATTTGCTGACAGGGTTTTATCTTCTTAATAACAGGTAAAAGTACAATGTAAAAAGGTAAAGGGACCCCTGACCATTAGGTCCAGTCGTGACCGACTCTGGGGTTGCAGTGCTCATCTCGCTTTAGTGGCCGAGAGCCGGCGTACAGCTTCCAGGTCATGTGGCCAGCATGACTAAGCCACTTCTGGCGAACCAGAGCAGAGCACGGAAACGCCGTTTACCTTCCCGCCAGAGTGGTTCCTATTTATCTACTTGCACTTTGATGTGCTTTCGAACTGCTAGGTTGGCAGGAGCAGGGACCGAGCAATGGGAGCTCACCCTGTCGTGGGGATTCGAACCACCAACCTTCTGATCAGCAAGCCCTAGGCTCTGTGGTTTAACCCACAGCGCCACCTGAGAGAGCAAGAGCCAGCTAAAAGTAGCAGTAGGCAAATGTGTCCACTTTTTTGCTCTTCAAAATATGGCAGCCCTACGTACCGTCTTTCCCCCCTTTTAAGACACCGTCTTATAAATTTTTTTTCCTCAAAAAAACACAGGGTGGCTTATTTTCGGGGGATGTCTTATTTTTATTACGTCAGTATGGTATGGTACAGCCTCCCCCTGTGCGCTGAGCAGGCGGGGCAGAACTCTGCAAGAGGCGCGTTTCCCCTCCGCGCCTCTCGCTGGTTCGCTGGCTCCCTGCGCACGCAGGAGGGGCTGAGGAGGCGACGAGAACAATGGCGGCACCACGGCTTACTTTTGGGGTACGTCTTACTTCTCACAAAGGTAAAAAACCCCTGCCATGGCTTAATTTATGACTACGTATTAAAAAGGGGGAAACAGGGTATAGTCCCAAGCATTTTATATATGGTTTTAGTCAGAACTGTGCTGTTCTTTAAGCTTTATGTTTTTAACCAGCTCTTTGTTTTATTGCTTGTTGTGTTTCCTAGTGAAGGGGTTCATTTTTTTAGTTTGTTACGATGTTATGTATTGTTGTGTTTTTATATTGTAAACTGCTCTGTGCTCCTGGATGCAGGACGGTATAGAAATTTAATAAATAAAGTAATAAATAGATATGCAAAATACAGGTGGAAAACTTTGGAAAATAAGTTGTATTTTCTGCACCCTGCAGTCTTTGAGAAGGGTATGATTCTGACTTGGGATTAAAAAAAATACTGGAAATTGTGAGGACCAAAAGCTTGAAACAAAAGCAAAAATCCACAAAATGCATTAAATAAAACACTAATGCGGTTCCCAGTTGCACAAGCACACACAGAGAGAAGTCAACAAAATGCAGCTGAGCTTCCTAGACATACATCCTTTTTTTTTAGCAAACAGCTTCAAAGTCTGGTCTTGCCACAATCTCAGTGCACATTACAACTAAATAAGGATGTCTCGGAGAACAGACTTATGTAGACTGCTTGTTACATTTAGGCCTTTAGCAAATAAATATTACAGCTTTAAAGGACAAAGTAGCCGTACACAGTACTAAACTGCCCTCGCAATTCTTCAAGAGAACATAAAAGTAACATTCATTTATGTTTGAGCCACATGAAGTGCACCATTTCTTGCTTTAACCATCACCCAGGTAACAAAACATTATGGTTTTTAAGGACTCATTTGAACTGCATCTCGTATTTAAAAAGTGTGTAGCTTCTCAAATAGCCATGAATAATTTACCATAGGTGCTGGTTCGCTTGCTGAAAAGCTAATAGTCTATAGTAGTGCTATTCAGATAAGCCCCCGACACATGTATAAGCAACAGGAAACCCTTTTTTCCCTTTCAGCCCTCTCTGCACCCCCCCCCCAAATTGCACCCTTGGACATTGGGGGTACATGGGAGGCTGCAGAGGGGACACTAGGACCAGGAAGTCCCACCATGTGAGAAGTCCACCCAGTAAGTAAGCTGATATTATCGAATAACATCCAACGCATGGAAGGGGCAGTGGGACCATCCCTGCTGACTCCACCCCCAATGTCCATGCAATTCCCCAATCTACTTTATGGAACTGAATGTCAACTGAAGAAGGGACACAGCTTAAACTTTTGTGACTGCAGGAGGGGGAAAGGCAAGCTGATGTTCAGATGATCTCGTGGCCACACCTTGCTTTTTTCCCAATAAAAACAGTGGCATATTCAAAAAGATGAATTCAAGTAATCATGAGTTAACCCTTTTCCAGCTGAGGAATTTAGCACACAGGCTGCCCTCCTGGTTCTGTGGCTTCTCCCATGATAGTACAAAAGTGTAGGGAACAAATGCACAGTGTTGGGAAAAGTCAAAGTTATGTAACATGATTGGGGGGAAGCTAAGAGCAAAGTGACCCGGTGAGAGCTATAGAAAACCAGGGCAAAGCAAAGACAAAGTTTGTTTGTTTGTTTGTTTGTTTGTTTATACCCACCGATCTGCCTGGGTTTCCCCAGACACTCTGGGAGGCTCCCAACAGAATATTAAAAACACAACAAAACATCAACCATTCAAAAGTTCCCTGTACAGGACTGCCTTCAGATGTCTTCCAAAGGTTGTTTAGTTACTTATCTGTTTGACATCTGTATTCCACAGGGCGGGGACCACTAGCATGAAGGCCCTCTGCTTCATTCCCTGTAACCTCACTTCCCACAGGGAGGGAACCACCAGAAGGCTCTCAGAGCTGGACCTCAGTGTCCGGGCTGAACAATGGGGGTGGAGATGCTCCTTCAGGTATACTGGGCTGAGGCCGTTTAGGGCTTTAAAGGTCAGCATCAACACTTTGAACTGTGCCCAGAAACGTACTGGGAGCCAAAGTAGGTCTTTCAGGACCGGTGTTATATGGTCTCAGCAGCCACTGCCAATCACCAGTCCAGCTGCCGCATTCTGGATTAATTCTAGTTTCCAGGTCACCTTCAAATGTAGCCCCACGTAGAGCACATTGCATTAGTCCATCATAGAAAGGACAGGCAGCTCTGAAGTTTGTCTAAGTGGAACCAGCCTGACATCAGCCTCCATCTGCTTCTATAAATAGTGGCTGTAGGAAGGCAGGCACTAAGGAAACACAGGTATTCCCAGGTGCACTGGCATTCCAAAGCAGGGAGATGCCTTATGGGAAATTCAAGGTTGCTTCTTGTGAAAATGGCATAGGCTCCCGCAATGCTTTTGTTCCCATCTAGGGCTGTGGAAATATGTAGAAACATGTGCCTTGTCTACAAATACAGACAGATGCAAGCATCCACTCCCATCAGGGATCTACAGATTTGCAACTAATTGCCTTGCTCTCATCTCCCAGATCATCTGGATATCCAAGTCCAATCGGTGTCTATTTTGACCAAGGCTTCCGATAAATCGATGGTTTACACAGCTTGTTTATAGATCAAAAGTAGACGAAGCAATGTTTTCTGAAACAGCCTCCTTTTAACACTTGTCACAACCTCGCTGGGTTTCCAAATAATATCTTTTAAAAGCAGAATATCGTATTTTGACAACTTCAGGTTTACCGAAACTATACAGACACGGATAGAAGAAAGAAAAACCTAAGTGGCAAAGCAAAAAACAACAACAACCTCTGAACTTAGAAGAATTGAAAGCTGCAGGAAAAAACATGTAGCCTGACAGGAGCTGATTGCAAAATGAACAGTTGAATCATAGCATGCAATAGCTAAAAGGTGATGCTCTTATTTCCCATGAACACTGGAAATAGAGGCCAAGACAGAGTCAATCTATTTTACGCTGGCAGAGGTGATGGTAGAAAGCCCACTCAGTGTTGTGGGGCTATAGCTTTCACAAAAACACAAGCACACACACACACAAAATCAGGCTTTACCTGAAGATATATGCGTAACAGATTTGTAACAAATAGGAGAAAAAGCCAAGGAACACTATAATATTCTAAAGCTTACCAATGCTATTCTTCCAAGAAACAACTACATGTCAAGATCTGAGAGCCCATCCTATGAAAATATATACCTACCGGTATCATTATCATGTACAACTATTATGGTGCCTGTTATCTTAAGATGAGCAGTGGGGAAAAACAGAGGGCTCTTGATTATTCCTTCCTTCACCCCACAGCACCACAGGTCCTTCACCTCTTTCCCCTTGGCCTTCCAACCAACTCTTCCCTTTCCCCACTGTGAAATCCTTTGTCCAAGCCTCAGTCATCAGCACTACAAAATGACTGAGAGGATCATTTGCATAACTCTCCTTGTCTCTTTGTCACAAGGGAATGTGACCAAGACATTATCTGCATTAATAGAGAAGGTACACAGAACTGCTTTGGTTTGGCATTTTAGTGACCAAGCACCTCCTTAAAGCAATGTGTGATGACCTTGCAACATCAAGAAGCAATTGTTGTCCTGTGGGATGATTAAATAGGACAATGGTTTCATATACAGTGGTACCTCTACTTACAGACACGATCCGTTCCGGGGTGCCGTTCGCACCCTGAAAAGTCCGTAAGTAGAGCGCCGCTTCTGTGCGTGATGCGATAGAGCGTTCCTGCGCATGCGTGAAGCGTGATGATCGCTCCTGCGCATGCGCGAAGCGGCGAACCCGGAAGTAAACACTGAAAAAATGCAACGTGAAGCAAACGCAACTCGAGGTATGGCTGTAGTAGTTCTGTGCTTGGTGCAGAGATAACAATCTGGCTCTTAATACTGCCAAGACCAAGGAACTGGTGGTGGATTATAGGGGGGGGGAAGGTGGATATTCAGCCCCTGTATATCGGTGGGGACCAGGTGGAGAGGGTGGCTGTATTCAAGTTTTTGGGAGTGATTATAGAGCAGGGTATGACTTGGAGCGCAAATACTACTGCTCTGGTAAAGAAGGCCCAGCAGAGAATTTATTTCCTCAGACTTTTAAAGAAGAACAATCTGAGTGAGAGACTGCTGGTGTCCTTCTACTGAGGCTCCATAGAGAGCATTCTTATATACTGTATTTGTGCTTGGTTCTCCAGCTGCACAACCAGGGAGAAGAAGATACTTCAGAAGGTCATAACCACAGCCCAAAATATTATTGGTCATCCTCTCCCATCTCTGGAAGAACTATACAGTTCCCGTTGCCTTAAAAAGGTTAACAATATTTTAAAGGATCCATCTCATCCAGGATATAGTCTCTTTGCCCCACTGCCTTCGGGTAGAAGATATAGAACAATTAGATCAAGAACAAATAGATTGAAGAACAGTTTCTACCCAAGAGCTATAACCATCTTAAATGCTGTAACCAGATAATATGACCTTGGAGAGCTGTGATGGGTGTATGTGTGGCTTTTTTTGGTGTGTGTGTGTTTTGTGCTGTTTTTTTGTTTCTTTCTGTTTTTTTAACGGGGTGGCATGCAATTTCGTTGCACTTGTATAGCGCTGTGCTTGTACTTGTGCAATGACAATAAATTATCTTATCTTATCTTATCTTAAAAGAATTACTCATCTTTCCTGAATCAAACTTCCATGTTAGTGCCACACATCCTAGGCAGTGTTTCGAAAGGGTGTGAGCTATCTCCACTCTATGGGGCAGGGAGAAGGAATCCTTGCGGCAGGGCAAGACATTTCATTCTACCCCTGAAAACTGCAAGCCTCTATGTTGTTTAACAGAATTGAAACTCCTCTCCATTTTGCCATGTGGTAATCTCCTGTTCAAGAACTACAAATCTCCTTTGGGAATATGAAATTAATCCCACAATATATTTAAATGCAGGTTCTAATAAAAGGCATATGACCCAACTCCACACCCAAACGCTACCGCTTTGTGTTACACCATTTGGTGCCCTTGCAATAGAGGTTCCCATAAAAGGCTTTCAGAAAAACGTATCTTTACAACCCAATTTTCCTTCTCTAAGAACCACAAAGAAGTGAATAAACAGAACTGAATTCTAAATACAAATGTTTGGAATTAAGTAATTTCAAGAGGAGTATGATTTGTTATGACTTAAACTGAATTGCATGTTTAATCCTAAGGAGTTTTTTTTTATTCCCAGAAAGCAAGTTTGAATATGATCCCTATTAACTATTAAACTAATTTGTCATGATTTAGGCATTTTTTAAAAATGGGAAAAAAATCTTTTTATTTATTTATTCTCCTTTGGAACTATTGGACAACTAAAACCTAATGGGTCTCTTATAATGTACGCATGGAATTCATTAGGGTAAGCAATATTTTAAAAGAAATCAAGTGTGTAGGAACCATAATACTTGCTATATGTATTACTGAATCATTCCCTCTCCTATTCTTTGTTATGAACTTGTGATCAGAGAATCTTATTTTATTTAAGGGGAAATTTCTGTCGCTTTGCATACACATCATTTCACAAACACATTCCCACCCCCCTGTATTACATTTAACATCCTAAAATAAAACGGGAAAGGCCTGCAATTTGACCAAAGTCAAGCATTGGGGTGAGTGAGATGGGAAAGAGACTGTAATACCTTCTTTTAGTTTCTTCTCTGTAAATGGCTTTGTTGCATTGAAGGAAACCTTGTATAAATAGTCACAAATGAAGGAAGAAGAATCTCGACAGGAAACATTGTCCGAATGAACTTCATAGTTAGGGAAATCTGTAAAAGTCACAAAAAGTATAATGAAAAGAACCTGTTTCAGTGACTATGAAACACGTATTGAGAAATCAAAGCAAAATTTATTAGCTATTGGAATTTTATGTGAAATTTGTGGAAATTTAATAAAATATATTTTAAAAAAGGTGTACACAGGTACCTCAATTTCTTTCTCCATCCAGGTCCTCTGCCCCTTCCTTTTTTCTCTTTCTCTCTCTCTCTCTCTCTCTCTCTCTCTCTCTCTCTCTCTCTCTCTCTCACACACACACACACACACACACACACACTCACACACACACACTCACACACACACACACACACACACACACACACACACACATGTCCCAAGGCAGCAAGGTGCCAAAACCAGGAAAGAACAGTCGTACTTGGAAGTCGAACGGAATCTGTTCCGGAAGTCCGTTTGACTTCCAAAATGTTCGAAAACCAAAGCAGGGCTTCTGATTGGCTGCAGGAAGCTCCTGCAGCCAATCGGAAGCCGCAGAAGCCCCACTGGATGTTCGGCTTCCAAAAATAGTTTACAAACCGGAACAGTCACTTCCGGGTTACGATCGTTCGGGAGCCAAAACGTTCAGGAACTAAACTAAACGGGAATTTACTTGCAAGCATACAGGATTCATGATTTTTATCTACCCTGTATACTCGAGTATAAGCCTAGTTTTTTCAGCACATTTTTTGTGCTGAAAAAGCCGCCCTCGGCTTATACTCGAGTGAGGCAGGCAGTGGCTCCTATGAAGCTTTCCCAGGTTTTCTTGTGGTAAAATTGGGTGCCTCGGCTTATATTCGGGTCGGCTTATACTCGAGTATATACGGTAGCTTACAAAAATCCAGTCATAGCATCCAATATACATCAAAGAGTTTTGTAAGTAGTGCTTTGACTTAGTGCTGCCACATTCTCTCCGTTTTGTCATTATTTGATCTTTCTAAATCAGTATTAATTTAAAATACATTGCACCATGCCATTACACACACACTTCAGATCTGTACCTGAAAACTTATTGTGGTGGAGGAATTCCATCTGCAGCCTTTGTCCTGATTTCTTGGCTAACAAGTATGGGGTACTGTAGACAGGATCTCCAGTAGCGCACATCACATCTGCACCGCTAAACAACAACATCATTGTTTCCAATACGTCCTGCTTAACTACCGCAGCACACAGGGCCTGATCATAAAGATGAAAAGCATGAGCTACAAGTAGAGCACCAAACAGGAAGGAATTAATGACTCTTAATGTAACGGGCAATCTCAGCGGTCTCATCACACTGTAGCCGATGCAGTCAGCTGAAATTCACGCAGCAAGGTCAAAGATCGCCACATTTCACGGGCAACTATCATAAGGTTATTAAATCACAATGTGCTACAATTATTGGGGGATTCGTAGGTCTGGACCAACAACCATTATTTAAGACAGCTTACCTTGGTGACGCTGTGGTCTAAACCACAGAGCCTAGGGCTTGCCGATCAGAAGGTTGGCGGTTCGAATCCCTGTGACGGGGTGAGCTCCCGTTGCTCAGTCCCAGCTCCTGCCAACCTAGCAGTTCGAAAGCACGTCAAAGTGCAAGTAGATAAATAGGTACCGCTCCGGCTGGAAGGTAAACGGTGTTTCCGTGCGCTGCTCTGGTTCACCAGAAGCGGTTTAGTCATGTTGGCCACAATGCCCCTGGAAGCTGTCTGTGGACAAAGCCAGGTTCCCTGGCCTGTAAAGCGAATGAGTGCCAGCAATCCGCAGTAGCCGCCTTTGACTGGACTTAACAGTCCAGGGGTCCTTTACCTTTACCTTTTATAGGACCCTATTCGCCTAGCTGGTAGGCGAATGGGTTATAAAAGGTAAAGGTAAAGGACCACTGGACAGTTAAGTCCAGTCAAAGGCGGCTATGGGATTGTGGCACTCATCTCGCTTTCAGGCCAAGGGAACTGGCATTTGTCCACAGACAGCTTTCCGGGGCATGTGGCCAACATGACTAAACCGCTTCTAGTGCAGCGGAACATCGTGACGGAAACCAGAGCGCACAGAAATGCCATTTACCTTCCCACCACAGTGGTACCTATTTATCTACTTGCACTGATGTGCTTTCGAACTGCTAGGTTGGCAGGAGCTGGGGCAGAGCAACGGGAGCTCAACCCGTCGCGGTGATTCGAACTGCCGACCTTCTGATCAGCAAGTCCAAGAGGTTCAGTGGTTTAGACCACAGCGCCACCTGCATCCATTATACTGAATGTATATGTACACGTACACGTCTAACTTCTTCTTCTTCTTCTTCTTCTTCTTCTTCTTATTATTATTATTAAATTTGTATGCTGCCCCATACCTGCAGGTCTCAAGGCGGCTCACAACGTAACATCACAATATAAAACCACAAAATGTGTAATAAAAATGAAAACAAGAACCATCCAATAAACCACCCCCTCCGCAACACATTTTAAAAGGGCATTAGATGTCAATCAGCCAAAGGTACTTGTTTGCCTGGTGCCTAAACGTGCATAATGAAGACTCTAGAATCCAGCCACAATTTTTACACTTTCAGCTAGACTGCTGAGCAGAGCACATGTTGTACAAGTTGTATGTGCACAGGGTCTCTCTCCTTTTTTTAGTGTCCCTGATCATGCATGCAAGATGCACATGTGTAGGCATTCTACAGGGATTTGAGCCAGTATGTGGATGCCAGCAAGGCACCATAATACCACCTGTTCTCTGTACAGACATTTATTTACCATCTGAGCAGGGCTTCTATCATCCATGGATGGGGGGAAATGCATGACACTTGGGTTCAGCCAGAAATGTAGGTCACAAATTTCTGGGGTTATGCAAATACATATTTTTCTCCCCCCCCCCCTTTTTGAGCAACATTAATCGGGCTCTGACTTCTCAAGGCAGATACAGTAAGAAAACCTTACAAGGCATTATTAAAAAAATGCTACACAGGAAGCACAATCATTTTACTATTTGTTTCAGCAATACTGGTGACAACATCGATGCCTCTAGAGGATACTCTAGCTCAACTGATTATTTTGCTGGTCCTTGTCTACCTCTGCAGATCAAAACAAAATCCTTTCTGAACACTTACATTCAGAAGTCACAGAACAGATGGAACAAACTGAAATATCTTCATTTAACCCTAGTAGTGTAACTACTGTCACTTGGCATTCTGGAATAAAATTGTAATAGTGCTGCATGCCCTACATATAAAATACAGAGCTCTCTTAGGTGAAGCCAAGGTCTTCCTTGAAGTTCTAACGTTCCTCCCCTCTTTGAACAACAGACCTTCATGCCATATAACAAGTTATCTTTAAATCTCAGCTCCATTTCAAAAGCAATTTGTCATACAGAGCATGAAGACCACTGGAAAATTACAAGTTCAAAGCTCCCTTGGAGGTGTAGCACTAGCTATGTTATTCTCTGGATTCTGGCCTTCATAAATTGCATACAGCAAAATTAACGATTAATTGAACTATTAATGCGAGTTCATCAACATACCTAACAAAAGCCAGTAATATTTTTTTTTTGGGGGGGGGGGTAGTGATTGTATCTAATGTTAGTCCTTGTCACTGCAATGCTTCTGCCTGTAGGATTTGCTGGAGGGGGTGGGTCGGCCACTGGAATTATGACTTGTGTTTGATCAGAGATGTTTCTTAGGATTTGGGGTCCACCCAGGGACAGCTGTGAGCAAAGGCTTCCTGCATTGCAGGGGGTTGGACTAGATGACCCTTGGGATGTACCAACCAACTCTACAATTCTATGAGTCTATGAGCTGTGGTCTGATATGGGCTATATACCAAAACGCCATTTATAATAATAATAATAATAATTTATTATTTATACCCCGCCCATCTGGCTGGGTCTCCCCAGCCACTCTGGGCGGCTTCCAAAAGAACATTAAAATACAGTAATCTATTTGCCATCAGTTGAAGTTTGGAAGGGCATGATGTATCTATAAAGGCTTTGGCTAGTCATTTTTATTGCACGTCTGTTTGGCTGTGCCTTTTTTTTAACACCTTCCTGTAATCTTTCTTCTCCTGGGTGTGTCAGTTGAGTTGTGACAGAGCAACAACAGAGGACATCAACAGAGGACAGTCCAGTTGCGTGTTCAATTACTTTGGGCTACTTATTCCTTTCTGTACATAGAGATGACGATTTAATAAAGTTGTGGCCTATTTAACCCCACAATTCCTCTAATCTTTTCACAGACTGGACTCTAATCTACAAAAGCTTATGCCACGTCTCCCCAGCACAATGTCATCCAGATGTTTTGAACCACAGGCAGCATGGCCAATAGTGAGGGGTGATGAGAGTTATGGTTCAAAACAAAATTGGTGTTAGTCTTTATTATGCCCAGATTCTTATGTGTGTGTGTGTGTGTGTGTGTGTGTGTGTGTGTGTGTGTGTGTGACAGACAATCCCCCACCTCAAAAAAGACTAGCCCCATACCCCAACATTTCTGCCAGATTTACCTGGTTTAATTCTTCTTTGGTTTTGTACAGCAAAGTGCTTTTTCTGAATCTTCCCTCTTTATATTTCTGTGTAATAAAAGTTAACCTCCGGTCCGTTGGGGCATCCATACGAAACTCCTCATCGGGCTGAATGTTTCCTTCCCAAAAGCTATTTGCCCTCTTATTCCCTATCACAATAAAAAGCTGCAGAAGGAAGAAAGCAAACTTAGTAAACATCTAACACTTTGCTGCCTTTCCATGACACCCAACATCAGCTGCATGAGACGGCTGTTTCACTCTTTCTAAACACGGGAATTGCTCTGCTGCTTCTCCTAGCCAAAGGGACTGTCATGGAGCCAAACTTCATCCTTGAGGATGGGGAAAGGGTTGTAGATGAGTGGTAGAGCATGCAGAAAGTCCCAGGTAAATTTGCAACATCTCCAAGTGGGGCTAAGAGAGAATCCCAACTGAAATCCTGGAGAACCACTGCCAGTCATTGTTGACAACCAAGAGCTATATGGAACAGTGTTCTGACTCTGTGTAAAGGCAGCTTTCCCTTGCTTTCTTAACATCTTATTCAACAAAATCTTGTTCAGCAGTTCATGTGACTTCAGCAGGCATTATCTGCACACATCATCAAGCACATCAGCAGAGCCATATGGCCTAGATATACACTTTTTAAAAATGAAACTCTCAGGAAGCTGAATTCTGTGCTGTGCCACACTCCTATCGAACCACATCATACACATAGCCCTAGCTGAAGGAGCCTGAAGGAGCGTCTCCACCCCCACCGTTCAGCCCGGACACTGAGATCCAGCGGCGAGGGCCTTCTGGCGGTTCCCTCACTGTGGGAAGTGAGGTTACAGGGAAGCAGGCAGAGGGCCTTCTTGGTAGTGGCGCCTGCCCTGTGGAACGCCCTCCCATCAGAGGTTAAAAGGATCAACAATTACATGACATTTAGAAAACACCTGAAGGCAGCCCTGTTCAGGGAAGTTTTTCATCTGTGATGCGTTAATGTATTTTAATGTTTGCTGGAAGCCGCCCAGAGTGGCTGGGGAGACCCAGCCAGATGGGCGGGGTACAAATAATAAATTATTATTATTATTATTACTAGCAATATCCCAACACATGATCCAAGGAAAATGATGAAATACTTAGAAGGGACAGATGAATTAAGGGGCATCTGTAGAAAACCAATTATATACCCTAACATTCCTTACAGACTGACATTTTGCCATTCTGGAAACTGGAAAATGTGGGGAAATAAATTAAAGTATTATGTCACTGAAGTTCTTTAGAAAACAACAGCAAGCTGTAATAGCTTGGCATTAAGGAGAACTTTTCAAAGTACTGAAGTCACTTAAGAAAATAAAAAGAACGTGTTTCATTTAATATGTGGTGACAATCAGCTTCTATTTCCACAGTAGAACATAAAACAGACTTCCTTTTTATGTTAATACATTTATCCCACACACTTTCTATTCTAAGAAACCTGGCCCAACACGGAAAAAAAATCCCCACTACCATGGATCAATAAAAAGCAATATTTTTTTAAAAAAATATCAGCACGAAACAATGAAGCACAGCAGCATTTGTATCAAGTGGGAAGGGATATCAAATTAATAGACAAATTCCTCAGGAGCATCATTACATGCCACGAAACTCCACAGTAAATGTTTACTTTTCCCACTGATAAGGCTCGTCTCTCCTATTCCCCTTCCACCCTACTCTTTCCTACCTCAATGAGTTCATTACTCCAAATGCTGGCATCCATTTTGAGGCTTCGGACCTTCGAATCTCGGGGTCCTAATGATCTGTGTTGCCCTGGGTCAAAATAACAAGATGTAGCACATTTCAGGGTTAGAAATTAGGGACAGAAATTTGATAAACAGATAAAGGAAAAGAAAGGGGCGGGCCCACATCATGTGGCTTACAATATATCCTGAACTCCTTCACCTTCTGTGGATCATTTTGACAAGTAGGTTGGATCATCCACTTGTCTATTACCTGGTCATCAAATAACCTATTTTTCCTTCACAACCTAGCTTGGAATCAAGCCATGCTGCAAAGGAACATTTGTCCTCGGCAAGGTGGACTGATTCAAGCTGGGATGTGAAGGAAAAATGGTCCTCTGAAGGGATCGATTGGATAAAAAATAAGAATAACTCAGCAGTGGCTTCAAGCTCCATTTTCAACAGGGGTCGGCCACACTCTATACAGTTCCCAATCAGGAAGTCCACAGTAGCCAATCCTAGGGAGTGCCCAATTTTAAAGATGCTGAATGCAAGCCCTGCTTGCAAAGGAAAAAACAAGAGCACACATTCCTTTGCAGCCACATCCTTACCTGTTGCTTCATAAAATCATAGAGTTGGGAGGGACCTTATGGGGAATCTCAACTAAAGCATCTATGACAGATGGCCTTGACTTTGAAAAACAGCTTTATGGGCCAAACTATGATCCCTACTGGATG
The DNA here is from genome assembly GCA_034641385.1 of Darevskia mixta. Taxonomy (NCBI): domain Eukaryota; kingdom Metazoa; phylum Chordata; class Lepidosauria; order Squamata; family Lacertidae; genus Darevskia; species Darevskia mixta. Next base: position 11,914,317 of record JAWWNH010000042.1, on the reverse strand, counting down.
TAATTTTGCCCCTGGGCTGGAATTTCCCTATGCCTGATTCAACTGGTCTGTAGGTAAAAAGGTAAAGGACCCCTGGACAGTTATTTCCAATGGGGTAGTGGCGCTCATCTTGCTTCAGGCCAAGGGAGCCGGCGTTTGTCCACAGACAGCTTTTCAGGTCATGTGGACAGCATGACTAAACTGCTTCTGGCGCAATGGGACACCGTGACGGAAACCAAAGCGCATGCAAACACCGTTTACCTTCCCGTGGCTGTGGTACCTATTTATCTACTTGCACTGGCGTGCTTTCAAACTTCTAGCTTGGCAGGAACGGCGACAGAGCAACGGGAGCTCACTTCGTCACGGGGATTTGAACCTTTTGATCGGCAAGCCCAAGAGGCTCAGTGGTTTAGAGTCAGACCACAGCGCCACCCGCATCCCTGCTCTGGTCTGTAGAACCCTTTAGGACATTGGGAGTCATTACAGATCCCACATACTATCCCTGCAAAGCTGTACAATAATTTCCCATATAATTTCATATGCTGCACTTAAAAGGGATTTATCAAATATATCACAATTTTGAAAAATTAAACTGGGCTCTTGAAGCTATAATAGGATTAAAGCCTTTGCACTAAATCAGAAATGAATATGGCTGAGACACACCATGCCCTTTAAGGTGGGCATGTTGTCTGATGGAACACTCAGTTTCTTAATTACCTGCACACTTCTTACAAATGACAACACAGAGATTGATGGATGCCCAGTCAGGATCCGGTTCCTTGCAGTCAGCACAGGACCTGTTTGAGTCATTCAACCAGATCTTCTCAGCTACTTCATAGTCGGAGAGAGTTTCCGCAATAGACTGCTGTAGTGCTTCGATCCACTCCTGCTTCTCTTTTTCAGACTCTGCCGTAAAGCTGAAACCCATTGACAAAGGGTCTTCCGATTAAATACAAAACAGATCAGGCCTATTTGTTTCGCCAACTATTAAGAGATGTTAGCTGCATGAAGAGGAGAGCTGAGCATCAAGATAATCAAATTAATGCACATTAAATGAACCTTAAAATAAAAACCCTGCTTTGCTTTCTTACCTCAGTTAATATTTGCCAACTCACGCTCATCACCCTTATATATCATGCTTATGATAATATTTTATTCTCTTGTTAATTATGCTGTTTTAAATGTGCATTTTATATTTGACTTCACTTAGAAATGATTTAAAAAAAATGTTTTAGATTTTTTTAAACTTTGTGTTAAATATGTATTCTGTAGTTGACCTCCTTTGTAATGTTTTATTTTGAAATCTTTAAGATATTTTAGTTTTCTGTTAATTATGTTGCTTTGACTGTATACTCTATATTTGACTTTCTTCAGATTGTTTTATTGATGTTTTAATATTCTGTAAACCGCTTTGAGATTTTTCTTAAAAATATAAAGCGGTATAGAAATGAAATAAATAATAATAATATACTAAGGGTGTGCATTGGGTCTGTGTGAAAAGCAAATAATGAGGCAAATCAGGGTGATTTGGGGTGCTTTCCCCACTCTCGGAATCAAACTGTGATGCCAGGAAGCCTCCTCAATGCAGATCTGGGTTTCCACAAAGCCTCATACTATATGTTGCTCTGTTGTTTCTGTCCTTTCTGTTTTGTATACAGTGGTATACAGTGGTACCTCAAAGTGGTACCTCGAAGTCGAACAGAATCCATTCCGGAAGTCCGTTCAACTTCTAAAATGTCCAGAAGCCACGGAAGCCACGTCAAACATTCAGATTCCAAAGAACGTTCACAAACCAGAACACTCACTTCTGGGTTTGCTGTGTTCGGGAGCCAAAACGCTCAACTTACAAGTCATTCAGGATCCAAGGTAAGACTGTACCTCTAACCTCTTCTATATCTAGGCTTTGCAAGAAGTGAAGTTGTCTAAAATATTGCCTGTACACTTAGGAGTTCTGAATTTATTTCCTTTTGTCAAAACATAGCAGAGGACTTAAACAAACAAACAAAAAGTCAAAAGATTCATTCGAGTTTTTTTGTTAAAAATAGTAATTCCTATCCTCCCGTTTCAACAAAAGCAAAGAAAAAGCTAAAAAGCAAAACGGAGTTCTGAATTCTACAGGCAGCATCCTAGACAGCCTTGTGTTGTAAGTCTCATTGGAAGCCTACCAGAGGACACAAAACAAGGATCAGAAAAGATGGTATAAAGTATTGTTAAAAGTACAAGCAAGAACAGTACACGCTAAGTAGGCATCTCTTAATTATTTCACAGTAAGAAAGAACAGGAGACCAGTTGCCCTCCCATAAAGGACAACGGTTGATTTCTGTTTGGAGTCAAGGCGAAACAAGACCCTCTTGGCAGGGTCGATGCTGTGAACCACTATGTTGTGGGCTTGGTTGTATATATGTGTAAATAAACCATATATCCTAAAGATACTACAGTCTCTTCTGTGCCTCACTCCCAAAAGGAAACACAAAACCCTAGGTTACCATGCCTGGAACCTAGAATCCCTTACCACTCAGAGATTGGGATGGCATGCAACACTATTCTTGCTTTATAGAACAGGGTTGCCATACATCCAGGAATTCCCGGGCATGTACTCTTCTGGGGGTACTACATGCCCATCTAGGGGGAATTAAACATTTTATAGCAAACGTCCTGGATTTGGGGTTTAATAAAAAAGAATTGTGTGCATGGGCAGCTCTGGTTCAGGCTCGAACTCTGCCATGGGGGACCCGGGCTCCGGTTTGGGCGACCCAGGTTCTGGCATGGGGGGCTTTGGCTTGGTGGTAGGGGGCTATCAGGCGATTGCCCTAAAAAACCTCAAGAACTTTTTGTGTCCAGATTTTTACCCTCTTGAAATATGGCAACCTGATGCAACAACAGCTGCACAGATGTTACTAGCTCAGAGATGGAAGGAAGAAACAACGCTGGCCAGGGAAGAATGGCAAACCAAGTTGATGGACCACGCTGAAATGGCAAAATTAACTAGGAAGCTCGGAAACCAAGTGGACAAGAACTTTAAAAAAGAATCGGGAAAATTTATAATAGATCTACAGGACCATTGTAAACAGATGAAAACATTAGCAGGATTTTAACCACACTTGTAAAGTAACAAAAACTATGGATAATTTAGAGGGACAAAATATGTGGATAATAAATCGATATGCAGGTGTAAATATTAGCATTAGGGCCCATGAAGGGGGTGGGGGGACATCACGAGATTCAGAGTAATCTCTGTATATGGACTTATAAATGATTTTGCTATATGTTGTTTATTTTTCAAAATCAAATAAAAAAAATTTTTTAAAAAAAGAAATATGGCAACCCTACTATAGAATAATAATAATACTTCATGTGGGTGGTTTCAAAGGTTCTCAAAAATGCTCAACTCATTTTATTTCAGCTTGAAGCCCATAGACATAACAACCAAAAACAGAAACAGCACAGTCTGGTTTACAATTGCTACCGGTAACAGTAAAATAGATTAAAAGGGATACTCAATTGAATAAAATATGATAAGAATTAAATTAAAATTTCAAGCTGTATATAACAATCCATTGCGTTTCTTAAGTGTCAGAAATGATGTCAGAAATTTTGCCATATGTAGGGTTACAATCGAGTTTGAATCTTGCAACAGAAGAGCAAGTTAAGACTCTTCCAAATACCCCGGTAATTTTTGAGTTAATGGCAGTAATAAAGTCTTTCGGGCGGCAGAATACAAGGGGCAGACAAACACTATGTGATGAAGAGATTCAATCAAACGGTTATCACAGGCACGTAAGACTGAAACGTGGCCCCTAGAAAATCTATGAAAAAGGACGTTTGAGGGGAAGACATTAAACCGTGCTTTAATAAAAGCGAAACGATGACTAGCAATAGAAGAGTTGGTAGATAGGCTGGTACTTGAAGTGGGGGTACAATGCCCAGGGATCTCGGTGAGCATGTCCCCCCGCCCAGCATAACATTGCGGTTCTCAAAAATGGTTTCCACAATTATTTACATTTGCATTATCAAAACAGGTCCAGGGACTCACCTAAAGCTCTTGTAAGGTGTAATTATTTCGAAAGATTGTTTGGCTGTGCGGTCTACCTGTCTCACGTTAGCCACGTTCATGGGGATTATAGTGATGCCGTATCCAAGTTTAAAATCCTAGAAATGGGTGTGGAGAAGGAACACATAATTATGAAACAGGATATAATAGCTTTTAACAACAGTGATTTACAAAGAATGAGGGAAGACAGTATTTGCCCAACCAGCTCCAGGTGACCTTGATTGCCTTCCTGGGAAACACCTGTATCAAAGATCAATTCATTGGGAAGGCAAGGAGGAAGCTGTTGTGCTTCCTTTCAGGACTGGATCCATGGAGCTATAAAACTAGGGTTGCAATACGTCTGGAATTTCTTGGAAATTCATCAAACAGCGCAAACAGCGTCCGGGCGGAAATCGCTGGAATGTCTGGGAAAATCCGGTCGCAGCCCATGTCGATAGTACAGATTTTGGCAATTTCCCTTTAAAATAGCTCAGAAACTTTTTTTGCTTAACAACTTTGCTAAAAAAAAAGCTCAAAAACGTCTGTGTCCAGATTTTCACTTTTTGAAATATGGCAACCCGAATAAAACACCCAGCTCAGAAAGTGTGCCAGGCCAACATGGGTGAGCCAATCTCAGCTTGTTGACCCTGAAAGACCACATCAAGTCTCCCCTCTGCATGTCACCATGAGGGTGCCGCCTTCTTATTTGAGCTTAATTTGAGTACATTTATTTAATTTATTCATATACTGTGTAATACTTAAGACAGCCTGTAGCTGGTTTACAAAATACCAGAGGCAATATGTACAATATAACAAGCAATGAAACAGAGAAACTCTAATATAATATATTGCTATAAAACAATCCCTCCCCCCACACACACACACACACAAAAACCATAGCAGCACATTCTGAAATATATTTTGAGTCGGGGACTTTTTGCTTTCTTGTTCTTAAAAAGAAAAAGGGGGGGAAAGCTACGGTCTTATGTCGGGAGGTGGGGTAGCCTGATTGATGGCTGATTTTGCTATTGCTTTGACGCATTTTTTTGTACTTTTATTGAATGCTTCGTTTCGTATTGAGAAGCATTTTCATTTGTTAATGGCTTGTTATTGACATGAGGTGCTTTGAGCTCAACTTGGTTGCTGGAGAAGCTGCATATAAATATTAAATCAACTCAGATGTATCACAGTTGCCAAGCTATCCTTGTCTAGGTATGACTGCAGCTAGGTATAGGCACTGCCAGCCACTGAGGCCACCTGGGCCTCATGTGTCAATGTAGAATTAAAAAAGTACCCTCATATTAAACACTTGATCCCTCAAGGAGAGTGTAGTCCCATCTAGAACAGACTGTCTACCCACATCTTAAAGGTAAAGGTACCCCTGACCGTAAGGTCCAGTCATGGATGACTCTGGGGTTGCGCGCTCATCTCGCTCTATAGGCCGAGGGAGCCGGCGTCTGTCCGCAGACAGCTTCCGGGTCATGTGGCCAGCATGACTAAGCCACTTCTGGAGAACCAGAGCAGCGCATGGAAACGTCGTTTACCTTCCTGCCAGAGCGGTACCTATTTATCTACTTGCACTTGATGTGCTTTTGAACTGTTAGGTGGGCAGGAGCTGGGACCGAACAACGGGAGCTCACCCCATCGCGGGGATTCAAACTGCTGACCTTCTGATCAGCAAGGCCTAGGCTCTGTGGTTTAGACCACAGCGCCACCCACGTCCCCCACCCACATCTTACACACCCCTATAAATATTTTGTGCTCAAAGGGAATTCAGAGAATTAAGCACAAGTCCTGGGAGGCTTATGTAAACTAGGTCTCATACCATAAGACTCCTAAGGTTGGTGTTCTTCAACCCCCAACAATTGTTGCAAAGTAGGTATGCAAAATTTTCAGTCTGGGAATCCTCTTCGTTACCTCCATTCATCACTTTGGGTGGCTCATTTTTCCATTTCCTTTTCTGTGTTGCTAGTCCTCACTCACTTTTATGACTCCAATAAAACTCTCTCCTTTTGCCTTCATTTATTTCTTAAATCAATGGCTATCTACCTGATGTATCTGCTCTGGTACAACACAACGATTTCTCTGGAGACTCCATAGAGGCTTATTAATCCACTCCTATCAGTCGTATGGGTGGAGAATCAGCACTATAATCACCTGTCAGCTTGGGCTTGGCAGCACATTATGTAGCAACGATGTGTACGCTAAGAGGAGGGTAAACCAGACATAATATATAGACTTGGTCAAACTAGAAAGTATGAAGGCAGGCAGAAAGTTTCTGGGATATTTAACCACAATCTAAGCCAGTGGTGGCCAAACTTTGCCCTCCAGCTGTTTTGGGACTACAGTTCCCATCATCCCTGACCACTGGTCCTGTTAGCTAGGGATGATGGGAGTTGTAGTCCCCAAACAGCTGGAGGGCCAAGTTTGGCCACCACTGATCTAAGCCATGGGTGATGGTTAATATTACATCAGAGATGAGGAACCTATAGCATTTCAGCTGTTGTGGGGCTCCAATTTCCATCTTCCAAACCAGAAAAGCAAATGGTTTGGGGTGATGGGAGATTTTAGTCTGAAGGGCCATATTATTGCATAGGCAAGATAATACAGACAAAAGTAAACTATATAAGATAGCTGAATACATTAGCTGGAGATCACTAGAAGGCTTCTAACAAAATCAAAGGAACAGGAAATTGTTAAGTTATAGCATCATTTATTTCCTCTGCTTTTCTGGCACACTGCAACATGAATGATCACAGGATTTTATCCCTTTGCATTTATGATCTGGCACAGGGATGACCTACTGGTTCCCTGTAGACCAGAACCAGCCTCTGCAGTAATCTTATCAAGTCCCTGCAACTCACTCCAAGTTTGGATCAAGATACACAGTAAACATCTCTCCACAATTTGCCAAGAACTGTCAATCACTGTCTCTGGCTCCACTTACCATTGGCCTCCTTGCCTTCTGCCCTGCCAGACTTGATGGGGACCAGCCACCATGGTGGACCAATTAGAAGCAATTTCAGTTGTCTTTAAGCAACCTCTTCTTTATAATATTATTATGCAATTATTTCACAGACTAATGCTACTAGATTATCTACAAGATTAAACTGTATTCAGAGCATGGGACTTGAAACCACAGTTGTGGAGGCCATTCCAAGAAAACAACACCCACTCTATGCTGAGATCTCACTTTCATAGGCTCAGTGTTCTTTTTCCCCCTTGGTTTTTTCCACTATACAGCAAGAAAACAACACATTTTATCTCACTACTCACATTTCAGGGTGCAGAGAGCTGAAAACTTTGGCTTTAAAAAGCCAGATCTATGGCATATTTTCTGTACTTCCTTTTTTAAAACCACACATACTAACTTTGAAGTTTATACTTTTAGCCAGGGCTTTTTATTTAGCCAGAACTCACCGTAACTCACTTCCAGCACCTCTCTGGTGGGCACCATTGCCATTATAAGAGAATGAGGGAGGCATTCATGGTGTGTTCCGGAACCTCTTTTTCTAGAAAAATACCACTGCTTTTAGCTCTAACACTGCAATATCTTTTCGATTTTGACCACCAGTAGTAACCATTGCACTGATGCAACTCTGAGATCAAATTGGAACTAGAGGTTTTCCAGTACACGGGTCACACATTTAAACAGTACCCTATACCAGCTATCAGGTACAAGCCAGAAGTTAAAGGTTATAAGTGAATAGAATTCTCTGGAGTGATGAGGATACCAAACAATAACAGAGGAAACACAAACATACAGAACAGAGTAATCATGTTTTCTTCAAAAATAACAGAGTACAGTTGTACCTTGGAAGTCAAACGGAACCTGTTCCGGAAGTCCATTCGACTTCCAAAATGTTCAAAAACCCAAGTGCAGCTTTTGATTGGCTGCAGGAAGCTCCTGCAGCCAATCGGAAGCCGTCAGACATTCGGCTTCCAAAAGAACATTTGAAAACCAGAACACTCACTTCCGGGTTTCGATCGTTTGGGAGACGATTTGTTAGGGAGCCAAGGCATTCTAAATCCAAGGTACGACTGCATTTCAGGAAGTTTGTTTCCACAAGCTTTCAAGGAAGATGCAAGACATTCCAATGCCATATGGGTGTCATAGGCAAGAGACAGATCTGTCAAGAGGCACACTTGACACTCCGCAGATCAAGTGCACAGTACACAGATCAGTTGTCTTGCAAACATCCCAAATAATTTCACATAAGCAATAAGCAGAAGAGGATAACAACAGCCAAAGTAGATAGCACGCAGCAAGAAGGGCAACATACCGATGCAATCGAACAATCCCAATTTGCACGACAAGAGTGTAATTCCCTCTCAGCTGGGCTTCTCCTAGTACAGGAGCTAAACACCATAATAATTAAATGGAGCTTATTCAGAATTTCACACTCTGGTGACTAATGTACTCCAGCAATTGTGATCACATTACGTCCCCAGCTCTGTTCATTTATATTCAGATGTCTGAAGCGTCAATATCAATGACTGGCATTTGCTTAACAGCTAGCAATAATGAAAAGATTACAGAATCAAAGACCCATGAAAAGAGTCATTCCGTCCAGCCCTGTCATTTTGACAAACCCCAAGATGTTCATCCCACTGGGCATTCATGCTGGTTGTTTAGAACAACCTCGATCATGGTCATGATCTCTTCGGGTATGTCAGGGGAAAAGGGGAAATAAGCTTTCTGACACTCCTGTGAAATTTTCATGGATAACCGCAACCAGTGCCGCAACAAATTTGTTTTATGTCTGAGCTGCCTTTAGCCATTTCATTATTCCAGTCCCATCTCTCTTGGAAACAAACCTCTGTTTCATGGACAGAAGCATCAATACATGTCCATAGGGCATTTCAGCTCCCTCCTTCCAGCAGCACCCCAGAAAAGCACCCCAGGATTCAGGGGAAATGCAAAGGGATGGCAACAGAATAGGAAATTTGCACCCTTTTCTCAGTGCTTCTGTGGAAAAGCTGTGCATCCTGCTCCTCTTTGGATCCCTGGCAGACTCCAGCATCCTTGTTCGTCTGTTTACCAATTACCATTCCCTTAACAAAACTATTATATCTGTCTCATAGCAACATGAGTCATGAAATCAGTTCCTTCAGGCCTCATTTGCTTGGTTCCTCTTCATCAAAACTCCTCAAATTTCTCTTAATCATCTGCTAATGTTGTCCTCAAAAACAAGCCCAAGGTCTAAAATTGGACCAAACAGAATGGGACTTGCCACTTCTGAAAATGTATCAAACTCCATCACTTCCCTTCCACTTGTCCTTCCTACTCCCAGGATTGTAACCCTCAAAATGCATCTGGCTAAGCTGTCATTTTGATTATTCCATGCATCTCCTGCCTGGCCTCCATCCTCGTTGCCTCTCTAGTCGATCAAGTACACAGCTGCTAATGGCAAGTCCCTGTCCTCCTCTGCCCATTCACTTGCTCCCTGCTTCTTTTTCCTGCTGCCAATCAAATGCAGGCTTCTCACTCTCAAGAACCTCATCAAATCTCCATTTCTATCACACCCTATTGCTGGGAGAGGAAGGGAGAGTTTTAAGATGGCAATGCTTTATTTAAAAAAAAAGAAATGTTTGTCACTATTTGAACATTAAGAGAACTTTCTTAGTCAGCTTAATCAACAAGCACAAATTGAACAAAATCTTGTGGCACTTTAAAGAAGGGAACCTGTAGACCTTCAGAGGTTATTGGACTCCATCTCCCATGAGCCCCAGCCAGCACAACCAACACTCAAGAGATGATGGGGGTCACTGAAGTCCAACAACATATGCAGGGCCATCCATAGGTTCCTCATCCCACAAATCGATTGTGACATATGACTTTATGGGTCAGAGCCCACATAGATAGTGGCCAAAAACAAGAAAGTTACACTTGGCATAATATTATGAGGCATTACTTCTTAGCATGAGAACCCTTTAACAACACTGTGCGCATGTTTGCAACTCCTCAGTAGATAGTAAAAGCCAAACTAAAAATCTCAGTGAATGGTTAGGCCTATATGGGAAAACATAGTCACTTAGGTAAGTCAGTCCCATGTTGTTCAGGGCTTTATATGTCAGCAACATCACCTTGAACTTGACCCAGTAGCAAGTTGGTAGCCAGTGCAATGCTTTAAGCAGCAGCATCACATGTTCTGTGGGGATATTTAGGGAGGCAGGAGAGGATATATTATTTTATGATATCCTTCCTAACTAAAGCAATGATTCTTCAACATCAACTTCGTTGGATTGGTCATGTTGTTCAGATGCCTGATTATCATCTTCCAAAGCAACTACTCTATTCTGAACTTAAAAATGGAAAGCGTAATGCTGGTGGTCAACAAAAGAGGTTTAAAGACTCTCTCAAGGCAAATCTTTAAAAATGTAGTATAAACACTGACAATTGAGAAACACTGGCGCTCCAATTGGAGAACAGTCTTTACCAAAGGTGTCATGGACTTTGAAGACGCTCGAACTCACCATGATCAACTCCTGCCCGGAAACCTACAGTATGTCCCCACTGTGGAAGGACGTGTGGATCCAGAATTGGCCTCCACAGTCACTTACGGACTCAGTGTTAAGATTGTGTTCATGGAAGACAATATATTATGTGTTCCTAACACATTGAGAATATGTGGGTCAGTTTGTTCAGCCTGAGATAATTGGTCAAAGTGACATCCCAGAGGAGGTAAGTGTCATCCTGCAAAGTAAGCAACACCCTCACCTAGTCAGCTGTGACAAGCACTCCAGGCCTTGTGGGGCTTCCTTGCCGTGGGAATTAATGGCTATATATATCCAGGCCATGCTTTTGAAGAGACTTGGAAGGGACCTTAAAGCTAGGATTGTGCCCTCTGCAAACTGCCTCCACTCTGAGTAAAGTTAGTTTGGTCATGCTGGCAGTGAAAATTTGGTCTAAGGGGACTCCAAGTTATCTTGTCATTTTAGCCTATGTGCTTCCACTTGGCATTTTCTTCTTCTTTTAAAGAGGAATCCATCTCGGTTTGATGGAAAATTTTCATTTAGGGCAGTGCTACCAGAATAGGGTGTGCACCCAAATTTCCCCACTGTAGTCGTGTTTACTACGGAAGAAAAAGACTAGTCCCCATCCACAAAGCTATGAATGTTATATATGGCTTAACTCCAGAGACGTGTAAAGGTAAAGGTAAAGGGACCCCTGACCATTAGGTCCAGTCGTGTCCGACTCTGGGGTTGCGGCGCTCATCTCGCTTTATTGGCCGAGAGCCGGCGTACAGCTTCCAGGTCATGTGGCCAGCATGACTAAGCCGCTTCTGGCAAACCAGAGCAGCACACGGAAACACCGTTTACCTTCCCGCCAGAGCGGTTCCTATTTATCTACTTGCACTTTGACGTGCTTTTGAACTGCTAGGTTGGCAGGAGCTGGGACCAAGCAACGGAAGCTCACCCCGTCACAGGGATTTGAACCGCCAACCTTCTGATCAGCAAGCCCTAGGGCTCTGTGGTTTAACCCACAGCCCCACCTGGGTCCCTTTTCCAGAGACGTGTACTCAAATCTGAATCCCAAAATCAACAGTTAGTCAACACCTTCATTAGGACCAACTAAAAGGGCACAAGATTTTGAGAAAAACTGAGTTCTCCAAAAAAATCTCTATCAGGCTTGATGTTTTGCAAAGCAGTGAGGAAAGAGGAGGCATCAAAAGAAGAATAAATTGGTTTGATTGATAGCCATAAGGTTACAAATCTAGATTCAGCCACCAGATAGAGATTGCATAAATTCCTCTGGGTGTTGCAGTTTTGTTATACAGTGGTACCTCTGGTTGCGAACGGGATCCGTTCCGGAGCCCCATTCGCAACATGAGCAGAACGCAACTTGAAGCGCCGTGTCTGCGCATGTGTGCGGCATGATTCGGTGTTTCTGTGCATGCACAAAGCGTGATTCGGCACTTCTGCGCATGCGTGAACCACCAAACCCGGAAGTAAACCATTCCGGTATTTCCGGATTCGGCGCATTCGTATCCCGTGACGAATGCAACCCGCAGCTATCGTAACTAGAGGTACAGTATGACTGTACATAGGATTCAGAGAAAAAGAGTGATGGGTGATCCCCATTTTTGGAAGCAAATCTCAGAGGTTCTTTAAAAAAATACTAAAGTTTTCTAATTTACAAAAGTACATGCATTGTCTCCTTTTCAGGTTGTGTTCTCTCCAGATCTATTACATTTGTTGTGAGACATCAGTGTTATATGCGGTATAAGATTGGGAAGAAAAAGAGTGGGGGGAGGTTCTTTGCTAGGCAGAAAGCAAGCATGATGCTCCCTCCTTTATTTCTTACCTTCTTCCCATGCCAGGAATAGAAACTTTTTATCTCAGTATGTAGCAAGCCATAGCTGTTTGCTTTGTCCAAACTCAGCAAAGGATGCTTTCCACAAACCCACTGTATGCTCACAAACCAGAAGGGCAAATCATAAACCATGGATTGCATTACTGCTGCTATATATTTACACAAACCATAGACTGCCTGTTTTGGACAAAGCAATTAGGTTTGGCTGCAAATGAAGATTAGAAGTTTCTGACCTTAGCTTACGAGGAGAGGAAGAAGACAAGGGGAAAGCTTGAGAGTTCAGTGTTTTGTAGTACATGTGAATAGCCTTAAACACAGATTGTATACCTTTGTTCACGTAATATAGCATGAGGAGGTAAAAGTGGCTTTTATTTGCCCCTGATTGGGAAGAGTATCCAAAACAATGGTGCTTCCTCCAGACAACACAGAATAAAGGGTAAATTGCTCTGTGATTTTTAGATTCACTTTCCTTGCTATGGGATCAATGAGATAATTTTCATTTATCTCTTATAGATTGAATGTGGCTAAAATCAAAACCTCTTTAATGTCGTTTGATATATATTTAAGTTACATAAGCATTTTCAATATATTCATGTGATTTTATTTGCCTCAACTCATTTACTTTCAGAGCTTGATATGAAATAACCTTGCTTCCTTCTATGCTAAGCATGGAGGGGTTACAGTCGTGTTATCCATGTTATCATTTATGTTTATGAAAACCTTTGTTTCAAATCCTATATCTGGCCTGCTCACACAGACAAGAACTTCACTAAGCATGCTTCATTTAGCTACATCACAATATAAAATTTATTTTAATGTACGTATATCATTTTAATAGAGCATTTTGCTTTCTTTTCTTATTTAATGAGGCCTTTTGTTTTTGTGTCAGATCCATTTTTAACTCTGAAAAGCGACTAATAAATTCATAAGGTACTTAACAGAATTTGTTCAGATTGGAAATCACTCTGTGTCGGAAGATTTTACCCTATCAAAAACTTTGAAATTATCCTCAGACATGAAGTTGCACTATCAATAAACTTCAGAATGGACATGGGATTATGTTTAGCTTCATACTTTTTTTTTGGAAAAATGCTGCAATATACTTTTGGACTTTTACCTATCAAATTTAAAAGCCATCAGTATATCAACTTGACCTCTTCTGCTTTCAACACTGTTATTAGTCTAGACAGATGTCTTAACGCTACCATTAAAATAAACCTATGGGAGACACCATGGGAATAGTTCCCGGATAGATGAGGATTTCAGCACTCTTGCAACGCTCAATGTACTTGCCCAAGTATCAATCAACAGAATATACTACCTCTTTCTAGGTGAAAAATAAATAAAAATGCTAGATACCTCTAATGGCATCTAAGATATATTCCAGGGATGGGAGTCTTTGGTTCTCCAGTTATTGTATGGGTACAACTCCAATCATCCCTGGCTATGGGCCATGCTAGCTGGGGCTGATGGGAGTTTAGAGAAGAAGAAGAAGAAGAAGAAGAAGAAGAAGAAGAAGAAGAAGAAGAAGAAATGTTTCTATTCCCAAACTGATGAGATGTTGATGAACTCCATTCTCCCTCTCCAACATGGGCAATGGTCAGGGATAATGGAAGTTGCAGCCCAGCATCAAAGAGAGGTCACAGGTTCCCCATCCCTGCCTCAGAATTTGGCCAAGGAAGCATTTGGCCAATATCTAGTGATGTACGGAAAGCAAAAAATCAGAGAACAGGCTAGGATGATGCTTACCTTACTAAGCTACTAACTCCTCTTATGTGAATCTGCCTGTCCTTTAAGATCAGTCATTGTGCTCCTCTTTTGTGGGTGACTCTGTTCTGAGGCAAGGTTGATGGCAGCGCATGAGAGAGTTTTCTCAGTTGCGATCACCCTTAATGAGGAATTCCTTGCCACAAGAGGTCCAATTCCTCTTTACGTGTGTTCCAGCAGAAAATATTGAAAAATTTCCTTCTTAAATCAAGTGTTGCTCTTTGTGGTCTTGTTTCTATGCCGCTGTTTTTAGTCTGATGATCTGTGTTTTAATGTCTGTTTTAAAAATAAGTCATTTTGAGGTACACCTTTGTGGAGGGGGACAGCAGGACATTGGTTTAAAGAGGGCCAGATTTGATGAAGTGAACATGAGTGAGGGCCGACCAAAGTTGCTGAGCTTTTTTAAGGATTTTACCCCAGGACATATACTGCCACGGGGACCAGATTAAATCGACCAGCAGGCCGGATTAGGACATGCCTGCTTTAAGTAATAGATAAATAAAGGCCTCACTCATAATGCAATCAGTGGGAAGAAAGCAGTGTTTAAAAGGCCCTTACTGCAAGTACTCCACTTAGCAGCTGCATGCCATTACTTTAGAACTGCAAAGGCTACATTATACCAGGTCAGACCAGGGTCTTGGGCTGTGGTCTTCCCTAGCCTCTCTGTATGGGGTTTTTTTTCCTGAGCATGTTGGAGATTGAACCTACAACCTTCTGTGTTCAAAGCATATTCTCTGCCACAAAGCTGAGTGCCTTCCTCCGGATATATATATATATATATAGTGAGTGCTGTTGTGGTCTAAACCACTGAGCCTCTTGGGCTTTCCCAAGGTCGGCGGTTTGAATCTCTGCGATGGGGTGAGGTCCCATTGCTCTGTCGCAGCTCCTGCCCACCTAGCATCTCAAAGCATGCCAGTGCAAGTAGATAAATAGGTACTGCTGCGGTGGGAAGGTAAACGGCGTTTCCGTGCGCTCTGGTTTCAGTCACAGTGTTCCATTGAGCCAGAAGCGGTTTAGTCATGCTGGCCACATGACCCGGAAAGCTGTCTGTGGACAATGCAGCAGCTAAAAAAAGCCAATGCAATTCTGGGCTGCATCAACAGGAGTATAGCATCTAGATCAAGGGAAGTAATAGTACCACTGTATTCCGCTCTGGTCAGACCCCACCTGGAATACTGTGTCCAATTCTGGGCACCACAGTTCAAGAAGGATACTGACAAGCTGGAACGTGTCCAGAATAGGGCAACCAAAATGGTCAAAGGCTTGGAAACGATGCCTTATGAGGAACGGCTTAGGGAGCTGGGTATGTTTAGCCTGGAGAAGAGAAGGTTAAGGGGTGATATGATAGCCATGTTCAAATATATAAAAGGATGTCATATAGAGGAGGGAGAAAGGTTGTTTTCTGCTGCTCCAGAGAAGCGGACACGGAGCAATGGATTCAAACTACAAGAAAGAAGATTCCACCTAAACATTAGGAAGAACTTCCTGACAATAAGAGCTGTTCGCCAGTGGAATTTGCTGCCAAGGAGTGTGGTGGAGTCTCCTTCTTTGGAGGTCTTTAAGCAGAGGCTTGACAGCCACCTGTCAGGAATGCTTTGATGGTGTTCCTGCTTGGCAGGAGGTTGGACTGGATGGCCCTTGGGGTCTCTTCCAACTCTATGATTCTATGACTCTATGACAAACGCCGGTTCCCTCAGCCTGAAAGCGAGATGAGCGCCGCAACCCCAGAGTCGCCTTTGACTGAACTTAACTGTCCAGGGGTCCTTTACCTTTTTACATTGAGATATATATATACACACAAGCACTTCTAATATTTCAGTTGCATTTGAATTCTTATCTCCTTCATTCATCAAAAATACATCGATGGAAACCTTTCCTAGCCTTATCAGAAGTATCCTCATTCTAAGGTGTGATGGTGCTGCAGGCTGGCAGCACCTGGCCCTGGCCCTCCCCGGCAGGAACTGCCTAGCTGGTGGAATTCCTGGCTGGAAGGCCACACAGCCCTCCCAATGGCCGGGGAAGTTTGAATTCTGCCCAGTTGCTGAATTGACCAATGGCAGGCAGGCATAGGGGCGGGAACCTGGAAGAGTGATGAACCTGACTGGGCTTGAGGGCTTCACTCAGGTCCACTCATCCTGTATTTAAACAGGCCACCTCTTCTGCTGGCACACAGTTCTTTACCGGATTGTCATAATTTCACATATGGAGTAGTGGAAAACAGGTTTTCTGAAGAAGTGTGCATGCACATGAAAGCTCATACCAAGAACAAACTTAGTTGGTCTCTAAGGTGCTACTGGAAGGAATTTTTTTATTCTTTATTTTGTTTGGACTACGGCAGACAAAAACGGCTACCTACCTGTAACTAGGCTTATCTAAGGCTATCAGTGAAAATCCATGGCTGCAGGTGAGATTTAATGCAGGGCCTGTTCCCCCACAAACCATGTTTTCTCATAAGAAGCACAATGCCACTGTCATTTTGCATATGCTTCATACCTGTAAAGTTTGAGAAATACCATATAGCATTTTCATCTGGAACACTAATGTGATTACAGATTACGATTCAGGTTGGAAAAAAAGAAAAACCAGACATTTACCTGATCATTTTTGCAGATCCACACATTGTTTCCTTGCAGCAAGGTGAAGATTTTGGCTTTGTATCCTTTCAGTTCCAGATACCCGCTTTTCTCAGGAGGAACAGCGGTTCTCACTCGAGAGATTTCAGGTTGCGACTGCATAGCTCTGAGTATTGTAGCAATCCAGTCATTTCTTTCATCTAAAAAAAAAAAAAAGGAAGAAAATGGCACAAAAACTACTCATCGCAAGCAACTATTCAACTCGATTTTAATGTTGAATTTTTTTAATGTTTTGCTTATGACTTTGTTTCATAACACTGACATACAGAAGGTTTGGGGACACAATGTTGAAAGGCAGGACATTAATCTGATAATAAAACAGAAAAATGAACTTGAAACATAAGTAATCCTGCAGAGGTATTGTGTCCTTTGAACTAGGCATGTGAGACACAATCCATTCCATAATATACTGGCATGTTGCAATAAATGCCACTTAGATGAGTAAGTATCTCCTCTCCTGAAATAACTTTTCATAGTAGTGGTCTACTTGTGTGACCAGCACAATTGTAGCATCCATGTGATTTTTGCCATTCTCCATTTCCTCTAAGCTGGCAGTCACGTTGCTATAAGAGCTAGAGTCTGTAAAAACCAAATGCTACCTTTGCATTCCTGTGTTAATCCTAGGACGAATCCCATCTCTGTGATCCCAAACCCTAGTGAGGAGATTGCCTGGGCAATCTCAGAGTTGGTAAACAGTAAGAGTTCTGAGGACAGGATGTTTAAATCCCACCTTCCTGCTATCTCCTGCTTTATGACTTTCCTGTTCCTGGCCATCTATCCTATCCTTTGATGTCTTTTGCTGTGTAGGAATGCGGTTTCTAGTTTTCCCATGAGATCATTGTTACTTGTGCCATCCCATGTGGAGACTCCTGGAGGTGTGCTGGAGGAATGTGATTGGCTGGTTTGAATCTGTAACGTATTTGTGGGAGATGAGAGGGAATGTGGATGAGGGAATATTGATTAATATTTCCTATCCCAGCTTGTGCTAACAAGCTCCAAACTAGCAGAGTTTCTCATCCCCAATAAAGCGCAGCAAAGCGTGGCGTTTAAGTTCCTATGAACTTCTAGAACAAGGCAGATCCTGGCACATATTTCCCCTGGTTCCCTCTTAAAAGAAAATACACGACACATAAGCTTATAAAAGTATAAAGCTTTTACTTACAGACATTCCAAGCTCATACAGGCAGTCTCAGAAGGCAGGCTAGCTTAGATTAAATGTATTTACATGTGGAGATTCCCCTTAAGGGAGAAAGGCTCCATGTGGGCCTCTCTTGGCTGGAAGCCAAGAGAGCATCTCCTGAGATGTTGCATCCTCGGAGTCCTGGTGGGAAGAGAGAGGAGAATGGCACAGACCTGTGCACTTTCAGGTAAGGCCACTCCCACCTCTGGTCACACAAAGGAAGTGATCCTCCTCCAGGCACAGGAAACTAGCTGGAGGACCAAGGCCCCTTTGTGTACACTCTAGGAATGTTGTGATTGACTGCACCAGTGTTATACATCCCACAAACCCCTTCTCAGTCTGAACAACATTTAACAAACATAAAACAACTTTATTCAACCACCCAGAGTCCCAGCTTGACACGTAGGTTCTGGAAACTCTCTCGTGGCAAGGGTTTCGTGAGAATGTCCGCAGTCATCTCCTGTGTACTACAGTAGGACATTTCTACTAGTCCATCTTGGATCATCTGGCGAATGAAGTGATACCTGACCCCAATGTGTTTTGAACGTGCAAGGAACTTTTCGGTTTGCGCTAGTTGCAGGCAGCCTTGATTGTCCTCCATCAAGCTGACAGGTCCTTTTCTCGGCAAACCAAAATCTGTCAGGAGTTGATCCAGCCAGATGATCTCTCTGCATGCTTCCGAAGCTGAAATATATTCACTCTCTGTGGACGATAAGGCTACACATTTCTGTTTATAACTGCCCCAAATGATAGGTGCATTTCCAAACATAAAAACATAACCACTTGTGGATTTGTAATCCGCCTTATCCCCAGCCCAATCTGCATCACTGTACCCAACCAACTTAGGGTCCCTTACAGCTGGCAATTTTAATTTACAATTCATTGTACCCTTGAGGTAACGCACCACCCTCTTGACCCCACCCAAGTCATGTTCAGTGGGAGAACTCACTTTTCTGCTTAGGATCCCCACTGCACTTGCTATGTCAGGTCTGCTGGTAGTAACCAAATACAAAAGTTTACCAATCGCTGACCTGTATTCGCTGTTGTCTGGCAGCAGCTTCGAATCTTGTTGATTCTTTAGAAAATCTGTGGCCATGGGTGTCGCGACAGGGTGTGCACCTTGCATCTGCATACTTTCTATCAGTTCTATTATCTTCTGCTTCTGGCTGAGAAGAAATGAGCCGTCTTCTTCTCTCTCAATTTGAATTCCCAAGTAATACTGGACAAGTCCCAATTCCTTTACTTCCACCTCTTTGTTGAGATGTCTGACTATGTCTTTATAGTCTCTGTCATTGGACGTTGATATTAATAAATCATCGACAAAAGCCAGAATGTAAGAGAATTGTCCATTTCTGTTCTTAGTGTACAGGCACTTGTCAGCTGTTGACTGCTTGTACCCAAGCTGAACCAGCATTTCATGTAATTTCTGGTTCCATGCTCTTGCAGCTTGTTTCAAACCGTAAATTCCTTTCTGAAGTTTACATACAAGATGTGCCTCATTTTGCTTGATAAAGCCTTTGGGCTGCTTCATATAAATCTGTTCAGAAATCGTCCCATGAAGAAAAGCTGTTGCTATGTCGACATGACGGACTTTCATCCCTTTAGAGGCTGCAATACTTAGGAGTAATCTAACACTGCTATATCGCACTGTAGGCGCAAATACTTGATCATAATCTTCTCCATACTGTTGTGAAAATCCTTGTGCTACAAGCCTAGCTTTGTAGCGTTGCACCTCCCCTTCTGACCCCTTCTTAAGCTTGAACACCCACTTGGACCCAATTGCCTTCTTACCAGGAGGTAGCTCTGTCAGGGTCCAGGTCTTGTTGCGATGCAGTGCATCCATCTCTTCCTGCGCGGCTTGCTTCCAGAGACTGGCCTCAGTAGCTGGCAACCGTTGAACCTGTTCCCACGTGGAGGGTTCCTGTGGTGGCGCCGACCCTGCAAAGTAGGACAGTCGTAGTGGTGGAACGCCTTTGTTGGACCTGGAGGAACGTCTGACCTCTGGCTCTTGTTGAACCGCATCAGCTTCCTCATCTCCTTCCAATGGCGGCATCCCTGCATACGGGTCCTCTTCGTCTCTGGAGCCTTCTGACATCTGGTCCTCCGCGTCTTCTGGGGTGTCATCTGTAGGGGGTGCTACAACACTAGGAGGTACAATACTAGGAGGTGGATTAGTTTCTGGTATGGCTTCAAAAGGAAAACTTACAAACTCCTCTGTTGCTGGCTCATTGGAACAGTCAATTGCTGTGTTCCTTGTGTCAGCCTTTTCATACTCCTCAAAATGAATCACGTGATGTGAACTTGTTTTCCCTGTTTGTAAGTCCACAACTCTGTAGCCTTTTCCTCCAGAAGCATATCCAACTAGGATACCAGGCTTTGCTCTGGAGTCAAGTTTGTGTCTGTGCTCCTTGGGCACGTGGTAATAGCACAAACTTCCAAATACACGTATGTGTGACAAATTTGGGACTCTTCCATGCCAAAGTTCAAATGGCGTGCGCTCTGTGCCTTTTGTTGGCAGCCTATTCTGTATATAAATCACAGTATTTGCTGCCTCACCCCAAAGTTTCTTCGACAAGTTGGATCCTTTTAGCATACACCTTGTCATCTCTAGGATGGACCTAAATTTCCTCTCAGCAATAGAGTTTTGTTGAGGTGTGTAGCTTACTGTGGTCACATGTGCTATGCCTTCCTGAGCCATGAAGGCTTCCATTTCACGTGAGCAAAACTCCCCACCATTATCAGACATTAGGGTGGTGGGTGCTCGATGGAATTTGTTCTTGACCATGCTTACGTATTGCTTGAACAATTCCACTGTTTCACTCTTCTCTTTGAGAAGGTATCCCACACAAAACTTTGAATAATCATCCAAAAAGATAAGAATATACCTATTTCCTCCTAAAGAAGGTATATTCATAGGTCCAGCTAAATCAGTGTACACAATGTCCAGAACTTTTGTGCTTCTCTTTTCTGCACAACGTGGGAAAGAAGGTTTGACTCCTTTTTCACTTACACAAGTTATACATTTTGGTGTGGGTGTGTTACTTTTGTTTACCTGTAGACCTCTCACAAGATCTCCATTCTGCAGTTCCTGGATGACTCTGATATCCCTGTGACCCAGTCTTCGGTGCCACAGCTCCAGATCTGGTTCATCCTTCTGCTTGGATTGGGCCACTTGTGCTGATTGGTTTTCTGAAACGTTAATCTCATAAACACCATTGATTAGTTTCCCTTGAGCATAAACCTCATCATTTTTCGTTACATTGCATTCTCCATTGGCAAATGTAACCTTGAAACCTTTCTTGTCTAAAGCAGACACACTAAGCAAGTTACAATTCAATTCTGGGACATATTGAACGTTAGGCACAGTTGTTTCAAGAGATTCATTGTTCACCTTGAATTTCAAACGCATTGAACCTGCACCTTGTGATTTTAGAACATTTCCATCAGCAATCTGGATTTCAGTCCATTCACTATCATTAATTTCTCTGAAATATTCTCTTTTATGCGCAAAATGGCTTGTAGCTCCCGAATCTAAAATAAATTGGTCACTTTTCCTTTCATTTCTTTGCACATTTAAACTCTTTTCTTGCAGTAGAAATGTACGCTCGTGACCCCCCTTCTTTTCACCTTTTGGTTGAAAGGGGCGGGACTTATTCTTGGGCTTCTGGCAACTCCTTGCAATGTGCCCTTTTAAATTGCAGTTATGGCATATTAATTCTTTGGACACTTCCTTAGACTTGGGAAATTGCTTAGAAACATAACTTGTGTCCCTCCTTGGATTCCTTTGTGGAGAATCAAGGTAATCTCTGCATTCCTCTCTTAAGTGATTTACTAGTTCATTAAAAGTCAAATCTCTGGTGTGATCCATTATACTCTTAAATGAAGTAAATTCTTTTCCTAATGATGCCAGCATAAAAGTCACTTTGGTTGCATCATCAAAAGCTCTGGGAGTTAGGGCAATCCTTTGAACAATTTCATTAAAGTCCTTAAAATGCCCTGTAAATTGTTCTCTGGAATTCATCTTTAACTTCAGCAGTTTATCCAATAAATGTCTATAAGAGTTCTCTGATGATTGTGCATAAACCCTCTCAATATCCTTTAGAATCTGAGATGCATCACTTTCATAGTCAATCAGAGATAAATGCTCATCTTTCAAACTGCTCAAAATTATGTGTTTAGCTTCTGCATCTTGCCTTTCCCAATCTGCTTTCTTGGTTAAATCAGCAAAATCAGGTTTGGGATCTTTCACCGCTTTAAGCACTTGTTTTGCACCAAGATGCACTAAAAGGCGCTGCTTCCATTGCACAAAGTTACGATCATTCAGCAGCATAAAGCTTGATCTTGCTTCACTATCAAAACCTGAGCTTGCCATCTTAATCCTCAAAAATTTAAAAAATTTCCAAAATTTCAAAAATTCCCAAAAATGGTTAAAATTCAAAAATCAAAACTTAAAAATCTCAAAATGCAAACTAATCTTCACTGCCTCTGAGGTCTGTGAGCTCTGAGGGAGGGGAGGGGTCGCTAATCCCCCTTTTCACAGCACAATGGAGAACAAAGGACCATGTGCTTACCAGGAAGTACAAACAGAAAAATACTACTCTGCCAAAAATCACAATCCAAAGCAATCCTTTAAAAATACACAAAATATGCAGTTCTGGGCCTCAAAACCCTTTGTGGGAGATGAGAGGGAATGTGGATGAGGGAATATTGATTAATATTTCCTATCCCAGCTTGTGCTAACAAGCTCCAAACTAGCAGAGTTTCTCATCCCCAATAAAGCGCAGCAAAGCGTGGCGTTTAAGTTCCTATGAACTTCTAGAACAAGGCAGATCCTGGCACATATTTCCCCTGGTTCCCTCTTAAAAGAAAATACACGACACATAAGCTTATAAAAGTATAAAGCTTTTACTTACAGACATTCCAAGCTCATACAGGCAGTCTCAGAAGGCAGGCTAGCTTAGATTAAATGTATTTACATGTGGAGATTCCCCTTAAGGGAGAAAGGCTCCATGTGGGCCTCTCTTGGCTGGAAGCCAAGAGAGCATCTCCTGAGATGTTGCATCCTCGGAGTCCTGGTGGGAAGAGAGAGGAGAATGGCACAGACCTGTGCACTTTCAGGTAAGGCCACTCCCACCTCTGGTCACACAAAGGAAGTGATCCTCCTCCAGGCACAGGAAACTAGCTGGAGGACCAAGGCCCCTTTGTGTACACTCTAGGAATGTTGTGATTGACTGCACCAGTGTTATACATCCCACAGTATTTCCCTTTCTACAATAAAAGACCCTGAGGGGAAGTGCGGGGGGCACATTCTCTTCTGACCCTGACACTCTCTCAGAGCTTGCTGGTCAAGCAATTTCTCTTTGTCTTTTTTCTACACCCCACTCTCCCTTGCACTCATGCTTTCCCACATGCATACTACTCCCATACACAATGTCAGAGGGGAAGATTTATGAATAAGGACTTAGTCTTCCATGAATAGAGCTGTATTGTGGTGTGTGTTTTTCTCCTAATCACAGGAGATATGTGCTTCTGAGTCCCCTTTCTCCATGTTTCTATTGCCCATATCAATAGGGCACTTTCACAGTTGCAATTTTCATAGGCCATCTGGTTGCAGCAAAGAAGGATAGGGCAATAAGGTCTGGATTGACTCCAGCTATAAAAGCTGAGGCTGCTGAAGAGGCCAGAGATCTGTCTTGGCTGTCTCTTAGTGCAGACTCAGGTCATCAATCCTGAGCTTCCACAGCCACCATTGGCAGGATCGACAGCAACAGCAGCTTATGATAACATTTTAATATCTTGCTAATTAAACGTAAAGGGACCCCTGACCATTCGGTCCAGTCGTGTCCGACTCTGGGGTTGCGGCGCTCATCTCGCTCTATAGGCCGAGGAGCCGGCGTTTGTCTGCAGACAGCTTCCGGGTCATGTGGCCAGCATGACAAAGCCGCTTCTGGCGAACCAGAGCAGCACACGGAAACGCCGTTTACCGTCCCGCCGGAGCGGTACCTATTTATCTACTTGCACTTCAAGGTGCTAGGTTGGCAAGAGCTGGGACCGAGCAACGGGAGCTCACCCCGTCGCAGGGATTCGAACTGCTGACCTTCTGATCAGCAAGCCCTAGGCCAGTGATGGCTAACCTTGATACTCCAGATGTTTTGGAACTACAACTCCCATCATCCCTAGCTAACAGGACCAGTGGTCAGGGATGATGGGAGTTGTAGTTCCAAAACATCTGGAGTGTCAAGGTTAGCCATCACTGCCCTAGGCTCTGTGGTTTAACCCACAGCTAATTATGCTGTTTTAAATGTACACTCTTTATTAGACTTCCTTTAGTAATGTTTTCTTCTGAAATTTTTAAGATAAAAAATTAACTTTGCTGAGTTAAATGTGCATTCTGTAGCCGACTGCCCTCTTTTTAATGTTTTATGTTGACATCTTTAGTATAATACTTTACTTTCCCATTAATTATGCTGCTTTTAATGTATACTTTATATTTGACTTTCTTCACTGATGTTTTATTCTAGATAGCTTAGTTTGATGTTTTCATGTAGGTTGTAAACCACTTCGATATTTTTTTGCTTAAATATGAAGCAGTATAGAAATTAAATTAATAATAATAATAGTAAGCTTTAAAAGATTTGTGGATACTGTAATAAACATTAACCAATTGTGCTTCTTTGGTTTTAATGGCATATTTAATTGTAAATCATTTGGGTTAAATGGATATGAACACTAATGAAATTATGTCCATTTTTAACAAACCAACAAACAATTCCACTGTGGCCACTTTTTGACAAAAGTGATATGGGTGCCAGCAAATATTAGCTACTTTGGGCAGCAAAAAAAGAAGTGGTGGTATTGCAACAACAACAACAACCACTAACTGCAACTATCATTGCAAAAAGGCCATAGCACACAACACATCTTAATGAGGAAGACAGACAACACTCCAATTCCATAGCTAACTCAATGGGCAAAGGAAAAATTCTGCATGCATCCAATCAATGAGAAGAAATGCCTTCCTATAACATAATTGAGAATATGATGAAGGTTCAACATAGATGGTACTTCACCCCAAGCAGGTTAGCTAAGATGAATAAAGGAGCAATAAGTATGCTGGAGATGTGGGGCGAGTGAGGGAGATTTAATGCATATGTTGTGGAATTGTCAGAAAATAAAAGTTTTTTTGGGGGGGGCAATTTATGAGGAACTTAAAAAACTGTTAGGGATCACATTCCCAAAGAAACCAGAATCTTTATTACTAAGTATTATGGATAGAGAAATTCCCAGTAAATCGAGAGAGGTTTTTTTGTACGCCACGGCGGCAGCTCGAATCCTAATAGCCATGAGATGGAAAGAACTGGAACCACCGACTATTGCAGAGTGGCAGTATAAATTACAAGAAATGGTGGAAATGGCACAACTAACTAATAATTTAAAAGGAGGAACAAGACAAAAATTCCAAAGGAATTGGGTGAGATATGCAGAATATGTCGGGAAATACAGCAAGGGTCAGATTGGTTTGCCAGCTTTTAAGTAGGTCCGGATGAAAAAGAAATATAAAATGAGGATAAAAAGGAATTCCATCCGATATAGTAGTGTAATACAAATGAACGGGAAGTTATGTAACTGAGTTGATATACGCTCAGGGGTAAGATCGGAGTATGCTTCGGGGAAGGAGGGGAAGTCGGGTGGGAAGGGAGGGGGTGGGTGAGAGGGGTGGGGGAACTGAACAAATGTAAATATTAGAAATTAATGCAATAATGGAAGTATTGTCTTCTTTCCTGGTTGTATGCTTGTTTCTTGGTAAGAACACCAGTATATGTTGGTCATGTACTGATCACAAATGTTTCTGAGGATAAGCGAATGCACATAATATGAGGGAATTCATAATAGGAAAGGACAAATGGAAGTAAACACAGGAAGACTTAATTTTTGTATTGTTGTATTTTTGTTGTATTCCTCAGCATCCTTCTCAAGCAGGTTTGCTCACAGGTATTCAGACGAAGAAAAAGAGGAACGATGTACAGGTTTTGTGGAGTGAATTCGATTTTTAGTAATTGTTGTATAGATTTGTGGTGTAAAATCTGAATATGAATTGTACACAAAGGAAGAATGAACTGTACATGGAAAAACGAATTAACCAATTAAAAAAAAATAAAAAATAAAAATAAAAAAGAGAAGAAATGCCTTCTGGAAAAGCTAAGTTTATACTTGACAATGGAAGTCCTCAGCCAGGGGCCAGGCAAACTCAACAGGGAGGCATTCAGCAATGTTGGGTTGTAAGATTGCCTTCTCCCCCAGTGGCACTGCCAGGTATCAGTAGACTGGAAACCTCTATGAGAAGGCTTCTTTAAAGAAAAGGTATGGGGGTGGGGAGAGAACGATCCCTTCCTCATTGCCTGCCTGGTCAGTCATCCAGTTTCCTTTGTCCAACTCACCAGGCAAACCACTACAGCAGCAATTCTCATCGAGGAGGGAACATGCTTGTTTCCTCCTCCTGGAGGGTAGGACTCGAACCAATGGCTTCAAGCTGCAATAAAGGAGATTCTGACTAAACATTCAGGAAAACTTTCTGACAGTAAGAGCTGTTCAGCAACTGAACAGACTCCCACAAGAGGTGGTGGAATCTCCTTCCTTGGAGGTTTTTAAACAGAGGTTGGATGGTCATCTGCCATGGATGTTTTAGCTGAGATTCCTGCATTGCAGGAACTTGGACTAAATGACCCCTGGGTCCATTCCAACTCTGAGATTCTGTGATTCTTATTCTAGCTTCAGGCGTGCAGAGGGAGGCCTTTAAAACAATACAATAAAACAATGCTTCATATAGACACAGTCTGTAAGAGTTGTTTGACAGTAGAATGGTCTCCCCAAGGAGGTTGTGCACTCTCCTTCCTCATAGGTTTTTAAGAAGAGGTTGGATGGTCATCTGTCATGGATGCTTTAGCTGAGATTCCTGTATTGCAGAGGGTCAGACTCTTTCTTCTTCTTCTTCTTCTTCTTCTTCTTCTTCTTCTTCTTCTTCTTCTTCTTCTTCCTCCTTGGCAATCCCTCATAGCTGAGTAAGATTGTCTTCCATGAACACGGTCTCAACAGTGCGTCCGTAAGTGACTGTGGAGGTCAATTCTAGATCCACACATCCACACATAGGTTTCTGGGCAGGAGTTGATCATGGTGAGGGTTTATCAAGCATGCCTTCCTCTTATCACGTTTCTCCCTTTCGTCCTCAGTTCGAGTGTCTTCAAAGCTCATGACACCTTTGGTAAAGGCTGCTATCCAATGCGAGCACTCGCCGGCCAGTGTTTCCCAGTTGTCGGTGTTTATACTACTTTTTTTTTACATTTGCCTTGAGAGAGTTTTTGAACCTCTGATGTTACTCTGATGGAAATATAGACTTTAAATCACCAGATTAAAAAAAAAACACACAGTCATGTTTATTCACAAAATGCTAGCACTAACGTTACGTGCTGCTTTCCATTTTTCAGCACGGTTAATATTTTGCCATAGGGCTTGTCCACACTTCATAGGTCCATCAGTAGAGCATGAGACTCTTAATCTCAGGGTTGTGAGTTTGATCTCCATGTTGGGCAAAAGATTCCTGCATTGCAGGGGGTTGGACTAGATGACCCTTGGGATCCCTTCCAACTCTAAGATTCTATGATGCTATGATTCATAGGGCCTTTGTGCATTGCTATACACATAGTAAAGCCCCAATCAGTCACACCCAGCCTTCTCAGTTCTCTGGACCCAAATGGTACTCTGGTACGCTGACCTTACATGTGATTTCCACGAATGAATTCACATCCAAGTAGTGCTTAGGTTAACGGCTCCTCCATCTTCCTGTGTGATTCACCTTTTGCCAGTAGAATGTTCAAGAGGTAACTAGCTGAAATGTTTCAACTCTTGTTCCCCTCTTAATACTCCGCGGCCATCGGATTTCGCACACACACTCCATAAATAATTCAACCTGTACAATCATCTTCCATATTGATTCTGCGTCACACACACGAAAGGTTAATAAATGAACAGAGAAGAAATTGCTCGGCCCCCCTTTGCTGAGCTTAAGCCCTGTTTCAGTATCTAAAAAAAGTTGCTGGAAACATGGCCAAAAATGACAACATATTATCTGTATTTATCTATCTATATGAGTGTAAGTCACAAGAAAACCTAAACCAGATTTTCTTCGATCTTCACACCCAAGCCATCAACTTCTCATTGCTCTTTGTCAGTTCTGTACTGAATGGTGACTCACACCAGATGGCAGAAAGCACAGCTTTTAAGTGGTGTTAATACGTGCTAAAGAAGGTCCCAGGAAACTAAACCCATTTCATAAAAAGTCTTGAAAATGTTACTTTACTTTTCTATCATGACTATACACTAGAGTTTTGCAAATTGTTAGTTCTCTCATGTATATTTTTCCTCGTTCCTCGTTCTTATATTGCAGTCAAAAATTATTATTCAGACTTTACATGCCAAGAGATGATTCTTTGCACTGTCCAGACTTTCCTCATCCCAGCCCTGGAGGAGCCAACAACTATAAAATAAGGCAAGGACCCAGCCAACCAGCTCCTATAGAGAGACAGGGCTTGCTTAGATCCAGTGAACATATACAGTGGTACCTTGGTTCTCAAATGCCTTGGTTTTCAAACACCTTGGTTCCCAAACACAGAAAACCCAGAAGTAAGTTTTCAAAAGTTTTTCAGAAGCCACCCCTTGGTTTTCAAACATTTTGGAAGTCAAACGGATTTCCGGAATGGATTAAGTTCGAGAACCAAGGTACCATTGTATTTGGCGCTTTTGTTTTTGCTATTTATTTTGCGTGTTGTTGTTGTTGTTGTTGTTTTTGAGGCTTTTTCAGTTAATTTGTTTTTGTGACTGTGTTACAAAACTGGTTGACAGATTGTGTGACTGCAGATATGGCTAAAAGCCCCCCTTCCAAACCATGACTATCATCAGTGCAGGTAAGAAAAAAATAATACTTTTATTTTTTATCATTTACAATACTGTCCTATTTATGTTATAGCACAGTACATTGATTATTGCTTTCATTTTATGGATCAATGCTCTCGTTAGATAGTAAAATTCATGTTAAATTGCTGTTTTAGGGGTTGTTTTTAAAAGTCTGGAACGGATTAATCCATTTTGCATTACTTTCTATGGGAAAGCGGGCCTTGGTTTTGGAATGGACTTCCGGAACGGATTAAGTTTGAGAACCAAGGTACCACTGATCTAAGCCAGGCATAGGCAACCTTGGCTCTCCATATGTTTTGAAACTACAACTCCCATGATACCTAGCTAACAGGGCCAGTGGTCAGGGATGGTGGGAATTGTAGTCCCAAAACATCTGGAGAGCCAAGGTTGCCTATGCCTGATCTAAGCTCTTGCAGAGACCACAGCTTGGATAGCTGCTTCAGCAGAACCCTGTGAACTGTCCAAGGTCCTGCAAGTGCTCCTGACTCAGAGGACCCATTTGACCTCTTGGCTACTGCCAACATTTGACCTCTCACAGAAAAGGACAGTGAACAGGTGTACTACCAAAAGGAAGGTGTACTACCAAAAGGGTTTGGGCGCTCTGGGACTTGGCCATGGGCCTCTTGCTGAAGCCTGGGCCTTAGCAGATGTCCAACGACAAGCCCTAACACTACTTTTATCATCTTCATCCCCCCCCCCCGCTTTGTAACATGTTATCAAGGGAGATGAGGAGATGTAAAGCTGCTGTTTTCAGTTACAGCCACATGTTTCAGGTAGCACCTAGTTATTGCAATATTATGCAAACCATTGCAGTACAGCACTTACTAAAGGATCATCTGTGTTCACCAATACTCCTATGGTCTTTATCCAACCCAAGTTAGAATGTTGACGACTGTCAAATTTATAAAGATGTCTTAAAATAACTGTTGGGCTATGGGAAAATCCCTCAAAGACAGAGGTCAACTGTACAGTAGCTGTATAGTAGATCCAGACATTATCTGTTGGGACTCGTAAGACAAGCTACTCAAGGGCTTGGTGACAAATTGCATGTGTCTTTTCCTGAAAGATACAAAACCCAATATGACCAGAATCTCTTGAGTTCATTACAGGAATAAATGTTAGAGTTATACAGACCAAGCATCTCAAACACAGCACTAAGGAAATCACCAATCGACTGCTCCCGTTTTGTTCTGGACTTCAGATAAAGTTGTAATCTTTGAACTGGAATAAAAGCCTCCTTAGCTTCTTAAGAAATATCGTCCACAAAATATGCAATCCAGCACATAGAACACTTGGAACCGAACAGAAAAACAGAATGAACCAGCTTAAATACATGCATCTTACCTTCCTTTTCAGCCCTGAAGACAAATACCCTGTGCGCTGTAACAACTTCAAGTTTGTTGTCCCCATGGGCTCTGACTGTAGACATAGCAGAGAGGAGGATTATTCCCTTAGAGTACACTTCCTGTATCAAATGCAATAAAAAGAGTCTATGAAGGTACAAGTTAGTCTCACTTGAAAAGCCCCATTTGAACTAATGGCACCAATGGCAAAGTGTAATTTTGATACAGCCTGCAAAAAGGAGAGTCTCCAATCACAATCAGTCTAGCCCACTTCATGGTGTTGCTCCTCATGTGCTGTACCTACACACGAGTAGGCCACACCAACAGGTTCCACCAGCTGATGTCATCCCATCCAGCGTAAATGTCTGCAGAGAGGGAATCTTTGTGTACAGAGGGACACACACTAAGTCTCCCTCCTTGGAGATGTTCACACTGTATGTGTGGATGCCAGGGGTTTGGGTTAGTTTACCTTGCCCCGTTCCCTACTCATTCATGCTACAATGTGCATGGAACACTTCTGAAGCAGCTTCTATGTGCCTTAAATGTCCAAACAAGCTACTGATGTTGTACAGCAGAGGAGATGAGCTCAAAGTGCAGTAGAAAAATTGCAGCAGAATGGCTGTTTTGTCTTACGGTGAAAGTAGTTGCATGAGCAGAGCTAGCAGCCTGAACTCAACATTTCCTACCAGCAATAACAGCAACCGTTATGTATGTGGGGGTTATTGTACACTACATGTACTTTGTTATTTTTCTCAGGGTAAAATTGGTTGCCATACATGAAGCATCATTGCTGTGTATTTCACCATAGTAGACTAGCTTGATTATAAAATTTCTGGCAGCTCTCCTTCCAGAAATTATGTACTGGTGTCTGCAGGCATCTACTGTCTAGATTTGGTACTGCTGCTGCATTACAGTCACAGTGAAAATATCCAGCACAGGTATGTGTAAGCTACTGAAGATTCCACAATCTCTCCCCTTCCCAGTTTTGAAATGCATCCTTTAATCAAAATTTTTAAAAAATGACACACACACAAATACACCCCCCCCTAAAATCACATCAGTGTCTCAACTGCTACAGAACAATGCTTTCAACTAGTCTTTAAAATGAAACCGTAAGAGAGGTTCCTTTTCCAACATGTGAATAACTAAGAATGAGACTGTTACAATTATTAGTAGGGCAAAAAATCCTTCAGCCCAGGATTGCATTTTAGTGCTATTTTTATAGTATTTTTTAAAATAACTGTGTGTGTTATTGTAAGCTAGCATCTGGAGTCTCCCCAAGAGGATGGGTATAAATGTTTAAAATGAACAAAAAATGTAGGTTTATGGGGCTGCCACCCACTATGGCAGAGGTGGGGAACCTCAAACCCAAGCGCGAAATGTGACCCTCCAGACCTCTCTAGTCAGCCCTCCAAACTTTCCCCAGTCCTGCTCCTTGACTTGCATGGACAGAGGGAGGTGTGTGTAGAAGCCTCTGTCCTTTGTGTGGCTGGAGTATATTATGGCCTAGTCTACTGAAGTTGAAAGTCATCTCTTTGGCCGCATTCACTTTGGCCAGTGCTCACACACCACTGCAATACAGCCTCCCCCAAAGTTGCCCATTAAGAAGTGCATCCCTTGGGCTGTAAAGGGTTTCCCACTGCTGTGTTATGGCAACTGCTTCTTTCGTCCTTCAGTGCATATTTAGCAGAATTGGACGGTGTGCAACATTCCCCTAAGTTTGTACAACCAGTAAGATACAACTAAGTACATTCGTACTTTGGATCTCAAACGCCTTGGCTTCCGAACAAATCGGCTCCTGAACGATCGAAACCCGGAAGTGAGTGTTCTATTTTCAAACACTCTTTTGGAAGCCGAATGTCCGATGGGGCTTCCACGGCTTCCGATTGGCTGCAGGAGCTTCCTGCAGCCAATCAGAAGCCGCGCTTTGGTTTCCAACTGTTTTGGAAGTCGAACGGACTTCAGGAATGGATTCTCTTTGACTTCCAAGGTATGACTATACACACTAACAGATCTAACCGAGTACATATTATCTGACCAGTGCAAACTTACCTTGTCATTATTGTAATAAGAAATGCTGTCACCGTCAAATTTTACCCAGCGCTTCTGAAACACATGTTTTCTGCATGCAAATCAAGAAAAAGAAAAAAAAGTTATTTGAGGAGCTGGAACACCAAAGGTACAGATTAATCATCATCATCATTTTATTTGTATGCCGCCTTTCCATCGTTAAAACCATGTTCAAGGAGGCTTACAACATTAAAAGATTTACATAATTACAAACATAAAAAGGCATAAAAATAAAACACATCATAAAGTACACAACCAAATCGAAACAATTTCCACGTAAATCATAAGAAGATATAAAAATAAAGATACAAAAAAAATTTTTTAAGGGCTATCTAAGGTATCTAACTGTTGGAGATGCAATAGGGATAATGCTTCTCTAAAACATATGCATTTTCATTGTCCTATATTGAAAGAGTTTTTGGCAGAAGGTACCTGAAACCATCAACAGAACTATACGGAACAACCTTACCTTTACAGAGCAAAATATCCCCTTGAATTATATACCCCGCACATGGAACCTTACAAAAGGACAATGCGAGTGGACTCTCCATGCCCTTACCACAGCAAAAAGACTGATACTGATCAATTGGAAAAATTAAAATGCATCTCCCTTCTATGATTGGATTGAACACTTATACAAACTCACAACATATGAACAACTTGCATATAAACACAGACTTGCCATGGACAAATTCAATGATATTTGGAATCCATTCTTACAAATACTGTAATAGGTCAAGATCCGGTGAAGTACAATAGCAACTTTGTTAAATATACACTTTGGGGTTTCCCCCCCTCCCCCCTTTGTTTTTCCTTCTGCACGGGTTCTGTTTCTCTTTTTCCTTTTCAATTTTTTGTTTGCGTCTCACCATGTTTGGTACACATATCGTTATGCACTTTTTGAACTTTCAATAAAGATGTTGAAAAAAAAGAATTAATATCAATAACAACAATCAGCTGCAATCCTTTGGACACTGCTGCCCACTGTCCACAGTGGGA
Organism: Darevskia mixta; assembly: GCA_034641385.1. Lineage (NCBI taxonomy): Eukaryota > Metazoa > Chordata > Lepidosauria > Squamata > Lacertidae > Darevskia > Darevskia mixta. The sequence continues at coordinate 11,881,031 of JAWWNH010000042.1, read as the reverse complement.
CATATTTCTGAATAAGCATGAAGTGGAGTCTGCTGATAGGCTGAAATCCTAGCCCCAGTTACTTGGGATCATACCCCACTGGATTTATTTCTGAGGAGACATGGTTAAGGTTGTGCTGTTTGTCTACCATTTCTTACAAAGCTATTGCTGCCCATTAACCTCTCAGCCTATTCAGAAGACAAAAAGGAGAGCAAGCAGGGCCAGTCACCTACTGTTTACTTGTTACAAAGTCCCATTACAAAAGAAACATTCTCAAAGTTAAAGATGACATACCCCTGAGGAGACAACTTATCCAGCCATCCTTCTTTAGCCTTCTTTCCTGCAGCACCGTAAAAGCAAGCATAGGGTGATATGGAGTCTTTGGGGCTACTGGCCAATTCATCAACAACGCCATGGTGGGAAGAATATGTCTGCTCCTTAGCACTGAGGTCGAGCTTCCCACGTCTGAGCCTTTTTGATGTTTTATATTTTCCTTTCCGTGTATATCGAGCATATTCTTTCACTGAAGAGTATTCCGATTCCCCAGCAAATCTGTTTGGCGGTACAAACGTATCCTCCTGGGGTACTAATTCATTGTTCGCCACATCTTCAGCGGTTTTCTGTTTCTGATTATTGAGAGTACTGAAAGCAAACACACAAAGTAAGGCTACTTCAGACAATCAATCTTCCTCTTTTGCCACAGGGCGTTGCAATTTAATTCGGAACAACAAGCATATGAAAACAACAAAGCATCCCACATAAATGTCGTAAAGAGACCTGCTGAAGTCCGCCGTGCTTTTGAAAGATAAAGAGAAGCCTTTTTTCAGGCTGAGGGCTAAACTCCAGAGCCAGAGGAACAAGTGACCACAACACTTTTGTCAGTGGGCTGGTTTCAACACACACACATGCCTCTATCCAGGCAAACAATGTCACATTTCCAATAAACATTCCAGCTAGGCAAAAACACTCAAAGGGGGGGGGGGTACAAAGCAGAACTGGCAAGGGGTGTCAACTGGGGAGGGGAGTTGTGGTTGGAGAGATAGGTTAGCCTGGGAAGACTCCACATTACAACTGTAATGGATGGTGCCTCCAGCTGAAATATATAGGCAGTGCCATGCAAATATGTTTTCTCCTGTAGGTAAAAGGGTAAAGGTAAAGGACTCCTGGATGGTTGAGTCCAGTCAAAGACGACTATGGGGTTGTGGCGCTCATCTTGCTTTCAGGTCAAGGGAGCCAGCGTTTGTCCACATACAGCTTTCTGGGTCATGTGGCCAGCATGACTAAACCGCTTCTGGTGCAACAGAAAACCGTGACAGAAACCAGAGCTCACGGAAACGCCGTTTACCTTCCTGCCACAGCAGTACCTATTTATCTACTTGCACTGGCGTGCTTTCTACCTGCTAGGTTGGCAGGAGCTGGGACACAGCAACGAGAGCTCACTCCATCGCAGGGATTCGAACTGCCAACCTTCAGATTGGCAAGCCCAAGCAGATCGGTGTTTTAGACAACAGCGCCACTCGTGTCCTGTAGGAGCAGCTACCCACCACCACCCAGACCAAACTGGAAGTAGTAGACAAGCCTTGAAGCCCAACTGGAGCTATAAAACAAACCCCAGGCTACTCTGAGATACCTACAGGGTTGTACAATCAATTTTAGGCAAAAATAGGAACTGGGATGACAGGGCGGGGGAGGAAAAAAAGAGGACAGGATGGGGGTGGCCATTTTTTTTTGCTCAGGTCTATGATTCTACATCCCTGCTATGTGTTGTATTTAGAACTTTGGCAACCAATTGTTGGTCTCTGCTGTCTAATATAATGTCTAATGTTTTAAGATTACGTAAGGTTTTATTTTTATATCGTTTTATATATTGTTGCTTTTCAAACGAAGGTCAGTCTAGAAAGAAACCGCTACGAATACATCAGGGGTGCTGCTAAACAGTTCCACTAGTGCAAGTACTTTTGGCTGTGCAGTGGAATTTTTTCTCCCTCTTCCCTTTCTGCGAACCCCCTAACTATATTCTGTGGGGTTCTCCCAACCCTCTGGAGCAGATTTAGGGGGCACACAAGGAAAAGAAGTTCCTTTGTAGAGTGAAAAGTGCTTGGGCTAGCAGAGTTGTTTAGTTGGATAGCTCCCAATGATAATAAATACAGGGTCTATTTTATGGGTGGTCGTACCAGTGACTGCTATCATGGATTATCAACATGCGTTTTTAAAACCCTATTTACTACTATTTTGAACCCAAGAAAATGATGAAAGTAATAACGTCAAGTGAATGTTACTTTTCTCCAGTTTCCATCTTGTAAACACTTAGATCTGCTCCTAAGCATATTTACTGTAACATAAGCCCCACAGAATTCGGTGGAAACTACATCCTAGTATGTGTGCTCGGGAGGACAGGCACTTTGTACAGGGAAACGGGGGAAAGACAGTCAAAGATATTAGTATTTCCAATGGGAGGATATTAATCTGAAATATACAACTAGCAGAGTTCTGGAGAGCCAGTCTTTCTCGCGGCACAATTTTCCTCTGGCCATTCCATTATTAAAGATGTGTGCCTTGGGCCATTTTATCCCTGCTTCGCTAGGCACATCTTAAAGAGGCAAACAGAAAATAATAATAATATATGAAATAGCCCTAATCCTCACTTCCACACCAGGTTTACCAGCTCAGAGATGCCTTCCTTGGCTGGTAGTGATTCCCTAGAGCAGCGTTACCCAAAGTGGGTGATACTGCCCTCTGGGGGGGGGCACTGCAATGATCGGGGGGCGGTAGTATCCTCAGGTGCAATTGGAAGATATTGAATAAAAATATGGGGGTGTTGGAAACAAGAAGAAAGATAAGAAAATGGGTGTCACCCAGACCCAGGAAGTGGATCGCAGCTTGCCTGTGCACCAGGCTCATCCTTCTCATTCGTATTATTTTTAATGTTATCCTTCGTGATCTTAATTTTCTGTATGTAATGCAAATGTTACTACAGTTGAGCTTAATAAATAATTTTACAACTTCAAGCTTCAAGGCGTCTTATTTACAACAACATCTTTCTTTACTAGTGTGGTGTAGAGCCAGTGTGGTGTAGTGGTTAAGAGCAGTGGACTCGTAATCTGGTGAACCAGGTTCGCTTCTCCGCTCCTCCACATGCAGCTGCTGGGTGACCTTGGGCTAGTCACACTTCTCTGAAGTCTCTCAGCCCCCCTCACCTCACAGAGTGTTTGTTGTGGGGGAGGGAGGGAAAGGAGATTGTTAGCCGCTTTGAGACTCCTTCGGGTAGTGATAAAGCGGGATATCAAATCCAAACTCTTATTCTTCTTCTTTACTATGGAAATATAGCTACATAAAATAACACAGATTTGTCACTGCATGTTTCTGTTTCCAGGGGGCGCTGGGCAATTATTATTATTTTCTGAAAAGGGGGCAGTAGGCCAAATCAAGTTGGAGCACCTATGCAGCTGAACACCTTTGATCATTGTCAGCTTCTTATGTAAAATCAGGCCTCCACTTTAGCACAAAGAATGGAAAAAACTGTGATTTCTGAAAGAACTCTAGAAGAAGAGAGCAGCAGCAGCAGCACCACCACAGGAGTGTGCGAGAACCAGACCATGTTGGCTTCCTGTGGCTATTCCCATACAAGACAAAAAGACATTCATCAAAATAGTGATAAAAATTAATGTATACAAGTTGCAAACATGATGCAATTTTCAGTATTAAAAAACAACAACCCACGAAATCCTGATTCTGATACACATGTTCTAATTCCAAGCATTTAAATCAAGAGAGGGATGGGTGATGTTTAACCAAAAGTTATAATCCAGTACCGTGTTTTGTTCAGAGGGCTTTCCCTGTGCTTGTTTTCATCATCTCTGTTCTCTTCTGGTGTACTTGAAAGTTCTTTGACGTAGTTTTCCTGCAAATAGAGATTCCAAAGCTGAATAGTTAAATGGGTAATTTTTGGAGAGCTAAAAGGCTTTCAGTTGCATCCAGAGATGTCCATGCACAAGCAGAAGAGACTTCCAGTAACTCAACAAGATTCCTTCCTTCCTTCCTTCCTTCCTTCCTTCCTTCCTTCCGTCCGTCCGTCCTTCCTTCCTGTACCCTCAAAATCTGCTTCTAACGGACTTTCCAAGGAATATATTTTTGCGAGAAGGATAAAATGCTTCAAGGAAGGGGAGAGGAGTGCAAGGTGAAGTCCACTCATGCCACATTGGATTCCACCCTTTAAAATCATTGCCCAAATTTTCATGTTATATCTATCCACCAGTCTTATTTTGGGTAGATATCTATGTAAAATGAGCTTTCTGATATATACATGTCAGATTCGCTTAACAGTTGCTCATGAGTAAAAACCAAGTCCGTCTTGTCTTTCAACTATTTTATTGTGCAAGTATGTACAGTGCGGAGCTATCCTAAAACATGACCACCTAGTCGCTAGCAGAATCCGGAAGTGCCCCCCTCCTGTTGCGGCGCCAACACCAGAGTCTTGGCACCCTAAAGTGCTGCCTCCTTTCTCCCCTGACCCTTCTGCGTAAAGCAGGTGCCGGAAACGGTGTCTCCCCCTCAGAGTGGGTCTGCTGAGTGGTGCTGGGTCTCTCTGCATCATCCTGGAGACCTCTTTCCACCTGGCTCCTTCCTGGTAACTCCTCCTCCCCCGGGGAGGAGCTGGCAGACTCACTGGGAGAAGTGTCGGTCGACAACAGAGGCTACATCCAGTTTCTATCCCATGAAACACAAACAGGGGGCAGGCAGGTGTGGTCCTGAATGGGTAACTGTGCCCCTGAATGACCAGGTGCAGCCTGGGAGTCATTTTGGACTCACTGCTGTCCATGGAGGCACAGGTTAGTTCTGCATCCAGGACAGCTGTCTAACAGCTCCATCTGGCCTAGACCCTACCTGCCCGCAGATTGTCTCACTAGAGTGGTGCATGCTCTAGTTATCTCCCGCTTGGACAACTGCAATGAGCTCTGCGTGGGGCTACCTTTGAAGGTGACCTGGAAGCTACAACTAATCCAGAATGTGGCAGCTAGACTGGGGACTGGGAGTGGCCGCCGAGACCATATAACACCGGTCCTGAAAGACCTTCATTGGCTCCCAATATGTTTCCAAGCACAATTTAAAGTGTTGTTGCTGACCTTTAACGCTCTAAACGGCCTCGGCCCAGTATGCCTGAAGAAACATCTCCACCCCCATCATTCAGCCCGGACACTGAGGTCCAGCTCTGAGGGCCTTCTGGCAGTTCCCTCCCTGTGAGAAGTGAAGCTACAGGGAACCAGGCAGAGGGCCTTCTCGGTAGTGGTGCCTGCCTTGTGGAATGCCCTCCGATCAGATGTCAAGGAAATAAACAACTATCTGACTTTTGGAAGACATAATTATTATTATTATTATTATTATTATTATTATTATTATTATTATTATTATTTATTATACCCCACCCATCTGGCTGGGTTTCCCCAGCCACCCCGGGGCAGCTTCCAACAGAATATTAAAATACAATAATCTATTAAACATTAAAAGCCTCCCTAAACGCTCTTTCAGATATACTGGACCAAGGCTAATTCTACACATCCAAGTGCAGGGATTTTGAGATTGCGTCAGACGAGGCAGCAAACCTCTGAGGGATATTTCCAAAACCAGTCTGTAATAAAGCCAACATGATGTCCTCCAGATGTTGATGAGCTATAACTCCCACCATCTCTGACCACTGGCAATGCCAGCTAATGGGAACTGTAGTCCAACAAGATCTGGAAGGCACCACATTGGCTAACCCTATAATAAAAGGGTGAGAGGGTTTGCACTTCCAAACAGAAGGAGGGGGAATTAAAACAACCAAACTGGGCAAATCCTATCTCAAGTAATGCTTTAGAACCCGTAAATTGACCACTTTAAAGGGCAGCATGTTAAACAAGAGGCTTTTTGTGACTGTCAGCCTTGAGGTGGGGAGTATCATTGCTCGCTGATGACTTCTTTCTTGGTTGAAATCACAGCCCAGTATCGCTAACATCCAAGCTCATTTTTCAGCACAGATTTAAGTTCCAACTGATGCACCTTCCTCCTTCAATTCCCCAGTGTCTCATTAATATGTTTCTCCAGGCATCCCTCCGATAAACTAAAACCTTCTGTTCTCCATGTCTGACCCAATATCCTTCTTCAGTCTTACATCTAACCACACGGAAAACCTGTCTGTGAATAGCGCTGTCTCTTGTCTGCAATGCCATCTTAGTTTCCTATCATTTTCCTTGTCATTAATCCTGCAAATGAAACTTGCATAAAGTGATGACTGCATGGGATCTGGGTTTTATGCAAACGCAACAAGGCATCTATTTATTCTTAATATATGTTTAGGAATACAGTAGAAAACATCAACATTCAGTGGATATCTTTATCCTTGCTGGGCTGAAACAAGAAGTGAAGGCTAGCCCCAAGAGCAACATGTACCCAGACTGACAAGACAGTAGCTCCACAGAAGCAAATGAAACCCTATGTCACCTGATCCCTACTGAAGCAGTAGCTGCCATGCCACCCTCTGACCACCCACAATGCTGGCATCACAGCACAGCAAAGAGCAGCTTCCTTCCCCAGTAGGTAGATTTTGTTGTAGATCAGTCTCCTCCAATCTTTGTTTGATGGCCAATTTAGCTGTCCTTAAGTCTGAATTTAGTAATTCCGATGGGGAGATTCCATATGACAGCATTTTGGAGTGGATTTTTTTTGAGTAGGTAGAGTAAGGCACCCAGAAGCTGTTGCTACAGTTCCCAGTTCAAAAACCCTGGCATCCTAAATGCATGCATCATTTCTTAGCTGAATTAAACAGAGTACAAATTGCCCATTTCGACCATAGCTGATTTTCTGTTATCTTCTTCTTCCCCTATCTTAATAAGTTCAGTCTTCTAGATTGTTCCATATAAACAAAGTCAGTCTCTTTTAACTCTGTGGGCCTCCTAATAAGTAATGCAATTTATAAGTCAACTCCTAGCATTCCACTCCTTTCTCCCAATATTTTGTCACACTCTTATGTTACCAAGAAAAAGAACACAGGCCGGGACTAGATGGATGTTTGGTAAACAGCCTCGGCCCAGTATCCCTGAAGGAGCGTCTCCATCCCCATTGTACAGCCCGGACACTGGGATCCAGCACCAAGGGCCTTCTGGCAGTTCCCTCCCTGTGAGAAGTGAGGTTACAGGGAACCAGGCAGAGGGCCTCCTTGGTAGTGGGGCCCACCCTGTGGAACGCCCTTCTATCAGATGTCAAGGAAATAATCCACTATCTGACTTTTAGAAGACATTGGAAAGCAGCCCTGTTTAGGGAAGTTTTTTTGTTTGATCTTTTATCACTTTTATTATAATTATTATTAATATTCTGTTGGGAGCCACCCAGGGTGGCTGGGGAAACCCAGCCAGATGGGCTGGGTATAAATTATTATTATTATTATTATTATTATTATTATTATTATTATTATTAATGAGAAAGCTTAACACTAACTCCAGCAGTGTTCATGCACGAGCCCCTTTACTTTATTCCATAACAGTGAATGGGCTATCATCACTAACATTTGTTGCCAAAAATGAAGTACTGCACTTGACAAAATCTGTTCTGGGTGGCCCAGATGATGATGATGATTTCATTATTTATTGAATTTATATACCGCCCTACACCCAGAGGTCTCAGGGCGGTTCGCAGATCTCACTAACAGGAGTTCCTACAGGGCATGTAATGTGTTTTTATTATCTGCACCCCATCCCATTATAACAAAAGAAATTTTGCTAGTAAATGACAACTCACTGTGTCTTCTGGGCAGCTGATAAGGAAGGTTTCCCCATATGGAGAGATGGGAGGTGGCTTTTCATCTGAGTCTCCTTTAAAAGAAAATAGGGGTTGCTTCAAATAGGCATACAGAATTGCTCAATTTCTCTAACATGATAACCTTGCACATGCTCTCCCAAGATAAATGCATGTACTCTATGAAGAGAAGAGCATGGAGTTGCTATGAAGTAGTACCTGTGATGGGTAATTCCCTCTTGATGATACTTTCCAAGAATAGCTCATGTGGTGCCTTTCAGATGCTGTAGACTACAAGTATCATCACCTCTGACCATTGGTCATGCTGGCTGGGGCTGATGAAAGATGTGACACAAAACATCTGGAAGGCAACACATTTGCTAGTCTAAAGGCAACCAATAAATTGATGCATGCATGCAACTCCTAAAAAGATTGTCATACAAAACTGTTCAGGTTTTTTACATTTCCTATTATCAACCATCAACTCTTTATTTAAAGCTGACGTAAACACCATCAGTGTACCAATGATACCAATTTAAGCAGGTGGTACTTCAAGCCCTTGATCCAGTATTAAGCTATACAAGTCCCCTTCAATATACACGTTTAAGAAAATAATATGGGTACCCTAAGCTAATCCCATTTAACATTCATTTCACTAGAACCTGCTTCTAAGTAAGCCTCAGGGCTGCTGCCAATATTAATTAAAACTTCTGCAAAGGTTCATGTTTAAACTCAGTGCCTCCACTTTCTCAGAAACCTGTTTGTACTATTCAGCACATTTTTATTACACTCTTGCGAGGCACATAGCACAGTCTAAGGTTGCCTGTTTTTTTTTGTTGTTGTTGTTTGTTTTTTTAAGAAGAGTATCACAATGTGGTATCAAGGAATTGTTCCCCAGATTACCACTGTTTAGGATGGGAATACTGTTGCTAATGTAGCCTGTATGACACACCACACAAGGTTGGGAGAACCACACAGTTTGGAAAAGTACAAAAAATAGAGGGGGAAATCTAAAAAGGGAGAAGAACACCCAAATAGCCCAATGCTATTTGGGGGGACATGGCAGAAAGACATGGAAATCCAAGTGGGAAAGGAATGGAATGGAGTAATGTAGACGAAGATCTGGGTAGCTGACTGAAACACCAGTAAGGGTGCATGTGATGAACTACTATATTCTAATTTAGACTGGGCATATGGGAATCTGGACCCCTAAAGAGGAATCCTATGTGGAATCAACAGCCTTGATTTTATTTCCAATCCACTTTCCAAGTTAAATATCTTATTTTGCAGTAGCCAACTGGCTAGCTCTCTTGTAAAGGAAATGCAAACCCATCATAAAGGTGAACCATTGTGAAAAAGTATATTTATGATTAGTTTCCTTGACCTTTCACATCACTGATGGAGCTTCTTGCTTGTTTGGTCCAAGCTACGCTCTTTACTTAGAAAAAAACCCTGCTTCTACTCATGATAGATTCCATAAATGTGGGCTAGAGCGCCGGTACCTTTGCTTCTTTGAAATCATGCAAGTAAGGTGATCATCATCTTTTCCAAAAGGAACTCTACATCTGCTCTGAAATCCAAGACTCCACAGTACAACAGACCGTGAGTTTATCAGTTCTAAAGCCCACATCTCCAAAGGGTCCATTTGTGGGTCATTGAAACAAGAACGCAGTAATGGCTTCCCAGTGGCGAAATAACTTGAACCTGTTGACCTAGGATTCCAAAGATGTGCTACGTCGCTGTGAGAATGTTATGAAAATGCACCCTTTGTATTTAAATGAAGAGCACCTGTCCCTATTTAATCAATAGTTCCATTACAAACTTTTCTTCTCAACATCTTCTTAACATCTGCATAATCTCAGGGTCGTGGGTTCAAGCCCTGTGTTGGACCAGATGACCCTTGTGGTCCCTTCCAGTTTCTACAATTCTATAATTCTATGATTCTTCCTAACATCATGTTGAGTGAATGAAGCTGAAGCTTTCCAGTCATTACTATTTCCATTCAGAAAGCTGTGGATGCAAACTTTAAAAAGAATCGAAAGGAAGATCAAAAAACAAAACAAAACCCACTGCCTTCAAAGTCCTCTCATTGTTTCCAGGGTGTAATGGGGTGGGAGGGGAGGGAAAGTTGATTCGTGGTTTTTAAATGCCTAGAGCTGACAGCAGGGTTATTTTGCAGAGCACAAAATGTGCCTGAACATGTCCAGGTTAAGTCTTATATATGAGCAGGCAGAGTTCACTTCAAGCAGTTGTTTAGCCATCTTTGGGGGGGGGGAGCTGGAACGCTATTAACTCTCCTTAATCCTTTGCCCTCAGGGAGAGTGTCAGCTATTCAATTAAACACCAGAGCAAGGATTCAAACAGGATTCAAGGATTCAACCAGCCATGTGACTAGTTCCGCACACCCAAGACTTCCCTTTGAAAAGCAGGAAGAGTCTAAAAAACAAAACAGAGTGTCCTATGGAATAGGAAGGTTAAAGAATAAATGTTTGTAGGGGTGTGAGAGGGTGAACGAGGTGGGGGAGCTTTGATCCTATGGGAGGGCCAACCGTGGTAATCATTCTCTCAGTCTGGGCTCAGGAACCCTCCTGACTTTAAACAGCATTTTCCGATTGATGAGAATATATCCCTGCTGCTCTTGTTGTTTTGTCATTTTCACTGTGAAATTTAGCTTTGATCTTGTATTATTTGGATAGCTGGTTTAACACCGGAACATTTCGTAGGTGCAGTCCTCTGTGCACCTTGGACTGAGGACTGTGGAGAATGCTAAGGAGTGGGGAAATGAGCCAAGAGAAACCCCTCTTTCTCTCTGTCTCCTTTCATTCACACACACACACATACCAATTGAAACACATCTCAGTTCAAAATTTGATAAAAGAAACATATTCTAAAAGACCAGAACTCTACCTATTAGGAATTACGAATAGACCATTCCCAAAAAATAAATTAAATTTATTTTTATATGCATCATCAGCAGCTAGAATGATTGTAGCCAAACATTGGAAGGAGGACTGTATACCAACTAAGGATGAATGGTTAATGAAAATATGTGAATACCTACAATTGGCAAAACTAACAAACATAGTAAGACATGAACCAAAAGATACAGTTCAAACCCAATGGGAAAATTTAAATGATTATCTGAATAGATGGAATTTTAAAGTAAATTTTTGGTTATGCTTGGAATGATATGAATTACAAATAATGGATAAAGATTAAGGGACATATAAGGGATATGATAATTGAAATGTGATAAACTGAAAAAAAATAACAGATGATTTAACTAATTTTACTTAGGAAATGTAACGAACTGTGGTGGAAGTTAAACTTTCTTTTTCTTTTACTTTATCTATTTGAAGCTTTTATATCATATTTATATTTTTTTTTCTCCTGTGTGTTTTTTTGTTTGTTTGTTGGTTTTTTGTTTTTCTCTTTCTTTTTGTATGGTAGGTATGTTGTGCATGTATAGTGTATGTATAGTATTCGATGTTTCGAGTGTACTTGATGTATTCTATGTATGTTTTCTTATGTGTGTATATTTGAATAAATTCTTTAAAAAAAAAATGAAACACATCTCAGTTTTTCCTCCGTTAAACACACGTCCTTTTGTCCCATCTAGTCACAGTCCAAGAGGTTCTTTATAATAGATTCTCATTCGGTTTTGAAAACCTCAACACATTAACTTCAAATTCAATATTCTTGCAAAATGAACAAGGTGATATCCCACCCTTACCTCTGTGGTGTTTTCATTTCCACCCATATTCTGCTGCTTTATATGTCAAACTATATCTAATACCTATTTCCTCCATTACATTTATTGTCATCCTCAATCCGCTGCTCATAATTCAAATCATGCCTGTGATTTCATTTGACTACACAAATTATTCCTTTTTGGTCCCGTTGCTTTGCACAGGAAAAGCCACTGTTTACAAGTGTTCATTGGATTTTCTGCAGGTAAACAACAGGTTTTCCCAGAGAAAGTGGTGGGATATTTTTTTTAAAAAGACCTCTTGGATCTGTGACTAGAAATCAAGGGATAAACAGAAGAAATCATGGGGCAAACAGAATGAGCCCCAAGTTTGCTCCTTCGCTCTGCCCTGCCTGCACTACACTTTACTTTAATTTGTGGTGACAATATTATGACCTGCATGTTTAAAATGTCAGCTGCTCAGAAGAAGTTTGAAGCAACGTTTTCTCCTGAAACTAGTTCCAGAAGCAAGCCCTGACTGGAGAAAAATAGGATGAAGAAGAAGCTTTGAGAAGAGAAACTGGGGGCTTCCGGTCGGCGCGCCGGAGGGAGAAGGTCGGGGGAAATGTCGCTCTTGACATTCCCCGACCCGACCGGCTCAAAGGGGAGCTTGCGACGGCGACGCAACCCCCAAAACTCCCGGGAGGGTTGTCCCGGGACCTAAGGTCCGGCAGAAGCTCGGGACGTCGCCCCAACTCCCCGGTAGACCCCAGTAGGGGCCGCCGTGAGCGACGCGGGGCGATGGAGCTCATCGGACCGCCATTGCCCGTCGGGTGGAAGCCGCGAGTCCTTCCCCCCTGAGCGTGCCGATTCCTCCAAAAAAAAAAGGAACAGATTGGACAATCTAAACGTGAGTACTAAGATAGTACTGAAGAATTTGGACTAATTTGGCGAAGTATAGGGATGCAATTTACGGAGGTCCGTCCCTTGCTACTGTGGCACTAAATCAGGAACTTTATTACCGATGCGGTTGAACTGTAATTGCTTTTGGATATACAACAGAGATTGGATCCTTTTGACACCCCTGATCGGGGGGGCACCTAACTAACATTTTTGATAAGTAGAGGATCTGAATCGGACCTGTTGGACACTATTGCGGGAATTTGGACTTTGAACTTGGATTGGTTCGGTCTGGAACATCGCAAAGCTATGTCTCTGAAAATGGAGGATGATTTCGAAAATGGAGGCTGGAAGAGGGTCCTTGAAAAAATCTGGGAAGTGAGAAGGGAATTCCAAGCGGAGACTGCAAGAATGAGAGGAGAAGTAATCAACACTGATGTCATGCCAGCTGCACAAAGGATGGAAGGGGGAGAAATCCCCCCCAAGGTCAAAGCCAAGCCTCGCCACAGGAAAATTCTTTCTCGGCGCAAGATATTTAGACTGAAGAAGAGGATCAAGAAAACAACATCTGCAAAGGACTATCTTGCCCGACGTAAGCAGACACCAACAAAGAAGAAGAATTGGTTTAAGAAATGGGAGCAGGAACAGCTGAGAAGACAAAGAGAAGGTGAAATCCAAGTGCAAGCAAGCACTTGGACTTGGACTGGGGAAAGGCGAGGGGAGGGTTGAACAGTGCAGGTGGGTAACCCCGGATTGATTATATATGTGGATTTTGAACATTTCTGTCGGACATGGTCTTGAGTTATGATTTTGTTAGGATCTTTCGAAGTTGGGAGCCTGAAGATTTAGGGGAGTTAGAAGGAAACTTATATAAGATTTGGGAGGATGACGCTGAGGTTGGAATTAACAGATGATGTGAAAAAAGAATGTAATGCTACTTTATTAGAGTTAGAACTATGTTTTGTAACAATGTTAAAGATATGCTTAATGTAACTATGTACCTGAACCGGAGCTATGTTTTGTTTAATGCAGCCACGGGGGAGGTGCGGAGGAAGTCACAATGACTAAGTTTTATAACTAAGATTGGTTTACCCGGTAATAGGGTTAGGCCGAAGCCAGATAATGATTGCTTTAAGGTCAGGGGAAATAATGAATGGGTTTACCTCTGTGAGAGGGAGGGTAAGATTAAATACCTCCCCAAGGTGAGAGGTGGGGAGTGATGAATCCTGACCGAAATGTAATGTTGAATACTTATAAAATTATAAAATCAATAAAAATTATTTAAAAAAAAAAAAAAAGAGAAGAGAAACTGGGGAACAGAACAGTTTGGCACCACCACCTCTTTGTATGAATTATCACCTCTTTGTATAAATTCTTAGCTTAAAATGTAAGAGGCTTTCGCAAGTTTTTGTGGCATCTTGCAAGTAATTGTCTTTTGTTTACAAAATTGATAAATGTTGTAAAAGAATTTTTGAAACAATTATATGTATATTTGTCGCCAACGTGCTGCACGAGTCGTACTACTTCTACTAACAGCCCAGGTTGTATTTTTCTAGTACCTCTGTCTGGTGGCACACACTTTTCTGAAAACAGATTCTGCTACCATCACAAATACCTAGACTATACATACACTCCCCTAGCATATATCAAAGAAGGAAGTGATTAAAGGTTACTGATAAGTGCATAGGGCACGAAAAATACATCGCAAGTGGCTTTGTGAAGTGCGATGAGAAGGCAGCATCAAAGAATGCACATCTGACTCACACATCCTGTTTCTGTGCTTCTTGGGTTTCACACCTGAAACAAACCTTGCACATGTCCCCCACAGAAGAACAGTAACAGTGAGCACATTTCTCCCTGGGAGACATATGAGACATTTGAGCTATGCTCAAGCACTTTTTCTTCATTACAATCGAAGCAAATATACGCTATCCGAAAAAGAGAGATATTAAGTAAAGCTAGCATATTTTCTTTATTTGAAAGAAATAAGTAATTCAAGAAATGTAAGATGTGCCAACTTATCATCTATAAAGATATTGTATTTATTAAGATGGCCTTCTCGACGTTATCATGCTATATTTCCCAAATAGGAAATTCAGTCATCACCTTGTTTTCTTCTTACATTTTCCAATAACTCGGTATAATTTGCTCATAGTTGCAAATATCCAACTTACTTCTTTGTGAAATGTGGGTCTCGGAACAAGGGATACTTAAACCATTCACGTTTCTTCTTTCCTGAAGGGAGCTGGAAAAACACCAACGTGAAGAGATAAATATAAGGCAGAACATGCATCTGGTTACTCTGATGGAAATATAGACTTTAAATCACCAGGTTAAAAAAACCCAGTCATGTTTATTCACAAAATGCTAGCACTAACACTATGTCCTGCTTTCCATTTTTCAGCACATTTAATATTTTGCCATAGGGCTTGTCCACACTTCATAGATCCATCAGTAGAGCATGAGACTCTTAATCTCAGGGTTGTGAGTTTGATCTCCATGTTGGGCAAAAGTTTCCTGCATTGCAGGGGGTTGGACTAGATGACCTTTGTGATCCCTTCCAACTCTACGATTCTGTGATTCTATTATTCTGCTTGTCCTAGGCAAAGGTCTTAGCAGTTTTGCCTTTGTCTCACTGCTTTTTGCTAGACTCAGGTAGGTAGCCGTGTTGGTCTGACGCAGTCGAAAGAAATTAAAAAATTGTCCAGTAGCACCTTAGAGACCAATGAAGTTTGTTCTGGATACAAGCTTTTGTGTGCATGCACACTTCTTCAGACAGTGCTGAATTGGAGCAAATCCTGAGAAAACCCAACTGAAGTTTTCTCCTATTTAGCAGTAAATATCAGGTGGCACTGTGGGTTAAACCACAGAGCCTAGGGCTTGCCGATCAGAAGGTCGGTGGTTCGAATCCCTGTGATGGGGTGAGCTCC
Source organism: Darevskia mixta (assembly GCA_034641385.1). Lineage (NCBI taxonomy): Eukaryota > Metazoa > Chordata > Lepidosauria > Squamata > Lacertidae > Darevskia > Darevskia mixta. Next base: position 11,865,767 of record JAWWNH010000042.1, on the reverse strand, counting down.
AGTTGCTCGGTCCCTGCTCCTGCCAACCTAGCAGTTCAAAAGCATGTCAAAGTGCAAGTAGATAAATAGGTACAGCTGCAGCGGGAAGGTAAATGGCATTTCCGTGCGCTGCTCTGGTTCACCAGAAGTGGCTTAATTATGCTGGCCACATGTCCTGGAAGCTGTACGCCGGCTCCCTCGGCCAGTAATGCGAGATGAGCGCCGCAACCCCAGAGTCGGTCATGACTGGACCTAATGGTCAGGGGTCCCTTTACCTTTACCTTATCAGGTTTTTCTACTGTTAGGGTAGGTGGAAGTGTAGATGAGCCCCTACTTTTCTAAAGGCACGTAATCTAAAGGCAGCGCCGAACTATTGAAGCAAATAACTAGGAATTCAATGAATATCCGTGATACTTTTATTCCAAAAGGCCACATTTGCACTTCACCCTAAATCAGGGTTTAATAGGAAGTTCACAAGCCTCAATGGAAGCTGGTTTTTCCCTCTCCTCCCCCATATAGCTGGGAAGAGAAATTTGGGCACTTCTGCATTTAATTAAGCACAGTTTACCATACTGTCTCCAGCCAGAACTGTGGTCAAAACCAACTATAGTTGGGTTTTTTTAAAAGCGCTTTCTAACCCATTGTTTGAAGTTGGCTTGTTTGAAATTAAGCACTGTTAATACTGGTCAAAATATGTCACTCGGGGCAACAGGACAAACCATGGCTAGCCAAAAGAAAAAGCTACTGAGCTCCTTCTGGCTATATGGGAGAAGTAATAATAATAATAACAACAATTTATTATTTATACCCCGCCCATCTGGCTGGGTTTCCCCTGCCACTCTGGGCGGCTTCCAACAGAATATTAAAAACACAATAAAACATCAAACATTAAAAACTTCCCTAAACAAGAAGTAGGGAAGGGGTGTGTGTTCATGGTACCATAATCCTCCTGCATGTCATGCTATGGTTTAGCACTGGGGGAGCACGCACCCATACACATGCACACATGCTATTTCCGGCGCACTTCTGGGTCGAAGGAGCACCGGAAATAGCTTGTGTGCATGTGCACGGGCCTCCTCTGACCCAGATGTGCACTGGAAATAATGCTTGCGCATGCGCACAAGCTATTTCCAGTGCTCCTCTGGCCCAGAAGTGGGCAGCCGCGCCGCACCATGCTGGTAAGAGCGGACGGCGGCAGCGGTTGGTGGGGGTCACCGCGGGCCGGATAAATGAGTCCCTTGGTCCGTATCCGGCCCGCGGACCTTAGTTTGGAGACCTCTGGTTTAGCATGGGACCCATGACCATTAGGTCCAGTCGCGGACGACTCTGGGGTTGCGGCGCTCATCTCGCTTTATTGGCCGAGGGAGCCTGCGTACAGCTTCCGGGTCATGTGGCCAGCATGACTATGCCACTTCTGGCGAACCAGAGCAGCACATGGAAACGCCGTTACATTTGTTACATATGTTCGTATGTGCACGGAAATGCACATACAAAGCATATAAAGTGTTTTTCCTTTGCCAATGTCTCTGAGTCCAAGGTCTCCAAACAGTTGTCACACATTCACTAAAAAGCAAGTGTTTTGCAACATAGTTAAGTCTATGGCATAGAATGAATAGCAATGCAGAATAAAACTGTCTTATTCAATGGCTCATGACTGTGCACAGAAATCAGTCAGTTGCTTTGACAGGAAACATGATAAGCATCATCTCAACATCAAATGCAACGGCAAACTGATCAGCACTTCGGATGCAGAACAATGTATTTATGCAAAGTTGCAAACCAACCATTTCGAAAATCCATTTTAAAAAAGGCATGTCTGTTGTTGTTGGGGGGTTTTTTTGTGTATATATATATATATTGTCCCAAACATGCTGTGTTAATTTTCAGGTGGAAGTACGTTCTGAATAATGGAAGCGGTATTATTCCTCAGCAATACATATTGAAAATTGAGATCCATGCCAAGAATACAGAAAGATAGACAAGGATATAAATCTTGTCCAAAAAAAAAAAAAAAGTTATTTAAAAAAAATCAAAAAGCAGTTAAAAACCCAAAACATATGCTTCAGCATATGTAATGGGATGAGTGGAGGAAACCATGTGCAAGTTGCCCTTACTTCCTTGAAAGAAATGCAGAATAAAATCTGTGATAAAATTTAAAAGCTGGCTTCCCAGAAAAGTCTTCGCGTAAAACTTGTGAACTTGTTTATAACCCCCAAGATAGTATGATTCTCCAGAATTACACTGACAAAAGTCCTCACAAAATGGGCATTAATTAATTAACTTTTAGCTTGAGCTTTCTTCCAAAAGGTGCCATGGTATCTTAACTTATCCCCTTGTGGATAGTGGGGACATAATGGACTCAAAAATATGTGTATCCCTAGTTTCAAACTACAATTCCCCTCAGCCTCATCATGCTGACTGGAGTGGATGGCAACTGCTGTCCAAAACATCTGGATGTTGGGGAAGCCTAACTATGGAGTTTAGAGTATAAATTTGGCCATATTCAGAGCTGTTGTGAACGTGAATCAACTGTGGCCCTTCTCTGTTCCCATAAACTAAAAGGCTTTTTAAAAGTCTTCAAAAATTGCAAAATAAATGTCATCATGTAGGCAGCATGTCACTTTGATATTATCTCAATTAGGTTTCTCAGACAAGGAAACTGTGACTCATTACTTTTATTAAAATTACAAAACAAAGTCTCTCTGAATCTTGTTAGGAAACAAAGGCAACACTCACATCATGTCAAACCACTCATGTCTTGTAACATAACTGAGTACAACATGACGCTCTTGAAATTCTGAGAGCTAGTGCTACCAATTTGCTCTTTTCAAAACACCGCATTAGAGTTTCTGAAAGATTTAAAATCAAGAAGTGATGTAATGCAGAAATGAGAGAGGATCTCTTTACAAAAGCACCAACGGAAGGTTTTCTAGCACTGGGTAATTTTCCCAGTCTCAAATTCCTATAATCCACCCAGTGGCGTAGCATGGGGAGGGGCATGGGGCCCCTGGCCCCGGGTGCAGATTTTTGAAGGGGTGCAATGAGGTGCAACCACGCGCCACAATGACAGGCTCCCTCATCAAGGCCAGAGCCGCGAGGAGGCAAGGCAAGCCGCGTCCGCGACAGCTAAACTGGTGTGCAACAAATACAAATCCATCACATTCACAGGTCTTAAGGTTCCCTCTCCAAAAGGGGGTGGGGAGCACAAAAGGAATGAAGGACTGTATTGGCCCAAATATAAGCCGCACTTTTCCCCCAAATTCCGATCGTGAAAACTTAAAGTGCTGCTCATATTCGCGACCTTACGGTATCACTGCTGAAACAGCTGCCCATGAGGGCCGTTGGGGGTGTGGGACAAAGACGCCCATCCCGACCACGTCTCCTAAGCCTCCCCCAAGCCGCTGTAAGGGAGGAGGAAGGGGGGAGGCCTCCATCAAACGGCGCACATCCCCCCCCCCCGAGCAGCCCGCCCACCACTCCCAAGCCTCCCCCGGTGCCGGCTTCGGGAGGGAGTAGTGTTGGGAGGCAGGCACGCAGCGTGCTCAGAACCGGGCGCCAGCACCGGCTATGGGAGCAGGGTGCCAGCCGCTCTCCGTTCATGGTGGTAGTGGCAGGAGGCGGGCCGCACCCGCAAATAAGCCTTGAATTTTAAAGGTGCGGGTACGCCTTATATTTGTGCCAATACGTTATTTAAGGCATTAATAACATCAGAACCTGCTAGACCAGGCATAGGCAAACTCCAGCCCTCCAGATGTTTTGGGACTACAACTCCCATCATCCCTAGCTAACAGGACCAGCGGTCAGGGATGATGGGAGTTGTAGTCCCAAAACATCTGGAGGGCCGAGTTTGCCTATGCCTGTGCTAGACTATCCAGCCCAGCATCCTGTTTTCACAGGTGCCTATGGGAAGCAAAAACTGAGCCCAACAGCACTCTGTGTGAGTTGCTGTGAAGAAGTACTTTGTTTTGTCTGTCTTCCAACATCCAGGATGTCCCTCAAGGTCTAGTATTAAGAGACAAAAAGACTTCTCTCTCTCTCTCTCTCTCTCTCTCTCTCTCTCTCTCTCTCTCCATAAATATTTTTATACACCTGTTTCATTTCACCTTTTCTCTAACCGAAAAAATCCCCAAATGCTGTAACCTTCCCAAGGCATTCAAGCTACAAAGTAACAGTCGGCTGGAATGCAGAATTGCAAGTAACTTATTTTGTTAAGCAATAAGACACCAATTAAACAATACAGTCCAGGACCTACAGAGAATAGAAGTGGGAGAGAGGGGCACACAGAGTTATTTGCTCAGTGCAGCTACTCTGCATGACAGATTTAGTATTAAAATTTCAGTGAGGACATTTATTTTTTTTTAAAAAAAATCTCTGCAGCACACTTTAAATAAGAGGTGACAAAACATGAGCTCTCTGTAGAATTCACAGCCATGCTGCTAGCACCGCTGTGCTGTTCCATATCCCCCAAAATTTCCTTTACATTTCTAAAGACACACAGACTTCTATAATCTGCGCTTAACAAGCTGGAGGCAATTTTCAAAGACAGGTAAAGGTCTCAGGGAGGCGGGGAGAGAATCTGTCCCTTAGCCATATGTAAGGAGAATAATAATATAGAAAATTTCTTTTCAAAATCCAGGCATGAACGTACACTAGATAAGTGCACTACACAAAGACACTAAACTTTTTCAGAGCTTGGGGAGGAATCTAAGCACTAACAGACAAGCAGCAGCATTAACTATAAAGATCTTAGCTTCAAATTCAGCAGTCTGCATCTCTTAACAAATCTCAGTGTATGTGCATGGCATTTAATACAATTCATTGAAAAAACAAAGGGTGGCCACAGTTCTCCTGCTTGTGCATCATGACCACAAAACTGAGGGCTGCCTGTTTCAGGGCAGAGGTGAATAGAGTGGCTTACAAAAATGGTTTGAATGCAGTTCTGGTCTTCCCCTCTGAAATGTCTAGTTCAACCCATATCCTGAAGTTATTGCAATGAGCATTGCCCATTCCCCCACATCATGCCAGTGGCAGCTGCTGAATGGGCATGGAAACCTGAGATGATGTCAGAGCACATCATCTCTTTGAAGGTGACCCGGAAACTACAACTAATCTAGAATGCGGCAGCTAGACTGGGGACTGGGAGTGGCTGCTGAAACCATATAACACCGGTCCTGAAAGACCTACATTGGATCCCAGTACGTTTCTGAGCACAATTCAAAGTGTTGGTGCTGACCATGAAAGCCCTAAATGGCCTTGGCCTGGTTTACCTGAAGGGGCATCTCCACCCCCCATCATTCAGCCCTGAGACTGAGGTCCAGCTTCGAGGGCTCCCTCCCTGCGAGAAGTGAGGATACAGGGAACCAGGCAGAGGGCCTTCTCAGTGGTGGTGCCCACCCTGTGGAACTCCCTCCCATCAGATGTCAAGGAAATAAACAACTATCTGACTTTTAGAAGACATCTGAAGGCAGCCCTGTTTAGGGAAGTTTTTGATGTTTGATGTTTTATTGTATTTTAAATATTTTGTTGGAAGCTGCTCAGAGTGGCTGGGGTATAAATTATTATTATTATTATTATTATTATTATTATTATTATTATTATTATTATACTAGAAGTTATGGGGAACAGGGACTCAGGACATGTCTGCAATTTTCAATGCCAAGCTCACGTCTCATAAAATGGAGTTATGTTCTGAAGTGTATTGCTTTGTGATAGTTTTAAAAAAAGAGGAGGCAGCCAGTCATTTTTAAATTATACGATATCTATTTTTGACGAGTCTCTGCAGAATGCCTGCCACTCTTTCTGAGACTGACTTTGGACATCAAATACCTCATTGTAAGGAAGCAAACTTGGATGTTACATCAGAAGAGTGATCAGAAGTGGTCATAGAGGAGACACTATCCTGTTACTGATTGAATAACATTATACTGTTACCCCAATCTCTGTGGAATGGTAGCAATATATTCCAGGGTTCCGGGCACTTAGCCAGGCTTTTTCCTTGGGAAAATAATAATAATAATAACGTCCGACAACTGCTGTGCGGCTTCCGATTGGTTGCAAGATTGTCCTGCACTCAAGCGGAAGCCACGTTGGATGTTTGGCTTCCGAAAAGCGTTCAAAACCCGGAGCATTTACTTCCGGGTTTTTGGTGTTCGGGAGCCAAAACGTTCAAAAACGAAGCTGTTCAGGAGCTGAGGTTTGACTGTACACTTAAAGCATTATCATGCCGTTTAAACAGTCATGGCCAAGAAATGGATTACGGTACGACTCTGATAGTTTAGCAAATCCAAATATTCCTAACAAACAATGAAGTTAAATGTATTAACATAACTGCAATCAGATGGTCTTGAATTTCGGGTTACACGGACGGAGTTTATTATGTATGTAGTTTTTATCTAATTTGTAAATATCGTTTAAACTCAGAATTGTTCAAACTGTATTGTTTTGAATGTAATGTAATGTATTTTTTATATGGGCCAATGGCTGTAATAAACATTACTACTACTACTACAGTCATGGCTTCCTCCAGAGAATCCTGAGAACTGTAGTTGTTAGGAGACACCTATTCCCCTCATAGAACCACTCTTCCCAGCATTCCCTGGGAAGAGGAATTTGTTGTTAAGCCATTCTGGGAAATGTAGCTCAGAGAAGACGCAGGGGCTGGCAGTCACTGATACAGGAGGCAACCCAGTTTGAAGGGCACCTTTGAGCCTGAAAGCGCAAACTGCAGCAGAGGCAAGCACAGTTTTCATGCAGGAATGAGAAGGCTACCCGGGTTCTCTAATCACACATATTAATAGTTACCGAAGCCTCCCTTCCCTTACACCTAGGGCTTGCCATATGTCAGTAAAACTCCTGACATGTCCTGGTTTTCAGATGTAAGAATGGCGTCAGCAGCGGAAATAGCTCCAAAAGCTTAAAATCACTATTTTGGGTGAAGCTCAATAATTCCGGGGTCTTCCTGAAAAAAGCTCAACAACTTTGCGGGTGTTGGAAATTTTACTTTTGAAATATGGCAACCCTACTTATGTTCTCACAAGTTTATCCACATTTGTTCAATAAGCCACACTGGCCCCATCACCATCCCTGTTCTTCAACTCAAGAGCTCAGTCAAGAGACTTGAGTTGCAAAGCAAGAAATTCCTGGTTCAGATATTGAATCAGCCATGGACTCACTGGATGACCGTAGGCCTCAGCCTTCCTTGTCTGGAAATACACAGACGATGATGATGATGATGATGATGATGATGATGATGATGATCTATACCCCGCCCTTCTGGCTGGGTTCCCCCAGCCACTCTGGGGAATAAAACTGACTAACCTATAAGAATTGTAAGGATTACTGAAACAGTACACAGTACATGAAGCACACTGAGCACTCTAAAAGCACCACAAAACATAGAAATTTATTAAAGTTTACCTCATCAAAGCCTTCACCGCTGAGGAAGAGCCAGGTATTTCAGGAACAGGACGGTGCCTGAGGATGAAGGAGCGTGTTGGCCTAGGAGTTCCCTTTGTAGTCTGAGTACAAGTGCGGTACAAATCGTTCTCTACCATTTCGCCTTTAAACTCAAAGAGTGGAGAGTCTGGTGGAGTATCGGACAAGCTTTCCAGCTCATCTCTGCCAGACTTCATTTCAGATGAAGAAAAACCAGAGGACAGGAATGATGTTTCTTCCGGTGTGTTACCTGGCTGAAAATCAATGGCTTCTGAGTGCACTTTTCCGCCGAGCGAAAGGGGTATCTTTTTGGACATCACATTTTTCACTGCATTCCTCAGAACAGAGGCAACATCTGTTGAGCATTTCAAGTCCTGACAGGATGAGCTAGGAGAATCCAAACCTGAAGACACGCTGTCTTTGACTTCTAATGACTCATGGTCTGAAAGTTTGCTATTATCTTCATACGTGTAATTACTGCCACAAGCTTTATCGGCCCATTCACTGGGTATCCAGCTTGTTTCACCGCCGTTTGGATTTAGGATGTGTTTGCTGGAACTGCAGCAAAATGGCTGTGAACAGCTATTTCCCAACTCTTCGGCATCATCAGTTTTCTGGCTTTCAACAGGCACAGATTTTTCAAGCATTTTTGCAAACATGACCTCCAACTGCTTGAGAATCCTTCTGCGGTGCCCAGTAGGAGTTATTCCAATTTGTTGAAGCACACTGTTGTTTAACCCCACGCAGTCTCGCAAAGCATTATAGCCGAAGTCTTGGAAGTTCTGAAAGTATTGCCCCAGGTTGATGCTCACTAGGAATTCTTTTATATCCACATCAATGTCCCTGAATGACATACTGGCAACTTCATTCCTCACTTTCAGAGCTCCAAAACAGCATACCGTGCTATCCACACATATTCAGAAGCGAGATAAAATTCTTCTTTAAGCCCCCTGGACAGAATGAAATGTCTTCCACGAGCAGGAACAGCATATATAAATTCAACACACACCTTCAAATCCTACAGTGCGCAGGGAGGAAAAGAATATATGTATTAGAAATGGTACTTCATAGTCCAAGTTCAGCACTTTTTTTATTGCTATAAATAAAGAACAATCTCTTGAAGGCCTTTGAATACTTTGGTTGTGGAATACATATCATCACAGAGCAAATAAGCATCTGGGCTTTTATTTTGTGCCAGAATATTTTAAAAACAGATATCGGATATGGGCTACTTTTCCTCTTAACATTGGCAAATATTTGCACAATTATTAAAGAAAACAACAAGAATGGAGTGAACACAAGCTTGCAATTAACCATTCACCTGGTTGCCTGTGGCGCAGAGGGACCCTCTCCAAGCATTTCCAAATTGGAAGAAACTAAGTTCTCTTTTTCTTCCGACAGGCCCAGTCTTAAACAAATATTTATTAAGCAGGGAGGGCAAGATGCTTAGAGATGTGAGGAGGGAGTATTTCGGAGATTTCTTAGAAGGTTGCAACTAAGTAAAAGCTCACGCAACCAAAAGAGCTGTATATGGCTTTCCTGTTCCCCTTGACTCCACTTCCTCTTAATATTATTATGAATTTGTGGATGCCACACCAGTTTGTAGGTTGGGGGGGGGGGGAAGTAAGCTGTATCTTCACAGATTCCATTGCTGTAATAGCCAGGAAAGCTGGAGTGATGGGCCATTTGAGAGAACAGAGAAAAAGGGGCTCTGTGCCAGGTGGTAAATGGGTGGGGGAAGTACCTGAAATACTTGCCTCTGGTACCTTGGTTACCAGTTAGCTGAAACAGTTAGCTGACCCCTGAATTTTAAACTCTTGATTGAGAGTTCAAACAGCAGCCACACAGCACTGCTTCCGAAGATCACAGTCTCAGAGTCCAGCCTAGCTAACTAGTTTTAGCCTAAGAGAGAAAATGCTGCCCAAAGGGGGAAATTCCACGGCTTCCACTTGCTGCACCTCAGCTCCCAATGGCTAGAATTATATTCTTCATTGCCTTGGCAATGTTGGCAGCCATATTTGTAGGCTCCTGATAAGGACGCAAGAAGGCAAAGATTTTCATTTCGCCCTGTGTTCATTGCACACAGTGCTGTTTGCATTCCACTACACTCCACCTTCGGGCATAACCTACATTATTTGTGGCAGAATTTTACATAGTTGATTGCATTATGAACATGCTATTCCAAGCCATTCATTTCCCAATGCAACGGAAATGGAATGCATGGGGTGGGGGTGGGGGAACCATAATCAATTTTATATAATTTGAAGAACTGAAAACAACAAAAGTGAATACCGATTGAAATCATTGAATTGATTTCTGCTCCGGACATTAAACAAATAAGTAAAAATTTACCATTTCCCACTAGAATTCTCTGACATCTCTAACTCCCCAGAGGCACCAGGTGAAAACATTCCTCTTCTCCCAGACCTTTGTCTGATTAAACAATCTATGGGCTTTTAAACTGCGGGTGGGGATGTTATTTTGTTTGTCATTATGTTGTGTATGTTTGTGATTTTATGCTGCAAACTCTCCTGTGATCCTCAGGTCAACGGCAGTATATAAATTGAATTGAATTGAAGATAGGTAGGTAGGTAGGTAGGTAGGTAGGTAGGTAGGTAGGCTCCTGAAGGCAGGGCTGCACACATAAGGTTGTATATGTTTTATATGAACCCAACTGTATCTGCACACCTCTCATTCCTCAATTTTTCTTTTAAACTAGGAATCACTCAAAGAGGCCTTGCACAAGACGTTATCATATGTGTATGATGGAGTTGCACACTGCCAGGGTGAAAAGGTTATGTAGCCTAGGAAAGTTTATCAACGGGATTGAAATTATCAGCTGATGATGGGTAGCTAACAACATCAAAGCATCCTAGTTTATCATCACTAGGTTGTGCAACAGAAGGAGAAGGAGAAGGAGAAGGAGGAGGAGGAGGAGGAGGAGGAGGAGGAGGAGAAGAAGAAGAAGAAGAAGAAGAAGAAGAAGAAGAAGAAGAAGAAGAAGAAGAAGAAGAAGAAGAAGAGTTTGGATTTGATATCTCACTTTATCACTACCTGAAGGAGTCTCAAAGTGGCTAACATTCTCCTTTCCCTTCCTCCCCCACAACAAACACTCTGTGAGGTGAACACAAAATAAAAAAATTCCTTCCAGTAGCACCTTAGAGACCAACTAAGTTTGTTCTTGGTATGAGCTTTCGTGTGCATGCACACTTCTTCAGATACACTGAAACAGAAGTCACCAGACCCTTATATATAGTGAGAGGGTGGGGAGGGGTATTACTCAGAGGGGTGGTGGGAATGGGTGATAGGCTGATAGCTGTGGTAAGTAGGGTTGCCATATTTCAAAAGTAAAATTTCACATGAATGTGGTTTACTGCATTTTCATTTCATTCCTCAACAGCATCTATATATCCGGTTATTAGGATACAGAAAAAGTCACCAGAATACAAAACACTGTTTCCTTGAAACATAGCTTTAATGTATCCAAGAGTATGCTTCTGAACTTTGCAAGGAATCTTATCCCAAGACTGAAATGGCATCACTAGTTTAACATGAGACGTATATAACAAAAACCACAGCTATTTATTATGTTTATATCTTGGCTTTCCACTATGGAATTCAAGGTGGTGTTATTTCATTCTCCTATTTCATACCCTCCAACATTTCTCCAATCAAAAGGGGCAGTGCCTTTTTTCTATTAAAAAAACGTTTAGGGGTACTCTCATTTTGGCTTAAGAAAATCACCATTTTATAGTTCAAATCGAGGGAAATAAAAACAGTAAATGGACAGAAGTACAAAGGGGTATGTGTACCCTGGCGTCTCCCCACAAAAAAGCACTGAAAATAGGAATGTCCTATTCAACAACAACAACAACAACAACAACAACAACAACAACTTTATTATTTATACCCCTGGTTGCCCCAGCCACTCTGGGAGGTTTCCAACTGATATAAAAACATAATAAAACATTGAACATTTTTTTAAAAAACAACAACAACCCTTCCCTAGTATACATGGCTGCCTTCAGATGTCTTCTAAAGGTTTTATAGTTACTTATCTCATTTAGAAGAAATCTGAAGGCAGCCTTGTATAGCAAAGGTTTTTATTTTTTATTTTTAAAGTTTCATTATAACTCCATACCCTCCAGCATTTCCCTGCTGAAAATAGGGATGTCATAAGGAAAAGCAGGACATTCCAGGATCAAATCAGAAACCGGGATGGCTTCTGTAAATCCAGAACTGTCCCTGGAAAATAGGGAAATTGGAAGTCTGCTATTTTATCCTCACAGCAACCCTGGGAGGGGTAGATTAGGCAGACAGAGGCTCAAGAATACCCAGCGAGCTTCACATCAGAGTGAAAATGTGAAAATGTATACCTTTTATGTATACATACATAAAAGGTAAAGGGACCCATGACCGTTAGGTCCAGTTGCGGACGACTCTGAGGTTGGGGCGCTCATCTGGCTTTACTGGCCGAGGGAGCCAGTGTTTGTCTGCAGACACCTTCCGGGTCATGTGTCTAGCATGACTAAGCCACTTCTGGCGAATCCAGAGCAGCGCACAGGAACGCCGTTTACCTTCCCTCCGGAGCAGTACCTATTTATCTACTTGCACTTTGATGTGCTTTCGAACTGCTAGGTGGGCAGGAGCTGGGACCAAGCAACGGGAGCTCACCCCATCATGGGGATTCGAACCGCTGACCTTCTGATCGGCAAGCCCTAGGCTCTGTGGTTTAACCCACAGCGCCACCCACATCCCATCATACATACATGCTAGTCTAACATGCTAGCCTCTGATGACAGCCATATGAAGCAACTTAGGTAGGACACACACATGCTATCAAGGACCGACATGAATATGCAAATGAGCTATCATGAATCTAACACAACAGGCAGAACATGCTCCGAATTCACCTTCCACACAATGCCCTGTAAGGAGGGAGCAGATCTGAGTCACCAAATATTGTACATGCATGTGTGAACCAACTCTGCGTCTCCACTGAGGATGAGGCATAGGTGCCAGAGACTGCCATACACCCACCTAAGAAACATTAAAAATATTACTCAGCAAGATTGCCGCTCCACCCATCTAACACACACACACACACACACACAGAGAGAGAGAGAGAGAGAGAGAGAGAGAGAGAGAGAGAGAGAGAGAGAGAGGCGTTTAGAGTTCCTGGCACTAGTGCAGGAAAGGAATGACTTTATCAGTCCTACTGGAGGAACTCAATTTCACACCATCCCACCCATGTAACTGAAGCGCCTTTTATTCCCCTGACAACGTTTAAGACATTGCTTGCAGAACGTATTTGCCAGCTCTGATAATCAGAGTCATTTGATTGGTAACCATGACACCCGCCTTCTTTTCATCTCAGCCCCTCCCTAAGAAGAAAGCAAGTATTCAGCCTGCACTAATTCTCCTTCCCACGTTTTCAAGCTCAACAAACAGGCATCTTACTCATTACTTTTTATAATGGTTTGTAGAAAGTCGTGGAAAGAAGGCTGCTGATTGAAATTAACCCAGCTATCCAGCTCTCGGTACAGCTTGCAGAGTTTCTAATGGCGCCGTCTCGTCTTAGGCGATGCTTCGAAGAAAAGTTCAATGGTCCTTGAAAACATAGGGAAATGTGCTTCTCCGGTTGTGGGGCTCCCATAATGTAGAGGAACTCCCATTATACGCAGGCAGGCAAACAGGCAGACTCTGCCCATTGTAAATTGCAATAATTTAACTAGTAATATAATGTTTATCAGTGACAGGCAATGCAGCATGAGATAAGGACATCCAACAGTCATGAGAAGAAGAAGAAAGGGAAATGTAAAGTCTTATAAAGTGGAGAAGTCTTTCCACACAGATGAAGGCTAGATTTCATTTAAATGCGCTCAGGGGCCCTCAAACACAACAATACAGTTTTGGAGCTTTCAAAGCTGCTGCAATTTATGTTCCTGTACCTATTCACATGAACAGGTTGAGGCCTGCTCCCAAGAGGTGCTAAAACCTGGCTGTCGAAAGGTCCTTGCCAATAAGGTGAAGTTAGCAATCAGAAACTTTTTTTAAAAAAAGAAAAGAAACAGCGTCAGTTATACTTTGGAATGTGCTGCCCATTGGCAAGCAAACTTGAATGCAGAAGATGCTCCCAGATGTCAGCTAGAAACTCCCGCTATACTCCTGCTGGTCTGATTCCTTGGTGATTGTGCATTATCTAGTTCTCATGTTGAGGAAAAATAAGAGGAACACAGTGCTCTCTATGCCAGCGGTACCACCACACATTATCTCTGACCACCACCATTTTCTTAAAAGAAAAGCAAGAGGGAAAGGATTGGAAGATCTTCCATTTCAGACCATTCCCTGGAGCAGAGCAAGTACATACAGTGTTATGTTTTTGTATATGCTGGAAGCTGCCCAGAGTGGCTGGGGCAACCCAATGAGATGGGCGGGGTACAAAGAATAAAAATTATTATTATTATTATTATTATTATTATTATTATTATTATTAAACTTCTGCCAGCCACACAAGGGCAATGACTTAAGACTCCACCATTCATTCCATGTTATATTAAAGTAAGGTAGATGTCTCTATGATAAATGTGCATTTGACTATCTGACTTTTAGAAGATATCTGAAAGCAACCTTGTTTAGGGAAGTTTTTAATGTTTGATGTTTTATTGTGTTTTTAATATTTTGTTGGGAGCCGCCTAGAGTGGCTGGGGAAACCCAGCCAGATGGGTTGGGTATATAATAATTATAATTATTATTATTATTATTATTATTATTATTATTATTATTGATGAGGCAGCTTTATATTGCCTTGCTTAATTCTCCAAGAAAGGCCCTTGCTTCCAGGGTTTCCCAAACATGGGTCTCCAGCTCTTTTTGGACTACAATGCCTAACATCCCTATCGAGTAGGATCAGTCAGGGTCAGGGATGGTGGAATTTGTAGTTCAAAAACAGCTGGAGACCCAAGTTTGGGAAACCCTGCTTTAGCCTAACAGAGCTGCTCCACTGCCCTTAGACCACCCAACAAAACACCCTCCACTATCCATCGCAAGTCCTTGGGCCAACAGCTATCAGTGAGTGAAGCAAGACTTGGTCTTCTATCAGTCCTCGCTTGGTCACAGTGTTGGCAACTATCTGGGAACGTGTTAGTCATGCAGGTGACATTCAAATGCTGGCAATGACTAACTCCCATGTCCATGTGACAAGTACACAAAGTAGAAAAGGAGTTAGGCAATCAGTCCAGAGAGTGACCCAGGCAGATGTGTTGACTGAGGAGTCTAGTAGATTTTAGAGTTGCATACCATGCCATTGCAATCAGCTCTCCAAAATCACCCAGTTTAGCACTATCCTATGTGCAGTTGTTCAGAATTAGGACTGCTCAGTAAAACATGCACGAGACTGGGAGTGGCCACCAGGACCATGTTACACCATTCCTGAAAGACCTACATTGGCTCCCAGTACATTTCCGAGCACAATTCAGTGTGTTGGTGCAGACCTTTAAAGCCCTAAATGGCCTCGGCCAAGTATACCTGAAGGAGCAGGTAGGTAAAAACGGTAAAGGACCCCTGGATAGCTAAGTCCAGTCAAAGGCGACAATGGGGTTGCGGCGCTCATCTCGTTTTCAGGCCAAGGGAGCTGGCATTTGTCCACAGATTATGTGACCAGTATGACTAAACTGCTTCTGGTGCAATGGAACACCGTGATGGAAACCAGAGCGCACGGAAACACCGTTTACGTTCCCACGACAGCAATACCTATTTATCTACTTGCACTGGTGTGCTTTCGAACTGCTAGGTTGGCAGGAGCTGGGACAGAGCAACGGGAGCTCACTCCGTCGTGGGGATTCGAACCGCCAACCTTCGAATCGGCAAGTCCAAGAGGCTCTGGTTTAGACCACAGTAGCACCCGCATCCCTCTATACCTGAAGGAGCATCTCCCCGTCATTCAACCTGGACACCGAGATCCAGCACTGAGGGTCTCCTGGCAGTTCCCTCACTGCAAAAAGTGAAGTTTTATTGTGTGTTTTTAATATATGTTGGAAGCTGCCCAGAGTGGTTGGGGCAACCCAGACAGATGGGTGGGGATACAAATAAATTATTATTATGATTATACTCTGGATGAGCAGTTCCCATTTCACACGTGTGGCCCCAGTAGCGAGGAGAAGAAAATGGGTGAATTATTGGTTCAAACACCACAGAGACATCTATAGCATGGAATGATGCAGCCAGGAAAAGAGACACAAACTTACCAGTAATCTCTGCTTAATGCCTTAAAACATGGGCAGCAAATCTTTATATGCTGGCCACATGACCCAGAAAGCTGTCTGTGGACAAACACCGGCTCCCTCGGCCTAAAGCAAGATTAGCATCACAACCCCATAAGTCGCCTTTGACTAGACTTAACCCTAGAGGAACATCTGCAAGGGGATTGCTCCACTGGTCTCAGGCCTGTCAGCAACCCAAAATAGACCACCCACATCCTGATTCAAGGTGTTTATTAATAAAGGTCTTATCTTTCCCAAGAGAAAGAGCTTACAAGAACCACACGTTGCTGCAAGCTAAATACTGAGATGTATTTCTCAATGAACTACAACAATGATATGGGAGTTTTACCTACTTACCTGGGAATAAGCCGCATTCAGCTCATTCAGAGTAGACCTCCCATGTGTTAAGCATTTCCTCCGACTTTCAAAACATGTCAAGGGGGCTGATATTTGTGGCCTCTGAGCAGGGCAACATGTTGAAAGAAACCCCAGGGAAACTAATCCCTGAAGAGGAACGAACAAGAATTAAAGAGACAGCTCCCTGTGAACAAGCAGCAACTCATCTCAAGAGCGGAGATTGCTTAAGGGCTGCCACAGTGTGCAGCAAAACTATAGGCTGAGCTCTCTGTACCTATATCCCATATGAATGGTACTGCTCAGTACAACAGGTTGACATACAAGTAAAAAGCTTTTTGAGAATACAGCCTCCCCTCCCCAAAGATAGTATGTAGAAACAGGGGACTCAATAAAAATATCACTCTGCACATGCTCAATAACACTTTCATATATCCATACTGTATTCTTGCAGTGCCATAAGCAGATGCAACGGCTGAGCCCTGGAGAACCACAAAATAAATTAAGCCCAGGCCTCCATTAGCCAGTCAGAGCAGAACTGTGTTCAGCTTTCAGATATACCAATTGCAACAAGTCTCCAAAAAGGCTGGAGAGACATGCTGCAACTTGCAAATGATATTTGTTGTTACCTCACTGCCCAACGTGCAAATACCAGAAGCAGGAGCGGCCAACTTATTTTAATTGCCCCGTTCCTCTATCTTTACCTTCACATAAGGAAAAGCTTCACCTGTTAGATTTCCGAAAGAAGGGTGGAAAATTCTACACATAAAAGTATATTTTAAAAAGGTAGCAGCTCTAGAAATCATTGTAAAATCTTGCTTTAGAGTGCCTTTGAACTAAGCCATGAACTCTCAAGCTGCTTTCTTACCTTCAGCTTTTCCCTACAGTTTGGGGATAATCACAGCATCCTTCCTACCTTACAGGCTTGTTGTAAAAGGTACTGATATTAGGTATGCGAAGAGCTTGAACGCTCTAAACCAAACAGCTATACTCCAAGCACAGTTAATAAAAGTAAACAGAGGACTCATTAGTGCGTGCAAATTTTGAGGGGGAAATCCAGATTTTTATGTAGAAATCTAAATTTCCTATATTGCCCAATGACTGCTAATCTATGGCTCATTTAACACTAATAGTTTTGCAATTCCGCACCACAGAGTTGACTGAATCCCTCAGCCGTGCCCTAAATTAGACCATCTGCAACATCACTGTAAACAAGCTGCCGCTTCTCATTAATTGTGGCATTCGCCTCGTTAAAGTGAGCTACTTTTCCAGACCCTCCAATGAAAACGTAAGAATGTAAAAGAGAAACGGAGGGGTTAGGTGTACGTTTTCCTCTGCGGCAATCCCACGGGTTAAACGCAAGTCAGCATTTCCCGGGACAGAGGTTAAGGAAGTGGGTCGGATTCCAAGAAAACTCCCCAAACATGGGGGGGGGGGGGAGAGACGACTCGCTGCCAGAACAACCTGGCAGTGATTTTTTGTTTTTGATTTCCCCCTTTTTCTTTCTTTTTAACCCAAATCCACCCGCCTCTTTTTTTCCTGCAAACTTACCCCAAGAATTCGGATCCGGCAGGAAGCGAGGAGCTCAACTTTACGCTCGCTTTCTCTTTTCTTCTTTTCCTTCTCTTCGCCACTCCTTCCTTCTGATTTGCTAGCTGGGCTTGGAGAGGCGCTCCTGCAAAGGGCTGGCCGGCCAGGCACGCAGCTAGGCAGGCAGGTGAAGGCGGAAGAGGCACCTGGAGCAGCCGGACTGGAAGCGCAAAGGCTGCAGCGTCGCCAGGGCCCGGGAGAGGCGGCGGCAAGCGGTGGCTCCTCCGTGGGGCGGTCTCGCTCGGCGGCGGAGGGAGGAAGCAGAGGGGAAGCGGAGGTTTTGCAAGCTGCAGAAAGTGTGCTTGTCCTGCCGCTTTCTTGCTGGCCCTGCTTCTGTTGTTCCAGCAGAATTTCTGCCTAGATAACAGGCAGAAATTCAACAAGTGAAGTTTCCCCCCTTCCCTCCCTTAAGGTGAAGGGAGAAACTTTCTAACGCGGAGTAGGTGAACTTGACTAATTTTTTTTTTTCCAATTTAATCTTTATTGGTTTATAAACAACACACCCAGTACACTTGCAACATCAAAACACCAAAGCATTAAAAGCAGACCACCACCAAAAGGACAATGTATCTCGAAAAGGAAACAAAAAAGTTAGTTTCTTCTCCGCCTGATGACTTCCGACCTCCTCTGCGTGGGTCCTTTATTTCCTTGTTAACTGCATCTGTTTTTCAATAAACGTAACCAATATTACATGTCCAGTTACAGGTGGGTAGCCTTGTTGGTCTGTCATAGTCAAAACAGAGTAAAAAATAAAAAAAAAATCCTTCCAGTAGCACCTTAGAGACCAAGTTTGTTCTTGGTATGAGCTTTCGTGTGCACGTATCTGAAGAAGTGTGGAATTTTTTAATTTTTAAATATTACATGTCATTTATATTCTTTTTAACTTGAGTTATTACAAGAGGTAGTCAAAGCATATTAAATATTTGACATGGGGACAATGTTCTTTTAGATATAGGAATTTTACTAAATTAGGTCCTTTATGTTCAAGAGGACTGCGTCCAGTTCTGGGTGCCACAATTTAAAAAGGATATGGAAAAAGGCTCGAGTCAAGGGTCTGTGAACCATGCCTTTGGAGGAATGGTTGAGGGAGCTGGGCATGTTTAGCCTGGTAAAGAAGAGACTCACATGAGATATTCTTTTGGGAATTATAGGGATAGAGCTACCTAAACTGTACAGGAAACTTACCACAGCACCAAGAATGTTACTTGCCCCCAAACGGAAAGAAGCAGCAAAGGAAGAATGGATACAAAAACTTCTGGAATATGCAGAAATGGCGAAACTTACCGGAACAGTAAGAAATCAAGGTAGCAAACTTTTTATAAAAGAATGGAAATGGTTTATTGAGTATTTGCAGATAAATTGTAAACAGATAAGAGCATTGGCAGGATTGTTGTAATAACCTGCAGTTTCATAAGAGTATATATTTAAAGAAGATGAACAAATGAGTAAACTAAGTTAATTTGGATATGCAGAAGATATTAAAAATAAATTTAAGGAACCGCAGAAAGAGGGGGAAGGAAGTCAAGTTTTGAAATGTCAAAATGACTGTAAAATCAGCGAAATGTATAAACCTGAAAAGTATTTTTAAAAAATGAAATCATATTTTATACGCATTTGGATGAATAAATGAATCTGTATGGTCACAAACCAATACAATTATGATGCAAACATATTTTTTTTTTAAAAAAAGAGATGATAGCTATCTTCAAATATCTAAAGAACTTTCACATGGAAGATGGAGCAATTTTGTTTTCTCCCGCTCTGGAGGCTAGGGCTTGAACCAAGAGCTTCAAGGCTTTAAGGCACAAGAAAGGAGATTCCGACTAAACATCAGGAAGAACTTTCTGATATTAAGAGGTGTTTGACAGTGGAACAGACTCCCATGAGAAGTGGTGGGCTCTCCTTCCTTTTTAAACAGAGGTTGGATGGTCATCTGTCTGTCATATTCCTACATTGCAGTGCTTTTTTTCTGGGAGGACGCAGGGGGATGCACTTCCCTAAACATTTTGTGAATCTAAGTTTGGCCTCTTGAGGGGCAGTATTTCAATATGAGTAGGAAAATCTCCAAGTATACATAAAAACCAGGACTGGATTAGGTTTGATGAGGCCCTAAGCTACTGAAGGTAATGGGGCCCTTTCTATGTCCAGGTGTCCTTTGTCAACAACAAATTGTCACTGTTTTGTGTTGAATATATGCTTGATGGCAGAAAGTGAGGAGGAATTAAAGAACCTTTTAATGAGGGTGAAAGAGGAGAGCGTAAAATATGGTCTGAAGCTCAACATCAAAAAAACTAAATCATGGCCACTGGTCCCATCACCTCCTGGCAAATAGAAGGGGAAGAAATGGAGGCAGTGAGTGATTTTACTTTCTTGGGTTCCATGATCACTTCAGATGGTGACAGCAGTCATGAAATTAAAAGGCGCCTTCTTCTTGGGAGAAAAGCAATGATAAACCTAGACAGCATCTTAAAAACCAGAGACATCACCTTGCCGACAAAGGTCCGTATAGTTAAAACTATGGTTTTCCCAGTAGTGATGTATGGAAGTGTGAGCTGGACCATAAAGGCTGCTGATCGCCGAAGAATTGATGCTTTTGAATTATGGTGCTGGAGGAGACTCTTGAGAGTCCCATGGACTGCAAGAAGATCATACCTATCCATTCTGAAGGAAATCAGCCCTGAGTGCTCACTGGAAGGACAGATCCTGAAGCTGAGGCTCCAATACTTTGGCCACCTCATGAGAAGAGAAGACTCCCTGGAAAAGACCCTGATGTTGGGAAAGATGGAGGGCACAAGGAGAAGGGGACGACAGAGGACGAGATGGTTGGACAGTGTTCTCGAAGCTACCAACATGAGTCTGACCAAACTGCAGGAGGCAGTGGAAGACAGGAGTTCCTGGCGTGCTCTGGTCCATGGGGTCATGAAGAGTCGGACACGATTAAATGACTAAACAACAACAAGGAAAATGAGAGTACCCCTAAACATTTTTTTTAAAAGAAAAAAAGCACTGGTTATGACCCTCGGGGTCCCTTTCAACTCTACTGTTCTGTGAATACCCTCCTTTACTTCTTGGATTTTGGTGTGCCAAAAGCTGCTGATTAAAACTGCAATCCTAAATCATGTTCAGTTTAGGCTGTGGTTGTCACCAGTCGCAGAGCTTCATGCTCCGGCACCGGGGGGCAGAGAGCAGGTGGGGGTGGGGGTGGCGCGTGTCCTGGGGGTGTGGCATGCCGCCTGTGGGGGCATGGTGCCCATCGTGGGCCGGGGGCAGCCGCGATGGCACCCCACCAGGATCACGCTACCGGGGGCGGTGCGCTCCTCCCGCACTCCCCTTCCTCCGCCAGTGGTTGTCACTTTACAAACCTAGGAGTAAATAAACATGCATAGGATCAAACTGGTAGAGGGTCAGAAAACTATATTATTTGATAAACTATATGTACTTTCCCTTTCTTTGGTTAAACCCAAATCAGATATGTCATGTACTTAAAAATTATCCATACTGCAGGACAGCAGAAATTATCAGATAAGGTTACACTTCAAGACCTTGAGATAAGCTTTATCAGCAGCCAAATGTGGTGATCACACAACTATGGGGGAAGCTCAGAAACTGGCAATTCTAAATGCAATCTGGGAGTGAAAGCAATAAAGCAAAACCTGGGACACAGGAATGTGTGGACAGCAAAGCACATAAAACATATACGGGTCATAGGATTGCAGAGTTGGAAAGGACCCCAAGGGCCATCTAGTCCAACCCTCTGAAATGCAGGAATCTTTTGCCTGGTGTGGGGCTCGAACCCACGATCCTGGGATTAAGCGTTCCGTGTGGTATATTAAAATAGAGGAAGTTTCACCAAGCAAGCCTATACTCATGTTCAGGTCCAGCGTTGCCATTAATTCAACATAAGACACAGTTTACATATAACAAGAAAACACTTAAGGGAGAGGAGGATGGCAACACTACCAACATCCGTTAAATAATTGCAAACAGCACAACCAATCAGGGGCTCCACCAGTGAGAATGATCACATGCCACCCACAGATAGAAGTGGCTAGCAAGCTCAAAATGAATTTATACAAAGCCCTACACTTAATGAAGTTTTTGGGGAAAGTACTAGATTGTATAAATATTACTTGGGGTAGGGGAGCTAGTATCATCGGAGGATAATATTATTTTAAATTATCTACCTGCTGAATGGAATTTGACAATGGGTCAATGTCAATGGATTCTCTGTGCCCTCATTATGGCTAAAAGACTGATATTGATCCCCTAGAAAGAAAAATCTATAGACCCCTTTATTCAATGGATGGAAGATATAACATCTCTTGCATCATACAAACGGATAGCTTATAGACATAAATTGTGTAGGGACAAATATGTTGACATTTGGAGTGCATTTATAAAAAACTGAGTAGGTTATAAGTAAACAAAAGTATATGTATTAGAATAATAATTTCACTTCCATACCTTTGTATTAAACAAGTATGTTTGGAATTATTATGGTTTTTTCCCTTCCTTCCTTTTCTTTCTTTCTTTTTTGTATTTTAAGCACTTTTTGTTTATTTTATATTTTTTCACTTTATTTTGTTTAATTGAAATTATATATATATATATATCCTCACAATGAGTGGTGCAAAGCCTTTGAATCTCAACATGTACACTACACTCAAATGCCCCAACTCCATTGTTCCTTTTCTCCCTATTTTCTCACATCCACACTCTGGTCAGTGACCGAAATAAATCGATTCATTCATTCTCACATCAGAGCTCCCCCCAGGTGAGCTCTCAGTGTACACAAATTTTTATCTCCATAGCAGAAGAAGTTGTGGACTCCTGAGTGGAATTTGTATACCGATGGAGATGTGTTGCATTTGGGTGATGAGCTACATTATAGCCCATCTAGGACACCTCAGTTAGTAGAGCACGAGACTCTTAATCTCAGGGTTGTGGGTTCGAGCCCCACGTTGGGCAAAAGGTTCCAGCATTGGATGAGGTTGGACTAGATGACCCTAGTGGTCCCTTCCAACTTTACAGTTCTGTGATTTGTGATATTGTAGATGGAGCAGTTGTCAGCATGGAGGCAGGACCATATATACTCTCTCTCTCTCTCTCTCTATATATATATATAAAGGTAAAGGGACCCCTGACCATTAGGTTCAGTCGTGTCTGACTCTGGGATTGCGGCGCTCATCTCGTATTACTGGCCGAGGGAGCCGGCGTACAGCTTTCAGGTCATGTGGCCAGCATGACTAAGCCGCTTCTGGCTAACCAGAGCAGCGCACAGAAACGCCGTTTACCTTCCCGCTGCAGCTGTACCTATTTATCTACTTGCACTTTGACATGCTTTCGAACTGCTAGGTTGGCAGGAGCAGGGACCAAGCAAAGGGAGCTCACCCCATCGCGGGGATTCAAACCACCAACCTTCTGATCGGCAAGCCCTAGGTTCTGTGGTTTAACCCACAGCGCTACCCGCGTCTTCCCAGTGTGGTGTAGTGGTTAAGAGCAGTAGACTCGTAATCTGGTGAACCGGGTTCGCGTCTCCGCTCCTCCACATGCAGCTGCTGGGTCACCTTGGTCTAGTCACACTTCTTTGAAGTCTCTCAGCCCCACTCACCTCACAGAGTGTTTGTTGTGGGGGAGGAAGAGAAAGGAGAATGCTAGCCGCTTTCAGACTCCTTTGGGTAGTGATAAAGCGAGATATCAAATCCAAATTCTTCTTCCTCCTCCTCCTCCTCTTCTTCTTCTTCTTCCCATTATAGTCAGTGTGAAGGAAATTAATTGAGTCAGGTCCAGGGCAGGTTAAAATTATGCTGTTAATGGGAGTGTGGTTTTAGTCTAGAGGAGTATGATACAATGTTTTAAGTGTATTCCTCCCCTTCATCCCACCTGCAACTCTGCCCTATTTTAGCTGTTCTTCCAGACTGTCTTCACCAGTGGAGCAGCTGGGCCAGAGATCTGCACATTTCTATCTAAATCTGGTACCAACTCACGCAACAGCTTTCAATATTTTTTGTGCTTCTATTATGCACATTTTCTCATATAGCCAAACTCATTTGTGCAGGAAATTGTCTGCGGAAGGTTATTTTATAGTTTGGCTCCTTGCACAATAGTTTATATGTATTTCCTCCCATTTTATAGAAAGGAGAAAGCACAGTTTATCAGATTCTATAAGACATCATTCCCTGTTGTAACTGAACGAAAGTTTCAGCACCCTGCAAATTCACTTACATTGCAGTAAAGCGGAGTCAAAAAGAACCTTACAAAAATCAAAAAGGAAATTGCATTCTGTGAACCTGATGCAATGCTTATATTGCAAGGAGGACAAGACAACATTATTCTGTGAGCTAACAATGTTCGCAGCCTACTGTCGGTTTGCAAATGTCAGCTGACAGCTTTGAACACGCCAGAGATTTTATTATCTGATATTCTCCTTTTTTTTCTGAGCTTCCCCGTTAGCAACATTGGGAAGATTTTTCTTTCTTTCTTTCTTTTAAAGAAAATACAATTGCCCATTTGAAAAGTGATTTGAAATGGTGCTTGGAAATTCTCTGCAAGGAGCATTTTATTTAGCATTTGCCAATTTGGAAACGTTGCATGCTGAACAAATGAAACAGACGAAGCACAATTATGGAAGGGGCCGTTGATCTGTTTGAGCGTTGTCTCCAAATGTCTGTCATTTCGTCTGCTTAACCATACTGGTTTGTACATCAATCCCATATACTGACACAACTTAAAGGTACAGTGGTACCTGATGTCAGGGTTGCACCAGATGAGCAGGAGTGGTGGCAAGCCCCACTAGGCGAAGCGGCAACTACGGAAGAGTCCAGAGAAAAGGAGGGATTCTTACCTGAAGAAGACTGGTGGTGGCACTCCTCAGAAGAGGAAGAAGCAGATGAGGAAGAGGGAAGGCCCAGAACAGGAGGAGGAAGCAGTTGAGCCAGAATCAGGCCCTTGTGAGGAGAGGAGCCGGAGAGCCCCCTCCCCTCCTCCCATCTCAGCTGTAGAGTGTACAGCTGAGAAACGAAGGGAGCAATTGGAGGCAGTTGCAGCTCGTAAAAGGCATGGTGATGAGCTGGCTACTTAAGGAAGGTCGGCTGCTTCCCTCACCAGCACCTGCAACTGCTGTGCTGAAGCATGTGGTTGTGCCTGCTCATCCTGCTCCTGATCCTGTGTCCCTGACTTCGACTGGTTCCTGACTCGGACTGCTCCTGACTTTGGCTTTTCTTGACCCGCAGTACTGATACCTGACTTTGCCTGGTTCCTGACTCAGACTGCTCCTGACTTTGGCTTCTCTTGACACATGACTTTGGCTGGTTCCTGACTTCGGCTTCTCTTGACCCCCGGTACTGATACCTGACCTCGGCTGGTTCCTGACGTGGACTTCTCTTGACCCCAGCTTTTCTTGACCCCAGTACTGATACCTGGCTTCGGCACACCATCCTGTTGGCGCCATAACACCTTAGTTCTCAAATGCCTGGTCTGCCCAACCTCAAATTATATTATGAGGCCTCATGCCTGCTATGGATTAAGGAGTGGTGTACACTCAAGAATTGGGATATCCTAGACATTGAGGGACATGACGCCCGATTTGGGTGGCATGCCTACCTTAATTATGAAAAATCAAAAGTACATAAAAGTTTTTCAAATCATATAATTAGGAACGTCCTCTTAAAGGTTTGGAACAAATATAAACGATATTTAGAACCAAAAACTCCAAAATGGATCTCCCCGCTAGAGGCTGTTGCTGTTAAAAAAATGAACAATTCAAAGGGAAGATGGTTGACATATAACGATCTAACATCATATGAACTCGGCCAAATGAAATTGAGGAGATATGAAGAAATAAAAGGAAATTTAAACGGCTGGCTTGACTACTTCCAACTAAATGAAACATACAAACAGGACAAGAAGGCAGGCTTTGAGGAGGAACCGTCGAGGTTCGAAAGAGAATTATTAAACAGTAAGACCAAGCTAATTTCTAAAATGTATAAATGTTTACTAGAATATGAGGTAATGGACGAAGAAGTTAAAGTGCCAATGATTAGGTGGGCCCAGAATGTGGGACATCCAATAATGTTAAAGGATTGGGAGAATTTATGCAAGGTAAATTTGAAATTTACAGCGAATTACGGAATTAGAGAAAATATGATGAAAATGGTCCACCGATGGTACCTCACGCCATTGAAATTAGCTAAAATGTATAAGAACTTGTCAAATACATGTTGGAGTTGTGGGGAAAATGGAGGAGATCTGTTCCACATGTGGTGGTCATGTGGGAAAATAAAGATATTCTGGGGAAGAATATATGAGGAGTTAAAAAAGATGTTGGGGGAAAACTTCAAAAAGAAACCAGAGGCATTCCTTCTTAGTATTTTGGATACGGACATCCCAAAACAACAAAAAGAACTCTTCTTGGACGCAACGGCGGCGGCTAGACTGCTTGTGGCGAAAGGTTGGAAAGAAAAAGAAACTCCTAAAATTGAGGACTGGCAAGACAAGCTCCAGGAATTTGCCGAATTAGCTCATCTAACGAACAATTTAAGAGGAAATTCAGAAAAGAAATTTATGGAAAAATGGGACGGTTACAGAAAATATGTTCAAAAATATAGTAAAAATGCTATTTCTATGCTGGCATTCGAGGATTAATGCAGGGATAAGCTCTAGGGAAAGCCCATCACAGAAAGGTTACGTCTCAGAGAATGTAAGAAAAAAGGGTGTATAAGCCAGTATGTGGAGTTTTGTACATTCAAAGTGACAATAATATGTAAGGGCAATGGTAGGAAGTCTGACTTTGTAGTGTAAGGATGGTGGTTTGGTTTGGTCTCGTTTGGTGGTTTCCAAAATTTATTATTATTATTATTTATTTACTTTTATTTTTCCCTTTTTCTCTTTTTTCTTCTCCTTTTTCTTTTTTTCTTTCCCCCCTCCCTGGTTTTTTTTTTTTCTTTCCCACCTTTTTCTTTCAGGTACGGAAGAAGACAAGAAGTAACAATGTAAATATTTTTGATTTGAAAGAAATTTATTCATATGTACATATACAATGATAATATTATAAAACTGCAAATAAAAATTTATATAAAAAAACAACACTCAAATGCCTTGGTACTCAAACGCCTTGGTTTCCAAATGTCGAAAACCCACAAGTAAGTGTTCTGGTTTTCAAACATTATTCGGAAGCCAAACATCCAATGCTGCTGTCGGCTTTTGTTTCCGGGGTGCATGCACCAATCAGAAGCTGCGCCTAGGATTTCAAATATTTCAGAAGTCAAACAGACTTCCGGAATGGATTAAGTTTGGTG
The DNA here is from genome assembly GCA_034641385.1 of Darevskia mixta. NCBI lineage: Eukaryota > Metazoa > Chordata > Lepidosauria > Squamata > Lacertidae > Darevskia > Darevskia mixta. The sequence continues at coordinate 11,838,853 of JAWWNH010000042.1, read as the reverse complement.
CTTTTGTTTTTGCTATTTATTTTGCGTTTTTGTTTTGGGGGCTTTTTCGGTTAATTTGTTTTTGTGACTGTGGAACCCAGTTCAGCTACTGATTGATTGTGTGATGGCGGAAATGGATAAAAGCCGCTTATCCAAACAGTGACTGCAATCAGAGCAGGTAAGAAAAAGAATTAATTTTAACTTTTATCTACAATACTGTCTTATTTATTTTATAATACAGTACATTGATTATTGCTTTCATTTTATGGATCAGTGGTCTCGTTAGATGGTAAAATTCATATTAAATTGCTGTTTTAGGGGTTGTTATTAAAAGTCTGGAATGGATTAATCTATTTTGCATTACTTTCTATGGGAAAGTGTGCCTTGGTTTTGGAACGGACCTCCGGAACGGATTAAGTTTGAGAACCAAGGTACCACTGTAGATGAAAGATCTTAAATATTTATATAACACTGGGGGTGGGCTAACTTCAACTCAGTGGTAGAGTAAGATTACCAGATTTTTTTCAATGAATCCGGGGGCACTTTTCAACTTCAATGGATTTTGTATGGGGACTACTTTGTAAATCTGGGGACTGTCCCCGGGAAACGGGGGCGTCTGGTAACCTTACGGTAGAGCCATTCATCACTGCCCTTAACATATTTGAAGATGGCTATCATTTCTCCTCTCACTCTCCTCTTTACCAGGCTAAACATACCCAGCTTCTTCAACTGTCCCTAATAAGTAAGAGTTGGTTTCCATACCCTTTACTACCTTGGTCGCCTTCCTGTATTCAAGGTGACACAACTTCTGTGGCTAGGTGAATAGTCCAAAGAATCAGTAAACACACTAACAAGCATGAGAAGAACCAAAAGAGACTTCTGATTAAACATGCTTGGGCTTTTGTTGTGTGCTTCTGTAACTGATTGGCACCCGTTGCCCTTTTAAAATGTGCTTATTCAGCTGTCTTCATTTTTTTTCCCCATTATGTACTTCGTGTTTTTGATATTGTGATTTTATGTTGTGAACGGCCCTGAGATCTACGAGTATGGGGCAGTATGATGAATTTAATTAGTTAAATTTAATTAATAATAATAATTGAAGTGACATGGACCTGTGGACTAAAAATTCGCAAGTGCTTTAAACACAACAGACAACATTTGTCGCCAACCTCAGAAGAAGATCCCAGTGGGATCCGGCCCAAGGGCCATGTTGTTCAACATGCTGTTCTCACTGTTGGCTCAACCAGAAGCTCATGGGAAATCTATAAGCAGAAACTGACTGCAACAGCACTCTCTGTGCCTGATACTCCCAGTAGCTAGTATTCAAAGTATAGTGCCTCTTGACAATGAAGATAGAACATAGTAATCTTTCGCCAGTAGTACCTAGGGTATCCTTAATATATATACTCCATGAATTTGTCTAAAATCCTTTTTTTCTAAAAAATTTATTAAATTTTCTGTTTTACATTTTCGAATATTCATTTAAACCACCTTAAAATATCAATGACGTCCCTTCTCTTTCCATGGTTCCTTTTGCATAACATAAATCCCTGCATATTTTACATAAACCAAACCCTTCAGTATTCCATTATTACATCCATCAAAACTTATTTACACTGTTGAATTTATCTTAATGCTGCCAACTTTTTCAAGTGTACACAATTTCCCCCATCTATTCAATAAACATTTTCCAATCTTCTTTAAATGTATGTTCTTCTTGTTCTCTTATTCTATATGTTAGGTCTGCAAGCTGTGCATGTTCCATCAATTTAATCTGCCATTCTTCTTAAGTTGGGACCTCACTTGTTTTCCATTTAGGGGTAAAGCCCTTTTGTAAGCTGTACAAGTTGGTAACCAGCGCTACATCTTGTGATATCAAATTCCACAGTTTTACTGCACACTATACTTCTTTTTGCCTGTCCTGAATCTTTAAACATCCACCTTCCTTGGATAACCCTGGGCTCTAGAATGATGGGTGTAGAAGAGAAAAAATTCTCTATTCACTCTCCCTACACCATGCATAATCTTTTACACCTTACTCAACTTTTTTTATAAACTAAAAAGCTCCAAATGTTCTCATTTTTTTTTCTCAGAGGAGTTGCTCCATTCCCTTGATAATTTTGGTTGTCCTTATCTGAACCTTCTCTAACTCCATTCACCCTTTTTGAGGTGAATCAACCACAGTACTGTACACAGTATTCAAAATGTGGTTGCACCATAGATATGTGTAATGAAGTTATGATACTTGCTCTTAACCCATTAGATTTCTTATCATGTATTTGTCTTTTGTACGCCAGTTCTCTTTATTCCAGGAAGGCCACACCTATTTGTCACCTAGTAACTCCTTTTTCATTGTCAACAGTAAGTCGGTGTTTCCTTGCCAGGTGCTTATTTTGCTATAGGACAACTGTACACTATTTCTTAGGCTTAGCAATAAATACTAGAGGACGAACTCTCTTCAAAAAAACTGTTCTACGGGGAAACCTTTTGCTATTAGTTTACGAGCTTGCCATGGAAGCTGTTACTGATAATCCAGATCAAATACTGGAAGAGATCAGGCACCAAAACTTCAGTTTAGGTGAGCTTCTTAAAGGTGACAGTAAGGACAGTGAGAAGATAGCAGAATTCCTTCCAAAACTGACTCCTCTCCTTCTAGAGCTCATGAAGGCCTTCAGCTGGCAACTGGAAGACACTTCTAAGATTCTTCAAAATACCTATCAGCTGCTGGATGTTGTTCATGACAAAGGCTGGAAAGAAGCTTCAATTAAAGGCAAGTAAAGCTAAATATGTAAATCAAGGACTATGTAGCAGCCAATTGCTCAGATGCACTCATAGGTTCAAGACTCAGTATACATAATTGCATGCATTTTTAGAAGTTGGATTTCTCTTACAAAAGTTCTGGAGAGAGCAGCAAACAGATACCATTTACTTAAGGCTTCAAACAGGCCTGTAGGTGAGTAGAGCTTAAGGGATGCACAGGGAGCATCATAAATAAATTTGAAATGGCAAAAAACCCACTAAAAACAAGCAGCCTTAAAGTTGTTTAATTTACCAAATAATTTTAATAACATTATATTCAAAAATTGAAAGCATGTCAAGCAAGATTGCCAACTTTAGAAACACACTCTGCTCTTGTTGCTTTAACAACCCCTCAATCTGAAGAGATTAGGAGGTGAACACGATTGTCTCTATGCTGTGACAAGCATTCATTCCTGCAGCTCATAAAGGCATCCCCCTGGGCGTGGTTTATAATCACTTAAACATATATAAAAAAGTAAAGGTACCCCTGACCATTAGGTCCAGTCGCGGACGACTCTGGGTTTGCACGCTCATCTTGCTCTATAGGCTGAGGGAGCCGGCGTTTGTCCGCAGACAGCTTCCGGGTCATGTCATGTGGCCAGCATGACTAAGCCACTTATGGCGAACCAGAGCAGCGCACGGAAACGCTGTTTACCTTCCCGCCAGAGCGGTACCTATTTATCTACTTGCACTTGACATGCTTTCAAACTGCTAGGTGGGCAGGAGCTGGGACCGAGCAATGGGAGCTCACCCTGTTGCGGGGATTCGAACTGCGGACCTTATGATCAGCAAGCCCTAGGCTCAGTCTACCACTCTTAACCACCACACCGCACTGGCTCTATTGTTTCATTGTCCCCACTTCTGCAAATTACAGAAAGTTGTAGGTGTGGACATTGCAAGGTCGGATTCCTTCTGAGAGCACAGAAGGGAGGGAAATCGGCAACTTATGATAAATTGGCTATTTGCAAATGCACAGGTTGAGCAAGAGAGAAGCAATATGCAGGCATACAAGCTAAGTTCCTGAATGACATCAATTCAGCTTGCCAGTATCTTGAAAGATGCTTTGAGAAGTCAGGGACCTTTCACCATTTTGCCTCCCTCCCCCACCCAGAGCTAAATCCAAACTGAGACTGCTTTTTCTTCTTCCCTTTATCTATGTGCAATGTTTTTTTTCCCATCTGCATTCAGACAGGTGAGATCATATTCCAGTTGCGATAGCAAGGGACCATCAAAATGAGAGAGAGAGAGAGAGAGAGAGAGAGAGAGAGAGAGAGATTGCTTACAACCTGATATCCATAATTTAATAGACAAGAATGTTTACCTAACTCAAAAGTTATTTTAATTTAATAGACAAAAATGTTTTACCTAACTCTAAAGTTCCTTTATGCCTCGGCTTCTGAGTCATGAGCCTAAAGAAAGCAACAAAAAGAGCTTTCTTTTGAGAAAATGATGGATTACATTCACCTTAATGTAGATGTTTGATCTGCATCAGTTCCTTTTTAGATTCTTCTCCACTAAAGTACTCTCCTTCTCCAATAAAGTACTCCTGGACAAAAGCCCCTGTCCTCCTTTCTTCCCTCCCTCCCTGCCTCTCTTTTGTATAAAATACTCCACAAGAAAAGAGGAGATGAGAGATGAGAACAGAGTCTGCCATTGTGTTACGAAACTGGGCATTCAAGGTCGGAGAGGGAAAGAAAGCAGAGGCCTCAAAGGAGTCCGCATGATTCTGAAGAATAAAAAGTACTTTGCTCGCTTAACTCTATAAAGAGCGAGATATTGAAAGTGTTCCTGTGTTGGCAGACGGAAACGACAGGGAAAGGTCTGATTGAAAAGGCCTCACTTGGACATACATTCTGTAAAACTTAGATTTCCAAAACATGTGGGTCTCTTCCTTGGGAAAGGCTGTCACTACTGCCAATGACAGCGGTACCTTGGTTCTCAAACGCCTTGGTACTCAAACAACTTAGAACCCAAACACTGCAAACCTGGAAGCAAGTGATCCAGTTTGCAAACTTTTTTTGAAAGCCGAACGTGCTCAGTTTTGAGTGTTACGCTGCCAATTTGAGTGCCACACTTCCGTTTTGAGTGTTACACTGAGGTCTGTCTGTTTTTGCCATTTATTTTGCATTTTTGTGGGGGGTTTTGTTTTTGTGACTGTGTGGAACCCAGTTCGGCTACTGATTGATTGATTGTGTGACTGCAGTACATTGTTGATTGCTTTCATTTTATGGATCAATGGTCTCGTTCGATGGTAAAATTCATGCTAAACTGCTGTTTTAGGGGTTGTTTTTAAAAGTCTGGCACGGATTAATCCATTTTGCATTGCTTTCTATGGGAAAACGTGCATTGGTTTTGGAACACTTTGTTTGGGAACGGACTTCCGGAACGGATTAAGTTTGAGAACCAAGGTGCCACTGTATCTGCAAGTTGTCAACATTCAGTCTCCTGTACTCTTCTAGCCTGCCCAAGAAACAGAATGTGGGATGGCTTTGTGGATTAAGATAAATTTAGGGGAGACTGAAGTAATCTTGCTGAGCAATCTTCTGTTTATTACAGGTAAAGGTGGGGGTGCTTGAATAAATTTACCTTTTCTGTAGCCTTCTAAAAATAAAAAGCCAAAGGGTTGTAGAAAATAGATAAGGAAACCAAGCTGGGCAATGATAACAGTGTATAAAAATGGAAGGACATGCTTAACCTTTTCACCCGAACAAATCACAAATAATGTATTACCCATCACATATATTTCTGTTTGCTTCTTCAGAGGGGAGCAGCCTTGCAGACTGGCTTCAGAAATTAAACAAGCTCATCTTACATGTTGCCAAATACTTTGGAGACTTACAAAACAAACTGCTTGAAATGAGCTGCAGAAAATCGGATGGTGTGCCGTTTGTTCCGTGTATCCCTTGGAAATCTGTGCGTGATGCTGATAAAGAGAAAGCAAATGGCACGCAGTTATTGGCAGGTGTCAGTCAGCCATTTCATGAACCTTCATCTGTACGCAGAGGGGGAAACGGAACCCAGATGACGGAAGACAAAACAGTGGAAACTAAAACAGGTTCAAATGAAAATATAGCCGGCAAAGAACAGGAATTTCCAGTACTTGTGAAAAATGAAGATCAGCAACAAAAATCCATTGCAGTGCCAAATCAGGACAACGGAACAGGTTCTCAATCAGTGCTATCTTCCAGTCAGAAAATTTCAGAAAACAGAGATTTGGAAGACGGTTCAGGAAACAATGGGGAAAATGTAACTCTGTCCAGAAAGCTGGAAAACAGCAGTGGAAAGGATCTGCAGACGTGTCCTAATCAGGAAAAACAGACAGAGATAAAAGAAGCCCTGAAGCAGATGGGAAATGGGAATTACAGGCTGATAGCCGAGCCAGGCAGGAGTGACAAAGATGTCAATCAGAAGGAAACAAGTAATGAAATTGCCCAAAGCTACCAAGGAAATTGTACAAGGTCAGGAGACTTGCATAAAAACAGTTCCATGCATCTGTCTTCCGGTGAGCTGGAAGGAAAGGACGATGAAAGTGACTGGATGACTAAAGAGTAAGAGCAAGTGGTCTTTTGGGGGAGACTCAACAGTAGCCTTTGGGACAAATTCAAGGTGGGGGGACATTGTTAGTCTGTTGCAGCAAAAGCAGCCAATAATAATAATAATAATATTTTATACCCCACCCATCTGACTGGGTTTCCCTAGCCACTCTGGGCGGCTCCCAACAGAATATTTAAAAACACAACAAAACATCAAATATTAAAAATATTTTGGCCTTGGGAACCAAACATTCCAACTCCCGAACGATCGAAAACTGGAAGTGATCCGGTTTTCAAACTTTCTTTGGAAGCTGACCGTTCGGCGCAGCTTCCGTGGCTTCCAGCTGACTGCAGGAAGCTCCTGCAGCCAATTGGAAGCTGCACCTTGGTTCCTGAACCGTTTCGGGAGTTCAGCAGCTGCAAATTGATTCTAGCTATTGGTCTACTTTACAGAAAATATGGATACTGTTGTATTTTGTCTGCAGGTTTCTTGTGAAAGTGAATGAGCTGAGTGAACCTGAAATAGCCTGTTGCATTAGAGCCCCTTTCAGTGTCCTGGAAAATCTAGTCATCCGAGTTGTCAATGATTTAAGTTCATTGGTGGTGGATGGTTCAGAAGAACTGGTCAGCAACGTCATCCATGCTGAGTGCTGCTCTTCCGTTGGCCCACCAACCATTCATTCCATCACCATCGCGATCCCATTTATTTCACGTTACAGAGGAATGTACAAAGACATTCTGGTGAAGGTGACTGACGTGAACTTTCGGTCACGTTATTTGACTCCTGTCTCCTTGGAAGGGCACCAAGGAAACCAGAAGGTTAGTGAATTATTGTCAAGGTTTGGTGCTCAATCAATCAATCAAATCTTTATTATGGTCATAGACCAGCATAAGTACGGGGGGATACAATCATTTACAATCTGTAAAACATTTTGGAAAGCTAAAATTATTAAAACAGAAGGCATATATCAAAGACTGAGAATCTAAAAGAGCTAAAATAATCTAAAAGAAGGGTTAGGAGCATTAAACGGAAGTGGAACAGCATAAAAAGTTAGTATATTAAAGGCTATGACTATCAATTTACAAAGCACTCTCATATGGGTGTTCATTAAATCTAGTTTGTGGTGCACGATATCAACCAACAAATTTTGAACGCTGCTATGCAGAACCTGGCAACATTGTACCGGTATGTTGTAGCAGGGTTGGTATCTGAAAGCAGCAGGGAGGTATACAATTGTCCTGTGTTCCCTGGGTGCTTATGGAGTAGTGGGGAGATGAGGTTAATACGGATGTCTCTATAATATAGGTACTGGAGAAGCACATGCTCTATTGTTTCGATTTGACCAGAATCACAGGGGAATTGTCTCTCTGAGTAAGCAATCTTCCTATATTGACCTTCAATGACAGCTGAGGGGAGGTCGAGACATCGTGCCAAGGTAAAGGCCCCCCGATGCTTAGGTACTTTGAGTTTAGTTAGACTAAACTCAAAGTACCTAAGTTGTTGGACTACAACTCCCATCATCCCTGATCACTGGTGCTAGGGATGATGGGACTTGTAGTCCAACAACATCTGGGGACTCAAGTTTGAGAAAGACTGATCTAGAATAAGAGATGTCTTTAAATAATGTAAATATTGACCAACCAGGGACTGCCATTAGTGTCACTTCAAAACATTGGGGAAATTAGAATAGGAGGTTCACAGACCCCACTAGCAGGGCAGGGATCCGCACTTGTGACTCTACTGGGTCTCAAACAACTGCCCCAGGATGCCAGGTGCTGCTGCCGAGTCTGGGCAGCCCCCAACAGAATTGCTCCTTATTTGATATATTACCAAAGCAGTGAGGGAAGAGACCACAGGAAGTGATAGCCATATCTCTGCAGTAGCTAAAACCGCAAAGCAGCTACATTACTGCGGCTGTCAGATAAAGTTGCCCGGAAACACAACGGAGAAAGCAATCTTTCTCTGTGGTTGTTAACTCTCAAGTTACTTTCCTTTTATACCTCTGATTCATGCTGGCTTCCCAGGTTAGAATTCGTTTATCATTATCCACTTCAGCCTCTTTCACTAATTTCTATCACACAGGGGACATTTGCGGAGGTGAAAACCAGCCAGCTTGGTCTTTTTTCGGTGGTTTCATGTTTAAAGACGGAAACAGTCACCATTCCAAAGAAAGGACTTTCACGAAAGCTAAGTATGGATCCCAGAATTTCATTTTGCTGGCCTCCGTCAACTTTTACTTCTCGAGTAACAATGCACCTAAAGGTATGCTTAAAAAAATAAAAATCATTCGCTGGGGGCAAAAGGGGATAAACACCTTGCTTTATTAGTAGAGATAGGTTGCAATTAGGGAATGGATATAGGAGAAGCTGGGCCAAAGCCCAAAATGGGTAGGAGTAGCTAATGGGCAAAATGGTTCCAATGGTGGAATGGCTCTTGGCTGCCCTATCCACCTAAAGCCCTCATAAGATCCCTCATCCTCCTATGGGATCTTGTGAGAGCCAGCTGGGAGGATTGAACCCCCTATTTCTACCCCCCAGAGTAGAGAAATGGTGCCCCACACTCAGGGCACACAGAGCTATGGCTTTTCAGAACATATTGGCAGGCTACCATTCAAGAAACAAACTCAAACAATGTAGAACTAATTGTGCATTTCTTTAGACTTCGGCCAACATCTCAAGGAATTCATAAAGGCAAATGCCAATATGTTGCTCATCTTCCTTTTAGTACAGTGGCTAGGAGCCTATGTTGTTGCTGTTCCTGTTAAGGGATTCTTGATATTGAGAAATAGAGGCTGTCCTTCACTTCATCCCTGGGTGGCAGTAAAAGCTTGGGAAAGAGCTGCTAGACATTTGCCATTGCATATTTATCCTGCAATGTTAAATATGCAGTTCGTTGTTCAGCTCCTGTGTGGCTGGATTTTTCCTGGGAGGTATTTATGGTTTGTCTATCATCTTTATCATTCAATCATCTTTTATCATGCCCTACGTTTCTGGGGAGCCTGTCTGTGTGCTTGCTTTCTCCTCCTGAGACACTTTACTGATGTTGGTTGGACAGGTACCGCCGGAACGGGCAAGCTGCATGATGTACTGTGTTTGGATAACCTACAGGTGAAATAGCTCTTCATGTCCATTGTTCCCTAAGGACTCGTACTTGGAAAGAGCTCTGACAAATAGCAATGTTGCTCCCTGTTTCAGGGAGCCATCAATTGCATCACCTGTCGCAGCACCAACCCACACCCTCCTATCATACCTATTTCCATGTTTGCCCAGCAATTCTAACTAAATAAAGTGAGGAAAGACTGCCAAGAAGGGCCGGCCCAAGATATTTTAGTGCCTGAGGCAGACCCCAAAATGGCACCCCTCCTTCCTGCCAGGGAAGAATCAGTGATGGAAGAACTATATTGGGAACAAGGAGGGTATAAAGATCTACACTGTTTAGCCAAGGAGAGGATGTCCAGAGGAACATTCGAATGCATAGATGTGGACCTCCAACCCCCCCCCCCGGTCTATGACATGGTAAGGGTCAACCTGGATGTGATGGCCCTGAACTCCTGGCTGAGCTATTGCAAATTAGCCCCAAACGATCTACCTCCCCACCCCACCCCGAGCTATTGCAAATTAGCCCCAAATGATCTACCTCCCCACCCCACCCCGAGCTATTGCAAATTAGCCCCAAACGATCTACCTCCCCCCCCCCCAAGAACTGAGGGGCATACCAGCTCCGCTGAACGGGCTTCCACTGATGGAATGAATGGGAGTAATTATTTTAAGACAAGACAGGGCTTCTAGACAAGGTGGAAGCGACAGGTATAGAGCCCTGAGGGAACAGGGATTAAAGCTGATGTCTAGGAACATTGCAGGCTGGCATCAAAGCAGAACAACAAACACCTAATGTTCTACTTTGAGCAATTTGACATCATTCTCCTGCAAGAGGCATGGCACAGTGACCCCATAATGCTCAATGGTTATAAATGCCATTCGTTGACAGCTACTCCCTCGGCGAGGGGTGGAAGACCTGGTGGGGGTCTTGCTTGCTTCATCTCTACAATGCTAAGTGCTACCACAACATCTATGACCCCATGCAATCTGTTCACAACTGCTGTCCTGGTTAAAGTACGGAGAGCTTGTCTATTGCTGATTAATGTTTACATACCACCTTATAAAAAAAAAAAGCGACTATAAATGCTATTTGGACAGAATTAGAGAATTACATAGAATCCCTCAAATCCACTTACCCTGCAGCACTGCTTATCATTGGAGGGGACTTCAACACACGTATGGGTGTTAACGACGTTAACTTATACACCCAATATAATCAGTTTCTGGAATCTGATACCTATTTAGATGGAGCTGTGGTCTAAACCACAGAGCCTAGGGCTTGCCAATCAGAAGGTTGGTGGTTCGAATCCCCGCGACAGGGTGAGCTCCTGTTGCGCGGTCCCTGCTCCTGCCAACCTAGCAGTTCGAAAGCACGTCAAAGTGCAAGTAGATAAATAGGTACCGCTCCGGCGGGAAGGTAAACGGCGTTTCCATGAGCTGCTCTGGTTCGCCAGAAGCGGCTTAGTCATGCTGGCCACATGACCTGGAAGCTGTACGCCGGCTCCCTCGGCCAATAATGCGAGATGAGCACCGCAACCCCAGAGTCATCCGTCAGGGGTCCCTTTACCTTTACCTCCCGCCTATCAAAAGATCACAGATGTAACTACTCAGAGCTTTGTCTAGCCTAGGCTATAAGGCAGAGGGATCTCTGCCCCTGTGGATTCTGCCGCCTGAGGCAGTTGCCTAACCTTGCCTCATAGATGGGCCAGGCCTGCTGCCATTCTTAACGGAACTGGAACAAAGGGTCGATAATTATTATAAGGAAGGGAGCAACAGCTAATGCAGCTGCTCCGCAGATATTCCAACCATTTGGTGTGCATTTCATTAGTAAACCAATAAGAGATAATTTGACTCAAATGAATTCTTTATATTCCACGTGCTTTGGCAGTTGGTTATTCTCTGTTGCCTGTTTTAATCTACATTTCGCTTTACAGTAGGCAGCAAAAAGAGAGCAGAAGTTGTTGCTCATTCCATTCGGCAGATGCCCTCAGGAACTCAGTCCCATCTGCCCATAAGTATAAAGGGAAGTTCTCCATGGAGAGACGGGGGATTCCCCTCTGTGCATTCAGGCCATTCATTCGCTTATAGAAAAGGGAAGTTCTTGCATGTACATGAGAGCATTGGGTCATGGCCTGTGGCCATCGTTCTGTTCAGTCAGTGAGTTTTTGTCATGCGTAACGGGAGAACAGCCGCATGCGTTGCTTTATAGTGGTCTTAAATCAGAAGAAAGGATGGATTTGGTAAAAATGGCAAGTTTCTGGGCCGTTATTTTTAGTGAAATGATGCATCTCAAAATGGAGAACTTGAAAGTAGCCCAAGGGCTGAGGATTGCCACAACCTTACCTTGACCTTCTGAAAGTGACCTCCCACTGCCAACAAAATGAGCTGTTGAACAGGACTTTGGATTGCAGTTGTCTATGTGACAAGGAATACCGTTTTGCTGGGGTTATTCTATTAGATTTAATCAAATAATAATCAATAATAATCAATAATAATAATAATTAATAATAATTAATAAACAACTTTTATTTGTATCCCGCCCTCCCTGGCCGAAACCGGGCTCAGGGCGGCTAACATCAAATATATAACATTGGTATAAAATCAAACAATAATTAAATTACCTCCTAAAAACAAGTCAGGATCAAATAAAAGTTGTTTATTAATAATAATAATAATTATTATTATTATTATTAAAGCAGTGGTGTTCAAAGGGTGTGGGGCATTACACTGGTGTGGCAGGAGAGGAATGCAAGTGTAGCAGGAAGATTCAAGGACAATCAACCAATCATTTGAACATTTCATTGTACAGTCAAACCTCGGTTGTCAAACATAATCCGTTCCGGAAGACCGTTGGACTTCCGAAACGTCTGATAACCGAAAAGTGAAAGCGGAAGCCTCAATACAACAGGGAAACTCAAAATGGAAGCTGGATAGCATATTTGGCTTCTGAAAATCGGTCAAAAACCGAAGCAGTTACTTCTGGATTTTCGGCGTTTGGGAGCTGAAACGTTCCAAAACAGAGGCATTCGAAAACCAAGGTTTGAGTATAGTATAGCATGGTATGGTATGGTACCAAATTGAGAGCAAGAGCATTAAGGGATACTGAGGACAATCCTAGTGTTTTTCAATGTATTTCTTATCAATAAGAAATTCAGTGTGGTGCGAGCAAATGTTTATTCTGAAAGTGTGGCCCAGAGAAAAAAGTTTGAGAACCACTGTTCTACAGCATCATACTCATACAGCAGTATGGTGTAGCAGTTAGAGTGCTAGACTAGGACCTGGGAGACGAGGGTTCAAATCCCCACTCCCAGACCCTCCAAGTGTCCCTATTTTCCAGGGACAGTCCTGGATTTACAGAAGCTGTCCCAGTTTCTGATTTGATCCCAAAATGTCCTGCTTTTCTTTACGGCATCGCTATTTTCATTGGAGGAATGTTTAGGGGTATGGTAGGACGTCCCCATTTTCATCAGAGAAATGTTGGAGGGTATGCACTGCCATGAAGCTCACTAGGTAACCTTGGGTCAGTCACACACTCTCAGCCTAACCAACCTCGCAGGGTTGTTGGGAGGATAAAGTGTGGGGGAAGAGAAAAATATAGGGCACCTTGAGCTCTCCGGCCCGCCATGCGATCGACGCTGGAGGCACCTGCCCGAGGCGCAGGAAGTTTGCCGGCCCCGTGGATTAGGTCATCCCACAGATCTTGGGCCTGCTTGACTGTGGAGAATGATCAATAATAATGGTAATAACATGGACAATTCTCTTATTCTAATTCTGTTACACCAATCAGGGCTTTCTGTTGTACTGCTCTTTTAAGCTAGTTTCCCTAATTGTGGTAGATATTTGTTCCACAAACAGGCTGCAGTCCTGTGTAATCTCAGAAGGATGTTCCACTGTGTCCAATGGGGTTTGCTTCCTAGTAAGTGCGTTTAGGATTACAGCTGTAACCTATTGATACTATAACAGTGCAACTCATTAAAAGCTACATGGCATCAATACAGACACATTGTGGAGGTTTTATTAAAACACGCTTCATGTTGACTAATTAAATATAGATAGAATGTCATTTAAAAACATCCTGCTAGAAAGAATATTTGTAATAAGATGAATTAAAGAGGGTGATGAAGCATTTATATTCCACTGGTATGAAGGCAAATTTCAGAAATGTCGATTTTTCTGGCAACAAGTGATGCTAAAATCATAAATCATAAAACCACAATATTTATGCAGGTACAACCAATTGAGCCATCCCTGATTTCCATGTTAAAAACAAAGAATGATGTGTATCATTCAGTGGTGTCTACTAGCCCTCTGGTGCATCTGCAACATCCTTCATCGCGGCCATTCAACAAATCCATCGCAATTATTCTGCCTTGCCCTCCAAATCAAGAAAAGAAGACGGAAGGGAATGAGAAAGACCCAGGAAGAGCTATGAGTGCATCCATACCCAGAGTTACAACTGTGCATCAATTTCGGTGAGACAAAACAATTCCATGGAAACTATGTATTTATATATATTTATTTATTTTTTTAAAAAAAATACAACAGACAACCTTAAGTTTCCAAGCTTTTAATTGGTTTTTCATAGTATGATTATTCTTTTTTCCCCGTGCTGTTTTTAAGTGATTGTTTTTAAAACTTCTCTTGCTGTCAGTTTTTATTGTATTAAGATGTATGCTTACATCCCAGAGAGCTTTTCTATGCCAAAAGCTGGTATATGAATACAGTGGTACCTTGGTTCTCAAACTTAATCCATTCCGGAAGTCCGTTCCAAAACCAAAGCGTTCCAAAAACCAAGGTGTGCTTTCCCATAGAAAGTAATGGAAAACGGATTAATCCGTTCCAGACTTTTAAAAACAACCCCTAAAACAGCAATTTAACATGAATTTTGCTATCTAACGAGACCATTGATCCATAAAAGGAAAGCAATAATCAATGTACTGTACTATGAAATAAATAAGACAGTATTGTAGATGATAAAAATTAAAATAATTTTTTCTTCTTTCCTGTACTGATGATACAGTTATTGTATAACTGATGATACAGTTATTGATGATAGTTATTGTTTGGATGGGGGGAGGGGCTTTTATCCATTTCCGCAGTCACACAATCAACCAATCAGCAGCTAAACTGAACTGAACACACAGTCACGAAAACAAATTAACCGGAAAAGCCCCCAAAACGCAAAATAAATTTCAAAAACGGAAGCGCCAAACTTTATCCGTTCCGGATGTCCGTTTGACTTCCAAAATGTTCGAAAACCAAGGCGCAGCTTCTGATTGGTGCAGGCGCCCTGGAAACAATAGCCGACAGCTGCATCGGACGTTTGGCTTCCGAAAAACGTTTGAAAATCGGAACACTTCCGGGTTTTTGGCATTTGAGAACCAAGACGTTTGAGTACCAAGGCGTTTGAGAACTAAGGTACCACTGTATTCTTTTTCCCCCATGCTGTTTTTTGAGTGGCGGTTTTTTAAATTTCTCCTGCTGCCAGTTTTTATTGTATTAAGATGTATCCTTACATCCCAGAGACCTTTCCTATGCCGAAAACTGGTATATGAATATTTTTTAATGAAATATATAAATATTTCCAACCCGTTCCTGCAGGTACTCACTCTGCAGTGAGGGCAACGTTTTGTGCGTGACAAAGCATCAGATATTACTGGACCCCAGAGCCAATAAGGGGTGCATGCGGGGTTAGGGGAGGGATAGAACCTTTGGTGGGCGGACAAGTCATGCTTCTGGGGGTAGTTTGTCCACTTCTGGTCCCCACCCTGCACTCAGCTCTCACCTGTGGCTCCTAGAGGCTGTCAGCATGTGACAGCGGCCACACCCCAGGAATGGTTTTGACTGGCCGGCTAAACCAGGTTGAGGGTAGCTGATGGGTCTCAAACCCTGGGTGAGTTAGGGTCTTCCCCTGCATGTGAAGACAGGCTCTGGTGGATTGAGTGGAAGAGACCAATAGTGGGACCAATGGTCAAGAAGGCGGTTTCTGCACATGCTGCAGAGGGAAATGAGAAGGGCTCATCAACCTGGGAGTGGAGTTCAGCTAGGAAAAGGAAAACTCTCCTCCTAAACTTCCACTGCCTTGCAGATGTCAGACTGCAGGGAATCGGTTTCCTCCCCCCTGTGGCAGTAGATAAGCAGAACAAAGGAAAAGGAGTCTTCTTACCAGTTAGAAACTTTAATAATCACAGTGAGAGAACAAGAAACTCATCTCCTAGAAATGGCGGTGCTCCCAATTAAGGACCACATCCCCTTCCATCCCTATTAATCCACGTCACTTCTATGTCTTGTAATCTGAGTTTGTACCCTTTGTGCGCTTTCTGTTCTGAGACTTTCTGAGCTCTTCTTGACCTTGGGGGAGAGTGGATGAATGCTTTCCAGAGACAGTGAATCTGTTAACCCTCTATCTCCCAGTGTTTCTTCTCCTATCTGTTCCCCATCCAGTATTTCCCAACTTCTGCCTTCTGAACTATGCCCCTCTGCAAACCACTGTTCCAAATCTATACTGTCCTCCTGCTCCTGGGAAGATTCAGGATCCGTATCAGGAGCAGGGGGAGGGGATGACTCCCACCATTCCTCCTCAGTGCAGCCCTCCTCAGCACAGTCCCTGACAGCAGGACATCTTCAGGAGAAGAAAATGCAGTGCAGCCCCTAACAC
The DNA here is from genome assembly GCA_034641385.1 of Darevskia mixta. Lineage (NCBI taxonomy): Eukaryota > Metazoa > Chordata > Lepidosauria > Squamata > Lacertidae > Darevskia > Darevskia mixta. The sequence continues at coordinate 11,822,785 of JAWWNH010000042.1, read as the reverse complement.
GGTTGGATGGAACCTTGTATGCCTTCTTTTGGCAACACAGGCCAAACCAGTGCCAAATGTATTGCTCTGCTTTCCTTTGGACCATATCAGTGAGTCTTGTCATCTAGGCAGCTCAGGACCTCCATACAAAGTTCAGCTCCTTAAGGGCTTCAAAAGCCAGTCTGAAATTTCTCAGCAACCTTTCCTAGCTAGCTTCCACATTTGATTTGATTTGATTTTTCTGTAATCTACATTCCCCTCCCCTCTAAAAATAGCACCCAACCTGCTAAAAGGTGTGACTTCAGATACATTCCGGAAAGTGGTTTTATTTAAACAAGAGGAACGTACAACAAAATGCTGCAATGTGGAATGCTGCTATTCTGGATTCCAGCCACTCTGTTCCATTATACACTGTCCTCTCAGCTTTCCATTTCCCCAATCAACAGTTGGTCTTCATTTTACAAGGTGTGACCGGAAAGTTCAGTGAATGGTCACAGAAATCGGACAGCGAGAAATATTCAAACATACAACCTTGCAGGCAAACGCCAATCCCGCATCAATAACTCACAAACTCTGTTGACATTTGCCTCCGTTCTGCTCGTCGGCGGTCTGCCATCTTTGATGGTTTGCTGCCCTTCAAGGAAATGCTTAAACCACTCATACACTATCTTTCGAGTTACAGCGTCATCTCCATACACAATTGTGAGCATTTCATGGGTTTCCGATGCCGATTGTATGTTCGAATATTTCTCGCTGTCCAATTTCTGTGACCATTCACTGAACTTTCTGGTCACACCTTGTATGTTCACTGAGCACATTCAGTCTCCACTGAGCTGTTGTTGTTGTTGTGTGTTTTTGGGGAGGGGCAAGTCTCTTCCACTTAGTATTTTTTTAGAATTGTTTTTGTTTGTTTGTTTGTGTACTTATGTAAATCTTGGGATTTATCCAAGACTCCTGACTCTTGTGCATGGGTGGTGCAATTTTGGCTATCCAAGCATTGGCACCCAGAACCTGAACACTGGAAATAATGTGAAATGCTAGCTTCTTCTTTGGCGATCCCTTGTAGCCGAGTAAGATTGTCTTCCATGAACACGGTTTTAACAGTGAGTCCTTAAGTGACTGTGGAGGCCAATTCTGGATCCAGACGTCCTTCCACAGTGGGGACATAGGTTTCCGGGCGGGAGTTGATCACGGTGAGGGTTTGCCAAGCGTGCCTTCCTCTTAGCTCATTTCTCCCTTTCGTCCTGAGTTTGAGTGTCTTCAAAGCCCATGACACCTTTGGTAAAGGCTGGTCTCCAATTGGAGCACTCGCAGGCCAGTGTTTCCCAGTTGTCAGTGTTTATACTACATTTTTAAAGATTTGCTTTGACAGAGTCTTTAAACCTCTTTTGTTGGCCACCAGCATTAAGCCTTCCATTTTTAAGTTCGGAATAGATAGGCCATTGGTGGCAATCATAGAGACAACCAGTGTTGACTACTGACTAGAAAGGATGCAAGGCTCTAAACCGAAAAGGTTAACTTTTCGCTTTGGACAACAGATCCAGCTCAGTTGGTAAAGCATAATCCTCTTAATCTCAGGGTTATGGGTTCAAATCCCATGTTGGGCAAAAAATTCCTGCATGGCAGGGGGTTGGGCTAGATGACCCTCATGGTCCCTTCCAACTCTACAATTCTATGAACACAGGCTATATAGCAGCTTACGCTATTTTACAGAAAGAGATTTTCAGATTCTGACAAGAGTTTTGATTTCTGGAAAGCTGTGGTTGCTGTTGTTTTAAAAGTAACTATTGAGTCTTGTGATTCTCCAGAGCGATGAGTGCCTCTCCGAAAAAGCATGGGGAGAATCTCCACGAATCCTTGAAATTACTGGGGTACAGAAGCAGAGAAGAGGAATGGGCCGTACTGGATGAGATCGCGGTGCAAAATGCACGGAATGGCCTCGTGTCGTTTGAAGTGGACGAGCCCTTAGACAGGTGAGACAAAATCAAATCCTTTCCATCTGCAGATGTTGCAGTGGATTTGCTGGGAGAAGACATTTGTCCTTGGGAGTGGGGCTAAACCATTGTCGCACTGCATCCATCGTCACTCTTAGCTTGGTAATGTCTAAATATGGCTCAGCTCCCATTTGCTTAAGAAAGTCACCACTATAAGTGTTATGTACTGAGGCTATAGGAAATGAATGAAGGAATGAGGGAACCAACCCTGAAATTCACAATGTACAGTACCATGTATTGGACACACTTCAGATTTATTTATTTTTAATAATGTTCATTAATCGAATGATTCCCTTCTTAATATATTTAAACACGGAGACGGTAGAATGTACAGAGAATTGTTCTTGATCTATGTATCAGATAATCAAAGTATAGGTTCTAGTTTGTATACGTAGAAGCCGGGGATGCTGGCCTATGAATTAACTCTAAGAATTATAACATGCCGTTTGGAGGTACTGTATTTGTTTATTGTAAGAATATGTCTAATTTTTAAATGGGATTAAGGATGTCATTTATAAGTGCGCTCCCAACCGATGTAGCTTTCTTTAATATTAATTTTTGGATCTGATTTACATCCTATGCCCTTTGAAAATGTTTTTTTTTGGGGGGGGGGCTATTGGGACCCAGGTGACGCTGTGGGTTAAACCACAGAGCCTAGGGCTTGCTGATCAGAAGGTCGGCGATTCGAATCCCTGCGACGGGGTGAGCTCCCATTGCTCGGTCCCAGCTCCTGCCCACCTAGCAGTTCGAAAGCACGTCAAAGTGCAAGTAGATAAATAGGTCCCGCTCTGGCGGGAAGGTAAACGGCGTTTCCGTGCACTGCTCTGGTTCGCCAGAAGCGGCTTAGTCATGCTGGCCATATGACCCTGAAGCTGTATGCCAGCTCCCTCGGCCAATAAAGCGAGATGAGTGCTGCAACCCCAGAGTTGTCCGCGACTGGACCTAATGGTCAGGGGTCCCTTTACCTTTATTGGGCTGTTGTTTTTATTTTTATTTTGTATTTTGTGGTTTTATATCTTGATTTTATTCTGTGAACTGCCCTGAGACCCCCGGGTATAGGGCCATATATAAATTCAAATAACAATAATGCACCAATGAAATGGTTGAACATAGTGAAATGGTTTTCCTAGCGACTTGACACAAATGAAAACTGCCTCGATCACAACTGACAGTTTTGTTTGCTTGTTTCAGCCCAAGAACACACACATTCAGATACACAGATATTTTCTTTCTCTCTTTTTAAAATGCAGCTTTATTATCCTTCGCCTGTCCTCTTCTGTGGATAACACACATCTAGTGCAGTTTGTTAAAAATATGGAGAAAGACATCTACACCACGGTGGTGAAAGTGGTGCTCTATCGGAAAAAAGAAGATCCGTACAAGATCGCTGTCTTACTCGTTCCATCCAAGGAACTGAACTTGGAACTGCAGGGTCTGCGTGAGGAGGGTTTCTCTGGTCCTCCTGATCCCTCTCAGCAGATCAAACTGAAAGAAGGGGAGCAGGTTTATTTTAGATTTAGCGGAAATATTCATGCTTCAGGTAAATCCATTTTCTGCTGCACAACTACATTCCATATAAATGGCCCGTTCTGAAGGGTATTGCTAAGCACGCATATGGAACAAATGCAGGAGGGGGTAATGGGACCACACAAGCTAACCCTGTCCCTGTTGTCTCCCACTGTGGCCCTCCCACGCCTTACGTCTGGGTTGCATGTGAATGGACAAAGCATAGGGGGACGGGGCAGGCAGGTTTGGAGGACTCCTTGGTCCTGAATGGGGTAACTGTGCCCCTGAAGGACCAGCTGCACAGCCTAGGAGCCATTTTGGACTCACAGCTGTCCATGGAGGCGCAGGTCAATTCTGTGTCCAGGGCAGCTGTCTACCAGCTCCACCTGGTATGCAGGCTGAGACCCTACCTGCCCGTAGACCAGGCTTCCTCAGCCTCGGCCCTCCATATGTTTTTGGCCTACAACTCCCATGATCCCTAGCTAGCAGGACCAGTGGTCAGGGATAATGGGAATTGTAGTCTCAAAACATCTGGAGGGCTGAGTTTGAGGAAGCCTGCCATAGACTGTCTCTCCAGAGTGGTGCATGCTCTAGTTATCTCCCATTTGGACTACTGCAACTCGTTCTACATGGGGCTACCTTTGAAGGTAACCCAGAAACTACAATTAATCCAGAATGTGGCAGCTAGACTGGGGACTGGGAGTGGCCACCGAGACCATATAACACCGGTCCTGAAAGACCTACATTGGCTCCCAGTACGTTTCCAAGCACAATTCAAAGTGTTGGTGCTGACCTTTAAAGCCCTAAACGGCCTCGGCCAAGTATACCTGAAGGAGTGTCTCCACCCCCATCGTTCAGCCCGGACACTGAGGTCCAGCCCCGAGGGCGTTCTGGCGGTTCCCTCCCTGAGAGAAGTGAGGTTACAGGGAATCACGCAGAGGGCCTTCTCAGTAGTGGCGCCTGCCCTGTGGAACGCCCTCCCATCAGATGTCAAGGAAATAAACAACTACCGTAGCTGACTTTTAGAAGACATCTGAAGGCAGCCCTATTTAGGGAAGTTTTTAATGTCTGATGTTTTATTCTGTTTTTAGTGTTGTGTTGAAAGCCGCCCAGAGTGGCTGGGGAAACCGAGCCAGATGGGCCGGGTATAAAATTATTATAATTATTATCATCATCATCATCATTATCATTATTACACCTAGGACACAGCTATATTAGCAAAGAAACAGCAATTCTAACACACTATAAACACACAACACCAGATGGAGCCAGAGAGCAGGACATTTTAAAACACTGTTTTCCATAGGGATTTTTCCCTTTTGTTAAAACAATCTAATTCCTGACTTATTTATAGCATTTTTTCCACCTGTGTTTATATCCACCCATAGAGGTCCTCTAAATAAGGGAGGAGCTGTAGGTTCATACAGCCCCTTCAGAATGTGTGGGTAGTGTTGAAGGAGAGCAGTCATGGTGTTTGTCCATGATTGAAGGGAGCTACAGCCAATGAGAAAACAATATTTGGGGTTGAGGGAGGTGCGTTTTGTGTGCTAACAAATCAAGCATACATTTGTAAATACAGATCCATTGCATCAGTGTAATCTTCTCTCCTTCCCCCAACTTTCTCTTCCCCGTGGCGTATATTCAGATGATGGGGCGGCCTTTGGAAAAAGCTACAAGCTTACTTTTCATGCGCAGAGAAAGCCCCGGCTTGACCTCCAAATCAAGGAGGTGGATGAATTTGGCAATTACAGCTCACCCCATTACAAAGGAACCGCCTTGTTCTACAAAGTGAGCAAAGAGGTGATTGCTAAAAGCTGGGAACAGCCTCTTTTGCCTGAAGATCACCAGCAGGAGGACCTTCTCTGCAAATTGGCTCTAACTTTGCCAAAAGTAAGTTGTTTACCCACATTCTGAATTTATTTATTTATTACCGTATTATTTTCTTTATTGAATTTGTATACTGCCCTATACCTGGGGGTCTCAGGGCAGTTCACAGAATAAGACCAAGATATAAAACCACAAAATGCATAATAATAATAATAATAATAATAATAATAATAATAATAATAATAACCCAATACCTGTTGTGATTTTTGTCCAAGCAGAGCGGAAAACAGCTTGCAGCTGGGCCGGTCTGACTTTTGCCTGTCACACTAACCCGTGAGAAAGCTGTCTTATCTTTCCTACATGGAATATTTATGTATTCATTGTACTGTTGTATTCTGTACTTTTGTATTCCCTCTTCTAGCTAGTCTTCAAGCTGGAAGGACGGCTTTATGGCAGCTCTGTGTAAACAGGCTGGCAGCAGAGAATTTCTCTGCGCTATTAAATCAATAAATTAGTTTTAGCCTTATTTATGGCTTGTGTGTGTTGTTCTTCAAACTGTGAACGATCACATATGACTGCGCCACCGGACTCTCAGTAGCCGGGGGATGTGGGCACCTGGCTTTGCTCTGGCTTTGGGGCAGTCTCACTACCTGCCCCAGGCGGGGTAAATGCATAGGATGTAAATCAGATCAACCAAAGGCCTGGTTAAAAATGGAATGTTTTTGCCTGGCACCTAAAGGTGTATAGTGAAGGCACCAAGCGAATTTCCCTGGGGAGAGCATTCCTCAGACAAGGAGCCACTGCAGAGAAGGCCCCATTCTCGTGTTGCCACCCTCCGGACCTCTCAAGGAGGGGGCACACGAAGGAGGGCCTCAGAAGATGACCTCAGGGTCCAGGTAGGTTCATATGAAAGGAGGCAGTCCTTGAGGTATTGCGGTCCTGAGCTGTTGAAGGCTTTATAGGTAAAAACTGGCACTTTGAACTGGGCCTGGAAACTAATCGGTAGCCAGTGCGGTCAGACCAGGATGGGTGTAATATGCTCAAACCGTCTTGCTCCGGTGTGCAACCTGGCTGCTGAATTCTGCACCAGCTGAAGTTTCCGAACCATCTTCAGAGGCAGCCCTACTTATAATGCATTGCAGTAATCTAACCTTGAGGTTACCAGAGCATAGACAACAGTAGTTAGGCTATCCGGTAGCAGACTCCATGTTGGGAAGCCAGGAACCAAAAGTTCTCCATCTTGCCAGCTGAAATTTAGGAGAGAAAAATGTAATCTACAAGCATATTAATTTTAATCTATACAGCTTCAACAAGGTCATTAGTTTTTTGGTATTTGGCACAAATGCCCCCATCTCCTTTGCATTGCAATGCTGACTATTGTTTTCTTGACGTTTGTTCCTCTAATCCCTCAGTAATTATTGTTTCCCTCTCTGAACACCTTTTCTTGTGCAGAGGGAAAAGTTTATCGTTCGTCCACAGAGCACAAAAATAATCTCAACTGATTCATCAGGTAAGAAGATTCCCTACTCCCATCTAGAGATGGGAAGGCCTGGAAAAAAACCAGAACAATTGGGGGGAGGACCAGATCCCCCCCCAGTTTTCCCCAAAGCCCTTTTTCTGGAAAAAAGGGGGGAGTATGTGGAATATTCAAACAATATCAAGTTGTTGTTTTTCTGTTTTGCTTTCCAATTTTTCCAGGAAAAGAACGGCTTTGGGGGGAAAGGGGGGGAACTGTTTTTTTCCTATTTTTCCGGGGTTTTTCCAGGCCTTCCCATCTCTACTCCCACCCCAGCAAATGGTATGCCATGTTTTCATGCATGTTTCCTCTGAAATCATACCCTGTGAATCCTAGGGTATTCACGGTCTGAATCCTAGCCGAGTAGCAACAGGATATGATGAAGGGTGGATCACAATTCTGGATTGCATTCCCAGTGTTCTTAGTGTTTTAACCTCAGGGTTGAATGCCATGTTATTCACTCAGCCTGTGTCCTCAAGTCGTAGGTGGAGTCTAGACACATATAAAAAACGCTGTGAAAACGCTTTTTTAAATAGCGTTTAAAATATATATACCATATTGGACCAAATATAAGTTGCACTTTTTTTCAACATTCCTACTGTGAAAAGTTAAAGTGCGGCTTATATTCGGGCCAATATGATATATTGAATTTGCTGTAAGCTCACAATCACCATCTAGTGTCACATTTGTATAATGCACTTAAAACGCACCTAAAATGTTTTGTTTGCAGCTGTACAGCTGAGTCCCTCATTGCTGCTTCTTAGCTGCAAAATAGCTGCCAGAGGTGGGCATGTTTTACAAAGGAAAACATTCCATTATCCCGGTTTTCTTTCTTCCTGTGTGACTTCAACAGTGCTTTGCACAGGTGGTGCAGCAATGGCCCTGAAAACAGATGTGATGATTGTGCAACTGGCTATTGTGTGGTTGTGGTTTGTTTAGTAAACAGCAGCCACGATAGGGTAGAGGGTGAATATGAATCAGGACTAAACTGAGGGGAGAGAGGGGAACAGGTTTTAACCATTTGTTCCCACTGTGGTCCTGCTCTTAAGTTAGGTCCACCACAGAGCTGCAGCCACAGCAAAGCCAAGCAACCAAAAAAGAATTGTGCAAAAATGCCAGTTGTGCGATTGTTGCCATGTCGGTTTTGTATCTCCGCCTGCTCTGCCCTTTCTTTCAAGAAGCAAAGGGGCTTAATTTCCTTCAAATCTTTTACGCTTATGATTTCTTCAATCCTTTAAAATAAGATTCAGTGCCTTTAAAACAAAACAAAACAAAACCCTTAGCCACAAACTAGATTTAATGAACACTAACATCAGAGTGCTCTCTAAATTGATATAGTCTTTTATTTACTAACGTTTTATGCTCTTCCACATCCGTTTAATGCTTCTAACCCTTCGTTTAGATTCTTTTCATTTCTTTCAGATTCTTATAGTCTTTTATATATACCTTCTGTTTTAATAGTTTTTAGCTTTCTGAAACGTTTTACAGATTCTAAATGATTGTACCCCACCCTACTTATGCTGGTCTATGACTGCAATAAAGATTTGATGGTGACTGTCTTAATATTTTTACTCGCAGATGCTCTGTGGGACAATTTACTGTACTGGCTGTCACACGAGTTGTCGGAAGATAACGCTTCTTGCCTCGCTCTCTGCCTGCCTCTCCACCGAAGTACTCTTCCGTTTATTAAACTGAAGTGCCCTGATAATCTCACCGAGCAGATCTACGAGTTCCTGTGCTTCTGGAAAAGGAATCTTCCCCGATCTGCTGACAAGCTCCAGCTCCTCTCTCGCTATCTCTATAAAAGCGGCAGAAGCGATCTTGTCGAGGATCTCCGGTTCAAGTGGGAGAGCAAAGTTTTCTGGGGGAAAACTCATTGTCACCCTGATTTCTTTAGTAGGCCAGTTGGGGATGGGGAGTCTATGTAATTGTCTTTCTTTTTTTACTCTTTCCGAACGACTGATTCATTTCAGTAGTGAAAAATGGAAACCATTTGGGAGGGAGATGTCGATCGGTAGATATGTATATTTTAATGACGCTTCATTTGCTCGGCAGTACATTTCACCCCCAGGCCTATAGACAGAAATTGTACCTATGTGTGGATTTGATGGGGGCCCAAAAATCCATGGGGGCACTTGGGTTTGTCAGCAAATTTTTACTCAAAGCAGCCATATTTAAATTAATGAACATTACGAAATTAGGCTTATTAATAGGTCTAAGTAAAACCTAGTTGAATACAGTGGAACCTCAGCTGTCGAGAGTCAGTGTGGTGTAGTGGTTAAGAGCGGTAGTCTCGTAATCTGGTGAACCGGGTTCACGTCTCCGCTCCTCCACATGCAGCTGCTGGGCTAGTCACACTTCTTGGAAGTCTCTCAGCCCCACTCACCTCACAGAGTGTTTGTTGTGGGGGAGGAAGGGAAAGGAGAATGTTAGTCGCTTTGAGACTCCTTCGGGTAGTGATAAAGCGGGATATCAAATCCAAACTCTTCTCTTCTTCAGAAGCCAAACAATTTGGAAGCCAAACGCTGACAATCCAGAAGTGAATGCTTCCGTTTTTGAACGTGCCTCAGAAGTCGAACGGCTTCTGAGGCGTGTTTCTCCATTTTTTAAAAGGAATTTGCCGACCAGCCATTGCACCTCAGTTGTCAAACATTTCGGAAGTCGAACTGTCTTCCGGAAAGGATTACGTTCGACAACTGAGGTTCCACTGTACCACTCATTGCAAGCAACCGTAAAAGCAGCTTAATGTATTTACATTAAGGGTCCTATACAAACTTACCTGGGAGTAAGCCCCCTAGAACTCAGTAAGACTTACTTCTGAACAGTGCTTTTTGGGGGGGCACAGGGGGACGCATACCCCTAAACATTTTGTGGATCTTTGTACTTTTGTCGATTTACTGTATTTATTTTGCCTGATTTGAACTATAAAATGGTGATTTCCTTGAATCAAAATGAGAGTACCCCTAAACATTTTTTAAAAAGAAAAAAGCACTGCTTCTGAATAGTCCCCCCCCCAAGAATCTGGGGGGCTGTAAAGTGGTGATAATTCTTAAAAAGGTAAAGGGACCCCTGACCATTAGGTCCAGTCGTGTCCGACTCTGGGGTTGCGGCGCTCATCTCGCTCTATAGGCTGAGAGCCGGCGTACAGCTTCCGGGTCATGTGGCCAGCATGACAAAGCCGCTTCTGGCGAACCAGAGCAGCGCACGGAAACGCCGTTTACCTTCCTGCAAGAGCGGTTCCTATTTATCTACTTGCACTTTGACGTGCTTTCGAATGGCTAGGTGGGCAGGAGCAGGGACCGAACAACGGGAGCTCACCCCATCGCAGGGATTCGAACCGCCGACCTTCTGATCAGCAAAACCTAGGCTCTGTGGTTTAACCCACAGCGCCACCTGGGTCCCTGGTGATAATTCTTAGGGGGGACCTATTCCCCTTACACAGAGACAATTCCCAGACTTTCCTGGAAAGAAGGATTGGTTATTAAACCATCCTGGGGATTTTAGCTCTGAGTGGGGAATAAGAATCTCCCAACTACTCTCAATGAAATCCCCAGTATTTGAGCAGTTTGTTCCCCACGTGCCTTTCCTCAGATACCCCATGTACCTTTCAATGAGCCGGGGATTCATCTCATCCTGAGCCCCTCAGCCCAGCAGATTGGAGCTCAGGGTTTCTCCCATAGATGGTGCAGCATGGAGCCCAACCATTCATGAGAAAGGCCATTTAAATGTGGCAAAATACACTTCCAGACCTTATCCGGGAGAATAGATAAGCCCACAGAAATACAAAAATTGGCATTTAAAATTCAGGTTAAGTTTTCAGCTTTCAGTTAGAAGTACTTGGTGCTTTTTTTTCTGGGGGGGACGCAGGGGTACACATACCCCTAAACATTTTGTGAATCTTTGTACTTTTGTCCATTTACTGTATTTATTTTCCCCAATTTTAACTATAAAATGGTGATTTTTCTTGAGTCAAAATGAGAGTACAGTGGTACCTCAGGTTACATACGCTTCAGGTTAAGAACTCCGCTAACCCAGAAATAATGCTTCAGGTTAAGAACTTTGCTTCAGGATAAGAACAGAAATTGTGCTCTGGCGGCGCAGCGGCAGCAGGAGGCCCCATTAGCTAAAGTGGTGCTTCAGGTTAAGAACAGTTTCAGGTTAAGAACGGACCTCCGGAACGAATTAAGTACGTAACCAGTGGTACCACTGTACCACTAAACATTTTTAAGGGGGGGAGCACTGGAAGTACTTATGTTTAACCACAAGATGGCCTCGGTGTCTGCTTTTTCAAAGAAAAATGTGGTGCAATGTCGATACAGAAAGCTGAAATAAAAAAAGTGACTTTCCTTTAAAAAAGAAGAGGAAAGAAATCCACCAGGATGTTTTCCACAAGTGTTTTGTAAACCATATGGTCATTTACACTGACAATGAAACAAGCAGTATAAACGAACTTCACAATTGTGGTTTCAGGATTGAAAAGGCTTTTTGCCGAGTATATAAAGTGTTTCAGAACTCAACCGTGGTGTTCCTATGTGTGCATAGGCTTTTATCACCACCATTGGGTGCTCCATAAGCAAACTGTGTCATAAAAAACTGCATCAAGCATCAGTGGATGCATTCAGCATCCCTTGATGGTCAGATACTCACATGTGCCAAATAGATGCTTTATGTTTAATGCAAATGAAACTGACTTAAAAATCTGCAGTAACTATTCTGAAGCTTTGTGATTTAGGGCTTTCTCAGTTGTTTTCTATAATAGGTGGATCTAAGTATTAAGTCATCAGGGTGTGCATTTAACCACTTTGTAAGATGATGTTAGGGACGCGGGTGGCACTGTGGTCTAAACCACTGAGCCTCTTGGGCTTGCCGATCAGAAGGTCGACGGTTTAAATCCCTGCGGCGCGGTGAGCTCCCGTTGCTCGGTCCCTGCTCCTGCCAACCTAGCAGTTTGAAAGCACGTCAAAGTGCAAGTAGATAAATAGGCAGGAAGGTAAACGGCATTTCCGTGCACTGCTCTGGTTCGCTAGAAGCGTCTTAGTCATGCTGGCCACATGACCCGGAAGCTGTACACCGGCTCCCTCGGCCAATAAAGCGAGATGAGCGCCGCAACCCCAGAGTCATCCGCGACTGGACCTAACGGTCGGGTACCTTTACCTTTTTAAGATGTTAACAAAAGTTAATACAGTTTACATAAAAGGTAAGAGGATGATGAGCAGAAGGAAAAAAGTTCTGGAGAAATCAAGATTAAGAGTGTTTCCCAATTATCTGCCATTCATGATCATTCATTCACTCACAGTCATTCCCATGAGGTTACATGTTCCGGCTCTGCTGATATTCAGATTTTCCAAAAATGGATGAGCTGTATCGGTATCTGAAAATAGTCATGCTCCAAACAGCATACATACCTATTGCTAGTTCTACTTAGTTTCAAAATGAATATATGCAGATTGTATATTAAAAACACGAAGCAACAGGATGTAATGGGATAATTATTCAGTCTCTCTGTTTGCATCTTTAACTTTAGGATCATGGTTCACAAAAACATTAGTGTGTCCTAGGGATTGGCAAATATACCCATCTCAGTCCTAAGTTCAGTTCTCTACATTTCCACATTCATTTGTTATTTTTTTGAAAGTATTCATAAAAACATCAGCATTTTAATCCTAATACACACACTTTTTTGCAATTTTACCTAAAATACACATTTTTTTGCAAGCAATCATCCCTAATATAATGCATTTTTGCAGACATTGCTTAACTGGAGAACTGCCTTGTAAAAGAGTGGAGAAGAGTGAATTTTGAAGGATGGCTCTGTTTTTACACCCATCCTGGTCCAACTGCATTGGCTACCAATTAGTTTCTGGGCCCAATTCAAAGTGCTGGTTTTGACCTATAAAGCCTTCAATGGCTCAGGATCGCAATACCTCAAGGACCGCCTCTTTCCATATGTACCTACCCAGACCCTGAGATCATCTTCTGAGGCCCTCCTTCATGTGCCACCTCCTCAAGAGGTCCGGAGGGTAGCAACACAAGAACGGGGCCTTATCTGCAGTGGCTCCCCATCTGTGGAATGCTCTCAGGGAAGTTCCCCTGGTGCCTTCATTATACACCTTTAGGTGCCAGGCAAAAACGTTCCTTTTTAACCAGGGGTTGATCTCATTGACATCCAACACCCTTTTAGAATGTGGCTTTTGGGGGAGGGGGGCAGTTATTGGGTTATTGGTTTTGGTTTGATTTTATATGTTGTGGTCTTGTTTGTGAACCACCCTGAGACCTCCGGGTATAGGGCGGTGTATAAATTGAATAAAGAATAAATTTACTTCCCAGGAAAGGCAGCATTCACTGAGGAGCACTCAATGGCTTGCTACTTTCTACTCATTCCACTATGGTAAATAGAGGGGGTGGGGGAGATTAGGCAGGCTGCAGGAGTTCCTGCCTGCCAGAGCATATTTCTTTCAGGCCCAGTTTGGCAATCAGAAACTATTACAGGCTTCTCCGTTTCCCAAGTTCCCTCGCCTGTCGATTCACTGGAGGAAGGGGGAAAACAGCCCACGGTGGTTAATGACTGCCACCCCGTGATCAGAAAGGACATGGTGAGCCTACAGTCAGGAAAGGGACAAATCAGTTCAAGGCTTGTGGCTGGACCTGGGAGGTTGTCCCTGTCCCTCTTGCCCTCTCGCAGGCTTTGCCCGAGGCCACCTTTAGGTCTCTGATGAAGATCTAGAGTGGCACGCTATCATTCGCAGCTGCTAGCGGGCAACATTTCCACGCGGGTGCCTCCGCCAACTGATTCACCCAGCGCTCAAGCGTCGCTGCCAAACGCAGAGATGAGCTGGAATCCCTTTCTTCAAGGGGCTGTTCTGATGACTCAGAGGACCAAAAAAAGAGAGAGCTCACTTTGAAATGACTTCCTTTCGCACTCGAGCTCAGACAAATTTGTGTGGCAAACATGCTCTCTATTGATCAATGTCAAAAGCAATGGACGCAAGTTAACAATCAGGGTTTTTTTTTAAAATAAAAAAAACGTGTAATGTTATAGACAATGTTTAGATTCGGAGGTGATTAGAGATAAAGATTTTATGGACGTGCATGATTGAAGATAATACAACGGAGCCAGGGGAGGGAGGGGAGGGAAGTCAATTCAAGTAATCCCATAATGTGGATTTAATATTGATTGTGTATGCAGTTGTTTTAAATGCTTTCTTTTATGTTTTCTTTTCTTTAATGCAATGATTTTGTTTTTTGTGAAAATTAATAAAAATATTATACTCTCCCCCAAAAAAGTCAAACTGTTTCTTCCAGGTGAAACAGGTGCATTGTGTTCTACACACACAAAAGAAGAAAATGCTATTTTGAGATTAAATAGGTGTTAGGACACCAACAAGTTGGCGTGCTGAAGAGCAGCAGTCAGAGTCCAATAAAGCCGAGGTCAGTCCAGGTCAGAAGCCAGTCGAAGTCAGGCAGCCGCACAGGGGTCAGGAGTAGCCGAAGTCAGTTCAAGCCAGAAGTCAGGAAGCCGAGGTCAGGGTTAAGCCAGGGGTCAGAAAGCCGAAGTCACCAAGCCGAGGTCAGGAGGAAGCCAGCAGTCAGGAAGCCGAAGACACGAACACAGGAACCAGGAACAGGATGAGCAAGAACAACCACATGCTGCAGCACATCAGTTGCAGGTGCTGGTGAGGGAAGCAGCCGGCCTTCCTTAAGTAGCCGGCTCATGACCATGCCTCTTACGAGCTGCATCTGCCTCTAATTGTTCCCTATGTCTCTCAGCTCTACATTCTACAGCTGAGAAGGGAGGAGGGGAGGGGGCCAGCCGGCTCTTCTCCTCACAAGGGCCTGATTCTGGCTCGACTTCTTCCTCCTCCTGTCCAGGTGTTTCCACCTCCCTATCTGATTCTTCCTCTTCTGAGGAGTGCTGCCACCAGTATTCTTCAGGTAAGAATCCCTCCATTTCTCCGGACTCTTCCGTGTTTGCCGCTTCGCCTAGGGGGGGCTTGCCACCACTCCTGCTCATCTGGTGCAACCCTGACAATAGGACCCTCTCACACTGGTTCAGGACAGTCCTGGATTAAAATGAATCCTCAATCTGAGAGATCCAAAAGGACTCTCCTTATGTCAATCAAGGACCCCCCAAACGTTTTGGCCAGCAGCTCCCAGCAGGGATGGGAAAGGCTATCTTATGTTCCCAACATTGTCCACCTCTATTTAATGAAAACTTCAAGTTTTACAAGGTCATTGGCACTTTGTGCATCTTCTGATAGCAGATGTGGAGTGACCCACTTCCTTGTGTCAAAGGACCTGAGTGGGAGCTGTTGCCTAGCAACACCAAGTACCAACAAGAGAGTATATGCTTCCATCATGGGCTGAACGAGATCCAGCTGCTCCCCCTCCCCTCCCATTGCCTTGGAGAACAACACCAAGGGAGGTCAAAGGTGGACCTGACAAAACTTGTCACTGTGGGATGTGACCTGGGAGATGGGTGTGGCTCTGGCTGACTCCATAAAGGAGCCAAGTCACACAGCTATTTTCTTAGTCTAGTCCAGCAGTCTTGTCTTGTCTTGTTCTCTTGTTGCTGCTCTCCTGCAGCCATTTTGTTATCATAATGTAAGTTTTGCTGTCTGCTGGCTCTCTCAAAAAACTTAGACTGAGTTTTAGCACACATGAAAAACCTAACTACTTTCCCCTGATGAATAGCCTTTGGACTATAATGTAACTTAAATAGAAAATTATCTTTAGAAAGATCCCCCTCCCCCCACAAAAACATTTTATTTTAAAAATCCAATTTAAATTTTAAAAAATCCAATTTAAATCAAAACAATCCAATTTAGATAAAAAAAATTGATACAGTAAATTGATTACAGTAAAAACATTTATTTTTATTCACCCTGCTACAACCAGTCTAGAGCTGGTACTGTCTGTTAGCTTCTTCCTCCTAAGTCTCAGTGTTGCTGTGAAATATCTCAGCATGCATGAGTAGGAGGGCAAAATGGATAGGCTCTTCCTGTCATTGGCTTTGGCTCTGCCTACTGTTGGTCTCCCTGCCTTCCACCCTACCAGTTCCATGGGATTTCCCTTCCCCCACATGTCTGTGCCCCATTCCTTGGAAGAGGGGAAGGAATTTCTAGAGACAGCAGTCGCCTAAGGCTACCAGAAATGGGTGTCGGCGAGAAGAAGGAAATTATCCACAGGAATGAGGGCAAAGACAGGAAAGAATCTGGAGGGGACACAGGAAACTAGGGAAAGAGGATGTAGAAGAGATGGGAGATCACAGGAACATGAAGGGTAGGAAAAGGGTGCTTTCTGATTGGCTCCAATTGTGACCTTGGTCGCTAGGTAACTGTAGTTATTGTCTCCATTCTTTCCACCTGCAGAATAAAAGGCCTGCTTCATACATTCAAACAACTTAAAATACAGCCACCTCTTGCTGTAACTCGCTGTAGTCAGATGTGGAGGAAGTAAGATACATGCAGTCAGATATATATTTTTTCCAGCAGTGGAAGAGGGGCCAGGTTCCTAATTTTCCATGGTAAATAAAAGCTGAATTGGCTGGGGATGAAGACAGGGTGTGGCAGTTGGAATAGACCAAGATAGATCCCATTAGAGTCAGGCTCAACTGGATCCAGGGCAACACCAGGAACCCTCTGGAAAAAGTTCAGAGATGAAAGATGGACATGTTATCAATGGTAAAATCTCACTTGTTTTGGTGCTTTTGCAACTCTCGTCATCTATATTGAACGGTAAAAGAGCAGAGTTAATCTGTGCCCCAAATCAAACTGATTAATTCGATTTATGGTTTCCATCAGATGAGACTGGGTAAGGGGTAAGCACAGTTTACAATAAACTGACTCTTTATCTCACAGCATCAAAGGATATAGCAAGCCTTGTTTACTGTGCCTAGTTCTATGAGCTCCTCCACTTGTTAAACACATTGACTGGAAGGCTTGAAATTGACAGGATAAGGTTAATAAATAACAATGGGCAGTGTCAGATGGAATAGGCTCTGCACAGATGACTAAACAACATACTTGTCCTAACTCACTGATGACAAAAATAGTGTTATGAGTTTCTGGGTGCCAGACACTGAACCCCTGGATTCAGCAAATGTTCAGGCCAGTTTCCTGATGAGGTAATCACCTGGGAGATGAGCCATTAGGAGAAAATAGAAAGGTGATGAGCCATTAGGAAAGCCAAAGAGAGGGGTCTCTGTGCCAGATGGCAAACTGGAGGGGCCTCTCCCTCAACTCAGAGTTAGAAGACAAAGGGGGGGTTTCACCAAGAGTTTTAGAGTTGACTGTGATTTAACCTGGGAGAGGGGGGAAAAGGTGGCAGGCTGGAGAGAGAGCCAGAGCATGGTGGCTGATTTCTGTTGGAATCCACTGCTGCAGATATGGGAGAAGCAAGATTGTCTTGAATTGTCAATGCTGTGAACCCCTCCATCATAGACTCGGTTGAATATGTGTGTAAATAAACCATATATCATAAAGACACCACAGTATCCGCTGTGCCTCATTTCCCAAAGGGAACTTGAACCCTGGGTAAGCGCCTGGAACCCCTGAAATCTTGCACCCCTCTGAGATTGGGGTGGGGTGCAACAATAGACTTCACACATACTCATTTTATCACAGAATAATTCTAACAATAACATTTGTTCAATGTAACATAGATACATCAGTGGAGTGGCCTTCAATGCTCTATGTATGGTTTATTAAAATTTATGCTTGAAACTAGATGAGTTTTAATTGCTAGGTTTATTAATATATAAATATTTATGATATAATCAAATAATAACACATGCAAAAAATATTCCCCACCTGGGACACAACTGTTCTCAACATTTAAAATTGAAAATGACTAATATATTTCCCCCCACATGAGAGCTAATTTGGAGCCTGGTTGAAAAGATGCATTTAATTGACTGCTCTTGAAACATAGAGGGTCATATGTTTTGAAGCAGCCTTGCCATACTAATTTGATGTATGAATATGGGGAATTGAGTACTGCTTTAATGTATTTTTCTGTGAAGCTGGTAATGTTGTGAGATGTGTGTCTTTATCTGCAAGGTGGTTAACACTACTCACAATGTGATTTTAAGGACCAGCCTGTATATATACAAGGTGGCATTGGGAACGACTCCTACCTGAAACCCCAGAATGTTGCTGCCAGTTAGTGTAGACCAGGGGTAAAAAGGCAAAGGTAAAGGACCCCTGACAGTTAAGTGCAGTCGCAAACGACTCTGGGGTTGTGGCGCTCACCTCCCTTTACTGGCCGAGGGAGCCAACGTTTGTCCACAGACAGTTTTTCCTGGTCATGTGGCCAGCATGACTAAACTGCTTCTGGTGAATCCAGAGCAGCGCACGGAAACGCCGTTTACCTTCCCACCGGAGCGGAACCTATTTATCTACTTGCACTTTGACATGCTTTCGAACTGCTAGGTTGGCAGGAGCTGGGACAGAGCAATGGGAGCTCACTCCATCGTGGGGATTCGAACCACTGACCTTCTGATTGGCCAGCCCAAGAGGCTCAGTAGTTTAGACCACAGCACCAACCTTTTTATACCTACTGCCCACTAATGAATTTTTTTTGATGGTAAAATTTCCTTACCACCCACCAGTGCTCGATGGAAGGAGGATTCAGCTTGTGCCATAGAACCCCCTACCACCCATCTAGAATCCTGAAACGTCCACTAGTGGGCGGTAGTCGACAACCCCTGGTGTAGACAATACTAAACAATTTTTGACAAATTGTATAAAGGAGTATGAATAGCTTACTGAAAATTCATAGGACAAAAGATGGAAACTTAATAAATGCATCCCTAGTTCTCAAAGTGGTGAGTGTCAGGGACTGTCACTGGGCAGAGAAGGAATGGTGGGGACCACTTTCCCAGCCTAACCCTTCCAAAGAAGAAGAAGAAGAAAACAGTTCAGAATTACAAAGGGGAATGAGGGAGGTCACAGCTCAGAGGCAGATGAGGGGAAAAGCTGGGAAATAATGGGAGAGGAAGAGGAGCAAGAAGAAGCACCAGGGTAGAGACAGCTGATGGACTCACTGTCTTTAGAAAGCATTCCAGACACACACACACACACACATGAACCCGGCGAGTCTTGAAAGTAGGAGAGCAAAGAGCTCAAAGGCAGAGGGCACTTGTCAGCACCCATAGGGCTGACACATGAGGGAGTGGGAGAGACGGGGGTTCACTTGGAGCAGCACCATTACTCCAAGAGGCTGCATTTCTAAGCCTCTCTCTGTGACTACAGTGGTACCTTGAGTTACAGACGCTTCAGGTTACAGACGCTTCAGGTTACAGACTCCGCTAACCCAGAAATAGTACCTCAGTTAAGAACTTTGCTTCAGGATGAGAACAGAAATCACGCGGCAGCGCAGTGGCAGCAGGAGGTCGCATTAGCTAAAGTGGTACCTCAGCTTAAGAACAGTTTCAGGTTAAGAACGGACCTCCGGAACGAATTAAGTTCTTAACCCGAATGAATAATGAATAAAAAGCATCGGTAAGAACTTTTCTTGTCTTAACTATTTCTGGCAACCTATTGTGGGGGCTTGGATCCTCTGATGCCTGACAGTGAGAGATTTCAAGGATCCCAGAACATACCTTGGGTTTGGTTTCCTTGGAACGAAGGTCACTGGGGATTGGTGGCATGGCTGTGATAGAACTAGGGTGGCCAATATGGTGCCCCCAAAGTCCTATCTGTCCCAGCTACCCTGGCCAATGATTTAAAAATGATGGGAGTTGTAGTCCACAATATCTGGAGGGCAGCACATTGGCTACCCTTGAGCTAGAAGAAACCTTTAAGGGGCTGCTTATTAGTGCCATAAGCTACTCATTCCTATTCTGAAGTAGGAAGTTGCCTTACCCTGCATTGACCACAAAGATGTGGGACATAATATACTAATGACGGATTGGGAAAGGCTTTGGAAGTCAGATATGAAATTTACTGCATGTACTTTACTGAAAGAGAATTACATGAAAATGATGTATCGGTGGTATTTAACCTTGGTTAAATTAGCAAAAATGTATAGAACAAGATCTAATAAGTGTTGGAAATGTAAAGAAACAGAGGGTACGTTTTATCATATGTGTTGGGAATGTAAGGTAAAGGGACCCCTGACCATTAGGTCCAGTCGTGTCCGACTCTGGGGTTGCGGCGCTCATCTCGCTTTATTGGCCGAGAGCCAGTGTACAGCTTCCGGGTCATGTGGCCAGCATGACAAAGCCGCTTCTGGCGAACCAGAGCAGCGCACGGAAACGCCGTTTACCTTCCCGCCGGAGCGGTACCTATTTATCTACTTGCACTTTGACGTGCTTTCAAACTGCTAGGTTGGCAGGAGCAGGGACCGAGCAACGAGAGCTTACCCCGTCGCAGGGATTCGAACCGCCGACCTTGTGATCAGCAAGCCCTAGGCTCTGTGGTTTAACCCACAACGCCACCTGGGTTATATACCTGGTGGGAATGTAGGAAGGTTAAAAATTTCCAGGAAATGATTTATAATGAAATGGAAAAAAAATGTTTAGAGTCACCTTTGTTTAAAAACAAACAAACAAAAACCAGAAGCCTTTTTATTAGGTATTGTAGGAGCAGAGATTCTAAAAGATCAGAAAAAAATGTTTATGTATACTATGAAGGCTGTTAGCCCAAAGGTGGAAAGAGGAAGCTGTCCCGACCAAAGAAGACTGGCAAGCCAAGTTAATGGACTATGCTGAAATGGCGAAACTAACTGGAAAGCTCAGAAATCAAGATGACAAGAAATTTTAAAAAGAATGGGAAATGTTTATTATGTATTTGCAAAAGTATTGTAAACAGGTTAATACATGGGCAGGATTTTAAGAACACTTGGAATTTTAGAAATAGTAATAATAATTTGGAGTAGAAATGAAATGCAGTTGAAAAGAAAATTCAAGGAACCGTCGGGGGGGGGGAGTCACGGGATTCGGAGAATCCCATTCTATGGATTTGATATTGTTTTTGTGTATATTTTTCTTTGTTTGTGGTTGTGGTTGTTTATTTTTTATTTTTGTTGAAAATTTTATAAAAATATTAGTTAAAAACCACATATGTGTAAACAAAAAAACCATCTATCATAAAGACACCACAGTCTCCACTGTGCCTCATTTCCAAAAGAAAGCACAAACTCTGGTTAAGTGCCTGGAACCCCCGGAATCTTGCACTGCTTGGAGATTGGGGTGGCATGCAACCATATGTACACTTGAGGATTCATTTATTCCTATGTCAACATTTCCCCTGCATGGATCATCCACTGTCAGAATGTTTATTTTTCATGCACTTCTGTAGGGTTGGAAACTTCAGTCTAATGTGAATGTTCTTTGTGTTCTGCCTTATTGAATCCCTTCATTATTTCGAACACTTCTGTCAGCGTGCGTCAAGAGCCTCCTTGTTCCCATTCAATATATGCTTCATTGTCTCTGCAGAAAAGAACAGACTTTGTGGAAAATGACAGGAGCAGGCATCTAATTTGGCCTCGTATCCTCTTTGTGAGGAGCAAAGCATTTGTCCGTGCTTTACATACTTCATCTCCGCTTCCCTAGTTCAAGGTACAGTGTTACTTTTATCGCCACTTTCAGAGGGGGGAAACAGATACGGATGTTGTATAAGAAAACAGATTTCTCCCAGAGCCAACACGCCAAGGCAATGTCACCCCTCTTTTCTCAGTAGTGGTAACTCAGATAAAAAGAGACAGCAGACATATTTTATTTCATGCATCATGAACAAACAAGGAACACTGTGGGAATTTCTCTTTTGTAACATTCCCTTGCATTGCTTTTTTAAGAACAATGAACAAGGTGCATCTTTACATCACAGTGGGATAAATTTTTATTCTCTATGTTAAAACAGATGCACTAGTTCACTTTTACTACTATCTGATCTGGTTCCTTTATTATTTTTTCTCCCTCTGTTTTCCCTTCTATTGTACAATATTTTAAGTAATATTATTATCAGATCCCTGATGTTATTTATAGTTTGGTTTAAGCAGCATGATAAATGTCGCTAAGAACTTATCAAGATTCTTTTACAATCACACTTAAACTTTACTGCCATGA
This sequence comes from Darevskia mixta, assembly GCA_034641385.1. Classification (NCBI taxonomy): domain Eukaryota; kingdom Metazoa; phylum Chordata; class Lepidosauria; order Squamata; family Lacertidae; genus Darevskia; species Darevskia mixta. The sequence continues at coordinate 11,800,896 of JAWWNH010000042.1, read as the reverse complement.
CTGGCAATGATGATGATCATAATTAGTATCTGACTTTTCCATAAGACTCAGAATAGACCCATTGACTCAACTAACTGATGTTAACTAATTTCATGAAGCCTGTTCTGAGTACAACTTAGATACAGTGGAACCTTCGTTCTCGAACGTCTCCATTGACGAACGATTCAGAACCTGAACACCGAAAACCCGGAAGTAATTGCTTCCATTTTCGAACGCACCTCGGAAGTCGAACAGCTTCCACTGCGTGTTTTTCCATTTTTTTCAATGGATTTTGCCGACCGCCCATTGATCCTCAGTTTGCAAACATTTCAGAAGTAGAACGGTCTTCCGGAATGGATTACGTTCGAAAACCAAGGTTCCACTGTACAACACAACAATGATAATAATTGGAAGCAACTTCAGCACAGGCTCCCACTATGTGGACCATCCAAGGACATCAAATGTTTCCATTCTACATTTGATCCCATATCTAGGAGGAGGGGGAAAAGGGCCATCTGAATATATGGTGCCACCTTCCACTGAACCAATGACACTGGTCCATCTAGCCCTAAAACATCTAATTTGTCCAGTATTGACTCCCCAGAGACTTAGACGGAAACCTTTTCTGATATTTTTTAAAGTAGAAATATTGCGATTTGAACCTTGAACATTCTCTTCCCTGTTACTAAACCAGGGCTCCTCTGAACCATTAAGGCTTCTTCCCATCAGCCTTTGGCTGTTGGTCTTACTGGGAACCAGAATGTAACCACCTGCCACAGTTATTGTGTTTAGCCTGGATGTGTTTAGCCAGCTTCAAATTCTCTATTTGATCTTGAAGTTCACAGGTGACCTTCTGCAAGTGACTATCTCTAATCCAGACCTACTACACATGAGGTTGAAATGCAGCTATGATCTCCTTGGAAAAAAAGCTGGGGTATAAAATAAAGAGATGACTGAAGAGGGAAAACCGTCTTTATTAACTGAAATAACCCCTTTTAAAAAGGAAGCAAATAAACCCAACTGAAAAAGAATAGTCAGGAAACAGTTAATGTTCTATTGAATGCCATTTCCACGTTTTATTCAAGTCAGGGAAAGTTAGCCTGCCGCCTGAATGTTAAATCCCTTACATTGCACTGGGCTCCTTCTGGTTTTATTATAAATCACATATAAAATTCAATATCACTTAGCCAAAGAAATGTATGAAATCCAATCTTCCAAATTAAAACTCATGAACATTGTTCATCTTATATAGATTGCAGCTCCTCTGTACACAGAGATTTTCTTAATGCTCAAATAATATGCATTTATGTCTAATTAAAATAAATGTAGCAAGATGGTAGGCAAGACTATCAGAACTGTGTCCTCAAAATGAAAGAGGATGAGCAGAAGACCCAAAATAGTTCAGAACACAGTGTATTGTGTTCAGTCATTTGAGGACATATGCTCTCTGAAGGAAAGAATGTAAACAAAACTTGGCCAAATATAATTCTTCCTAGGCATAAAGTTGGTCGTCCAGCTTTTTTCTTAAACTTATGACCATACTTCCAACATTTATGCAGAACTTTTTATTATTATTTAATTTTAAGGATGGTGGAAGTATGTGTCCCTTAATTAAAGCAACCTAATGCCTATCCAATACTTCAATACTTCCCAATGTCTGTATATCTTGGGGCTACAGATGTTGTTGGGCAACAACTTCCACCATCCTTGGCGGAAGCCCAAGAATCCACTTCAGTTGAGGCAGGTGAGTCTGAATGGGGTTGATGAAGGAGCACAGAAGTGGCAGGGATGCGCCGCAGTCCCGCGAAAGGGGTCTTCACTCTGGACAAAGTGGCGAAGCGAAACACCGACAAGGAGACCTAGCTGGTCATCAGTGGACGCGTCTATGACATCAACCGCTTCCACAGCGAGCATCTAGGTGGAGAGGAGGTTCTGCTCAAACAAGCTGGTAGAGATACCACTGAGAACTTTGAAGATATTGGCCACTTATCTTGGATGCCCAAGAGATGCTCGACCAATACCTTATAGGAGAGGTTCATCCATGTGACCGTAATCCTAATGCCTCCAGGGTTCCAAACAAGTCTCCCTCTAAAGAATCAAGTTCTGGACAGTCTGGCTGATTCCTGTTTTGGGAGCCCTAGTCCTGGGATTGATGTATCACTACTACGTGATGGATGGGATTTGACCTTGCTGAACCTTTAGGACTGGAAAGCCACTGAAAATGGTGGGGTTTTACTAAATTCTGGTGAACACCTAGATTTTGTCCTTTACTTGTATCAGTCAGCCCAGCAGCCCTGGTGTCTGCAAAGCCAAGTGGGAATTTGGTGGGGCCCACTGTTATCTTTCTCGTAACTGCAGAAACAGCAACGTCCTCCCATTCCATGGCATGGCGGAAAGGAGACTCGGAAGAAGATGGCCGCCGAAGCAGAAGCAGGTTCTGAGCTCTAAGACTAATGCAAGGCAAGTTCTGCTCTGCACCTAATCCCTCAGCCCCTATTTTATCCTTTTTGTATTTTGTATTTTTAACTTTTCTAAACTTTTAGCCTTACTAGCCTTACGGTCTCAATTACACAGCTCTTATCTATTTTACGGCTTTGCTGCAACGAAGCTGGGCGAGGCTGAGCTTTTCATTAGTCAGCTAAAGCTTAAAGCCCAAAGTCTCTAGCCACCAAACAAACAAACAATCGAAGAGAAACGAAGAGAAACAGCCTAAAGTTTTAGATTTTAGATTTTAGATTTTAACTGACGATAACCATTGACGAGGGAGACCAGGCGTTAATCAAAGGCGGTAACACTTGAAGCTATCTGACTCCTGTAAACCTTTGTCAGTCGAACCAATTAGCATGGTACTCACCAGAAAGAACTGCAAGGATCTGGGAATAGAGCCAGACCTATTAACCAGCTCCCCAGAAAACCGAAGGAGGCAGAGTAAAATAACGCAGTACTTTCCTCAAAGGCAGGAGACTAACGAGACCAACGAGTTAATTTTAGACGAGGTGGTTCCCCTCCCCACCAAAGTCATAGACTGGTCATCTCATCTTAAAGGGCTCTACCAAGACCCCGAAAACACCAACAATTCAATTAGCCTGGCTCAAGAACTGATTTTGGCAGAGAGATCCTGTATGGCAAAACTGAATGACACAATGACGCAGAGGTCTCCCACGGAGCCAGCAGAGGACACACAAGGCCAACAAGTTGCTCCCAATAGTCTCCAAACAAAGGAGAGTGACAGCTATCTACAGGATCAGCTCCACCTCTTATGTACAGATATTTCAAACATAAAAAAATATCTCACGATAACAAACGGGCTACTTCTGACCCTAGTGGAAAACTTTACATCGCAAGATAGATCATCGATGCCAAGCAATACTGAGCTAATGAACAATCTACCTTCAACTATAACAGCAGATATAAATCATCCAACAACTAGCAAGAAACCACAAGGAAGAAAGTTGGAAGCAAGGAGAAAGAAAAGTAAAAACATCAAAACACTAAGGAAACCAAAGATAATCCGCCGTACTAGCAAAAAACAATGGCAGAAACTTTACAACTTACTGCCATCAGCTACCACAACTGGCCCGAACAAATCTCCCCGACAAGTCAGCAAAGTAAAAGACAAACAAGGACCTACTGGGGTAATTCCTCAGCCGGAGGAGGAACCTTCGCTGCAAATCGTCGAAGCCAATTTAGAGACAGAAGTAACAACCCAGAGCCCTGGAAAGAATCCCATCAGAATTACGGATTCTATCGAGGTCGTGGCCCAGAATGTTGAGGATGAAACACTTCGGGAAAGGCAAACCCCAATCCAGAAGAAAGATTGGAAATTGAGACTAATCCCACAAAAACTTGTATTTATAAATTACCCTAAACCAAGGGGTTTCCATTCACAGACTGAACGTATAACGCACCTCTTGAACATTCTAAAGGAGGTATTGCCAGGAGTAGTGAAGCCATCCGACATTGTCTCTGTGGAATATCTGCACCACGATGGTTACTCGATAAGGGCAATGATCACCTTTCGGAATCAAGATCTGGCCAAACTCGTTTATAGAGCAAACCATCTGACCCTGAAGAAAGGGATAGCAATCCTAAGACTTTTTGAAAATATGGTACCCACGACCCTCCTTCTAGATACCAAGCGCGCTAAGCCGTTGGTTGAGAAGGATCAGGAAAAGCCCACAACGGAGAACTGCCCCCCAAAGGGCTGGTATGAACAACGTAAACATGAGATCCCAAAACTAAAGGGGAAAGGCACACATACATTCGACCTGCAATGCCCCGAGAGCGAGGGATGGGACAATTTTTCTACAGAAGAAAACATCCTAATAAGCAAATTTTGGACATTCCCGCCCCCAATTCAAGCAGAAATAATAGAAAGACTAGATACTTTAAGAACTAGACTAGCTGGGGAAACATCGCTTAAAGACACCAGGCAGGACGATCAAAAATATAGCGAGATTACCTCTGAAAAGACATCTACTCTGGAGCTTAACACAGAAGTCGGTCGTCCACACAAACGCCAAGTAAAGGCTGATATAAACCTGCCCGCAACGATGAAAGCACTACAAACAAAGGAGAGAAGTATAAAGCCCCTTGAAAGGAAAACCATCCCTATGGAGCTCTCATCAGACCTATGGGATAAAATGAGATACCTTGAAGAGGAGGAACTAGGTTCCAGCCAGACAGTACATCCTCAGGAGGAGGCACTGGAAAACAAAGCCCCCACGATTTCCAATGTGAGTACCCTATATTTTCCATCCGAAATCTCTGAATTCCCAGACAGCCCCCCACACAAGGATTCCACCAAAATGAAGGATAGCCGGCTGATACAAAGCACAACAATTTCAAAAAGTCCGTGGAAAGAGAATTGACAGAGGACAGTCTCCAGCAACGTTAAAGTCAATCTTAGCGCCCCATCAGGGATTTCGGCAGGCAGCCAAGAAAGAGAATTCACCCCCTCCGCTGTTAAACCTTTTCATAATCGAATGTTCAAAGGATCAACAACTGCAGACAGAAGCAAGTTGGCAAAAGCAGACGACCCCACCCAGTTGCTCAAGATACCTAAGGCCGATGAACTCCCCGACCAGACTAGATCTCTGCTAAGCCCAGCAGAACCACCTACCCAGAAGAACCATAGGTGGAACCTTGCAGAGATTACCCCTCCTAAGAAATCCCGAGATCCAACCAATACTCTAAATATACTCTCATGGAATGTGGCCGGATGGGAAAGATGTCTTTCCCATTCTACAGACATTCCTTTTTATCGTCAAAATTACAATATTATTGCCCTCCAAGAGACATGGACGACAGAAAACATAGAGTTGGAGGGTTTTTACTCACATGTACTTAAGGCAGCCCCAGGCAGAGGACCAGGGAGAATGAAAGGAGGGCTATGCATCCTAATCTCGTTATGCCTTAAGGCTACATGCAAGGAGCTCCATCCCCTTGAGCACTTAGCCATGGCTGTTCTTTTATCATGGGGAGGCAGTAAATTACTAATTATCAATGCCTACATCCCCCCAACTAGCAAAAATTCCGACACAGAGAGTAAGTGGCAAAGCATGGAAACCTACTTCAGATCACAACTCTCAGACCACCCAGAGGCAAAGGTCCTACTTATGGGAGATCTAAATGCAAGATTAGGGCCAGATGACTACAGTTTAGCAACAAAATACAGGCATAAGATCGGGTTCATAGAGGAATTGGCACAAGACACTCGATGTCAACCAAGGCAGTCCAAGGACCAACTCTCAAACTACGCCGGGGCCTGTCTTTTCAAATTTTCACGACAGTTAAGTTTAAATACCCTAAACGGTAGTACTAGCGGCGATATCCCAGGAGAATTCACATACATGTCAGGGTCAAGGACTAGCACAATTGACTATGCACTGGTGTGTGGCGAACTGCTGGAGGCAGT